>OZ005649.1:331388577-331748802 GCA_963930645.1 Salticus scenicus
TAATACATATTGTATTTGAGAACTCACTGTGTAGATTTTTGACAAAAGTTGGGTTAAATTTTCGAGTCTTCCGACATAAGGATCAGTCGTCTGTGACGGCATGCTGCCACTGGGCGTGACTAAACTGTGTCAAAAACCTCAGGACTCTATGAATTTTGGTATTTTCCGGAGTAGTATCACTGCCCTTGCATTATATTTCAAGGTTGCTTGAAAGTAAAGGATAACGACCCGAATTACTATGTGAGGAAAGCATCTTTATTGGAAAATTGGCTATAAAAATTTTATGATGTAACTACAATCATTAAACTTATTATAAAAATATTGAGGAATTAGAATTTTATGAACCGAATATTTAGTCGTTATTTATATATTTTAAAAGTAAGATCATGTCATACTTTATGTTTATTTATTTATTTTAATTAGATAAATTTGTAAAATTAACAATGCTGCAAAATATACAAAATAATATCTAAATAATGGTAAAATTATTTATTTATAGATAAGAATTTAATAATGAATAATTATGAATAATTAAATAATTTAATCATGAATAATTACTGCATATGTTTAAAACTGATCTATTTCATATTTGCTGGGATAACTAAAAAAATCTAGAGTGACTGCTCTCGACTGTCTGAACATTAATTAATTAATTATTAGAAAATAAAGATTTTCTTAACATTACGGAATATGGAAACATTTCACGTAAATTTGTATTATAGTGCTTATTGCTTGGAAAATAGCATGGCATTGCTTGTAAAAAAAATATGAAACTAACATCAATAAAATTAAGTAATAAATTAAGATGAATATATTAAATCGAAGAGGAAGTAGCCTTTGGATGATATATTTTAGTCAGCGACCGTGTCAGAGATTGATTGAGTTCATTGCTCTTAACTAACAGGAATATAGTATGTCATATAGCAGAAAATAAAGGAGCAAATATGTTGGTGAACTGAACAGAGACTATCTATGAAATGAAAACTACTTCTACATGCGAATAACTTTTCTAAAAAATATGCACATAAACATGAAATTTAGATAAAGTGTTCGTTATGAAAATATTTAATAAAATTTTTATTATTCTGGCGATATTAATAATTTACAAATTAATAATCATACTTAACATATCGTTGTAAAAGAAATAATCTTGTGTGTCACTCACACGACTTTCTCTTACCTTGAAATTTAATACTATAAATACAGGTTGGGTTGGAGATTAAGAAGTAAGATAACGAGCACTGTCATTCAAATTAGGCTTCGGAAGTGTTTTATAGGATAATTAGTTCTGTGTGAGGGGGGGCTACCGCCCCCTCAACACCCCGTTTCGTTAATACACCTACATTTATATAGAATTTAATTCTGTTATTAAAATTAAAAGTTTACTTAAAATTATACAGACAAATTTCACACGCAACATTCCTTGAAACTTATCAACCTTGACCAAACTTTTCCAACAACAAACTTATATTAACTTCAAAATGCAACATTTGGATCTCCTAAAACTATTCGTTTTCAAGCCACTCTAAGAGACACAGACAAAGATCAAACGTCAAAAACTTGACTACGGTAATCAGGAAGCCTCAAAACGTGTAAATATACAAAAAACAAGCGATGAATATTTAGCTTAAAACATACATTATTTACCATATATCTATGAGAAATTTATTTCAATTCCCAAACAGCTTTCCTGGAAATGGTAAAATATTATCAGTAAAGCACATCCACTAACAACAAATAACTAGTGTGTTGTGGCCACCACATGACTTTCTTCTATATTTTCCTATACAAATTCACTCAGTAAAAATAATTTATTAAAATTATTATTTAAAAAAATTATCTTCCATGATAATGCAGGCGATTTTCATATTAGAGAAGTAGTATAACACTAAATATCCAAAAAAAAAAAAAAAAGTTGCATTTATTCTCAATATTACATTTTTTTTTTTTTTTTTTTTTTTGTTAAAAAGGAAAAAAATCGATAACTTTATTTTAAATTATCGCAGATCGATGGTTCAACCATTCGTTTTAAAGGTATTGGTGAGCTCTTTTGAAAAATACCCATCATAAAAATTTACTGCCCTCGAGGGGGGGACTTCCCCCCCCCCCCAGGGAGGGAGGCGAGGCTCCTACATACACAGTTTTTTTTTTTTTTTTTCAGTTGACTATATTACAAAAAATATATATTCGTTTCATTTAGTTTAGCGTAGTCTATAGATGTTAAACTCTACTTAACTGCAATTTCCTACATAGACGTAATGCATTTTAATACTTTTGAGTGTCCCTGTACACGAACAATTTGCTTCATCTGAACAAATAGCTTAGTGTAGCATCCCTACATGATACAGATTTAGAATAGCGAGTTTGGAATTTCTGCTACTATTTGTTCTTGAGATATGCTGATAACAGACACACAGACAGACACACACACACACACACACACACACACACACACACATACACAGACCATTCGCTAACACCATGATTTTCGTATTCAGGGGACCTCAGAACATGTAAATGTAACAAAAACTCACTTTTGAAAATTTGACCCTAGAACAATACTTTCTCTACCTTATGGGTAAGAGGAAGTAAAAAGAAAGATTAGCTGGTTGCAATTTAACATTTGGAGGAATGTGTATTTTTGCCGAACTATAGTACATCTTCAGTAGCATATTTCACTTAATGATTTTCCAAGATTATTATTATTATGATATTATCTCACTATATTATGATTATTATATATTTTTTTTATTTATTTATTTATTTATTTATTTGGCTTTCATCAAGCAGGAATATCAAAAAAAAAAAAAAAAAAAAAAAAGGAAAAAAGACATAAAAGTTTTATATTAGTTTACAAATTATTCGCAGTATGAAAATTATGTAAAATTCAACTAATGATTTGATAACAAACATGCCATACAAACTGCGTGTTCATAATAAGTATTTGTTTAAGAATTACACGGAGGAAGGAAAGAGGGAAAAAAAAAACATTTTTAAATTGGGGGGGGGGGGGTGTTATTCCTTGTTAATAAATATTAACAACCTAACATGGTAATGAATCACGTTGCTAATCGGAAAGAATTTAGGGGGGAAATTTTCAAAATATGCAGTAATTTTATGAATCACATAACTAAACTTCAGGAGAAATGACGCCATAGTGACCTGCACCCTTTGTGCTCCTCTCTCTCCCACATCAGTCATCCCATTGGTGCGTAATTGTGATCGTTTCTTGTTTTCTACGTGTCACATAAATGGGCTTAATTTTGATTCTCTTGGAACCTTCCCACTTGGCTCAACATTATTCTTTTCTGGTAGACAATGAAGTCTATCGGAATTGGAATAGCTCTGTACTGACAGTATAACGAAATGTCGAAAATATTTTTGATGTGAATTATTAACATGTTTTAAAGATCTTATATTGAAGAATATAACACATATATCTAAAGGAAATATAAAACTTTTATTTATTTATTTACTATTGAAACTTTTAATTAAAAGTAAAATCTAAATACTATGCAATGTGGCCATAATTGAACTGACAATACTTACCGTGTTCTGCAGTGCGATCTAATTGGAAGAATAGCACCAAAGTTTGTAGAAGATTAAACAAAACAGGGGACGAATGATTTCTCAAATAATAATAATAATAATAATAATAATAAAAGTTCCAAAAGTTATTAATGAGGGAATGCTTGGGTAGCGCTGTGTAGCAGAAGAGATAGTTTTAAAAAATGGAAAAGGGTGATGTCTTTAAATTCAAAATCGGCCCACCAGCGGCTCAAAGCTGGTAGATGGAAAGTGCCGGGTTCGATCCCAGATCACGCTCATCGACCTAGCCGTTCGGAGTTTTCTATGTTTTTCTTCGAAACTCTCGTAAATACGGGCTAATAACACTTAGAAATATCCCCACGGAGGGCATCCCACCTATAGGCCTAAGTTCCTAGAGTAGTCAATTATCCTTAAACCCTACAACCGGCAATCAACCAACCAATCTCAAAACCATAAATGGGGACAAAAGCAGTGTTTAAAAAAGTGCACAATCATCAATTTTAAATTATAAACTGCGACAAAATTTTTACTTAGAAAAACAACGCACATGTTCTCCTAGCTGTAAATTTTTTAACTTTATTTATTTATTTTATTTTATTTTATTTATTTATTTATTTATTTATTTATTTATTTTTCGGAATCCTTCGTACCCGTCTTGTTTAATCTTCCTACAAAGTTTCGCGCTATTCTTACAATTATATAGAGCTAATTAATTCTGTAAGCACTATCAGTTTAAATGTGACCACCCTGTGCTTTTTATATATATATATATATATATATATATTCGCACATTTATATAATATATACCACTCATTGAAACTTATTCGACTAATTTTGAGTAGACCAATTTATATTGTCTTTAAATTGTATACGCACCAAGAAACGTATTTAAATTTAGCAACGCAAAAAACTTTGTAACGGAATCGGAATTGTACTTTGGGCTATTACCAACCTTAGTCTCAATATATTCGACTTCTTTTGTGTGACCTTATAAATGACGGATGAATGCATTTCATATCATATTCTACGAGAAATATGCTTTTGTAGATATAAAAATTATATGTTAATTTCGTTTCTTAATGCAGTCTAATATATAATTCTAAAATTTACCAACGATAAATTTCTTAAATTATAAAATATCAACGCAAGACTAGCCTTGAATTTAATAAAATAGTATTTTTCTTTAAAATCAATCGATTTTAAATATTTTTGGGTTGTGAACTCATAATCATTACATCCATTCATCTATATCCATTACATCTATATTCATACTGATTCATAACTCATAATCACTATCAATATCAGTGAATATCGAATAATAATTTAAAAAAAAAAAAAAAAAAAAAAAAAAAAAAACTTTTTTATAGTTTAATCTTACAAAAAAAAAAAAAAAAAAAAGATTAATCATCGGACATAAATTAAATGTTTGATGACTGATAGCACACAAATTTTAAAATGTCAATGCAAGGTGCCCTGAAAAAACAACCACATTTTTAATTAATATATATATGTTTTTTTTTTATATATATAATTTACAATTTTTAACCGAAATTAGAGATTTTTTGGAGTATGATCTCCTAATCACCAATTTATAACCAAATGTTAACTTATGTTAATACAATTATAATTCATGATTAAAAAAAAAAAAAAAAAAAAAAATGGAAGATTGCCAGCTCACAAATTTTACAATATCAATACAAAGTGGCCTGAGGTAGTATATTTTAATTAATCTTTAAAAGTCTATCAAACAGATTTTCATTAAACATAGCTAATAACCATTCTGATTACGTTATAACAATAGTAAAAAGAAGAAGAAGAGCCCACATTGAGATTGGTCCATTCTTTTCGAAACTACAGTGCCAGAGACAGACAAAGTCTTCAAACTTATGACGCCCCTCATTTCGACCTGGGGTGTTGTAAAAATTTAGTTACTGGTGGTCAGTAATAATGAATATAATTTTTCCACCAGAAACAAAAGCGGCAAATCTAATATTACAGTACACTGTAACTGTACTGTCGTAACAAGGAAGGTGGTTTCCTGAAAGCGCATATTCAAAATATAGTGAAAAAAATTACAGAGTACTACTAACAAAGGTAATACAAGATCAGTGAAATTTATTGGCGAATCTCACTAACAAGTTCCAAAAGAAAAAAAAAAAAAAAACTTTCGAATATTTGGCGCAAAAAGACGAAAAGTGCACGCGATTTCGAGAGCAGCATCCTTCCCGCCAAATACAAGTAATTTTAATGCGTTTAAGAATTTCTTGCAAAACAAATCTTTCTGAACAGCAATAGTAAATATAGTCTGTAGTAAATATAGTTTGAAATTAATCGATGAGTGAGTTGCTTGTTTCTCATACAATCTTGTATAGTATATGTTTGTGGCCTTTTATTAAAAATTTTTCATTTTAGTTTTGATTTTTTTTTTTTTTTTTTTTTTTTTTTTAATCATACAAGTTGCAAATATTTAAATTTCAGTCAAACAAACGTTTAAGTTATGCATATCTTTAGTTTTTACTTCCATTACCCGGCTACCGTACGTAAGGGAAATAGTGTATTCGGTCCAAAAATTCAAAATCGAGATTTCACCTGATTTACATGTTTCAAGGTCTCTTGAGTCCAAAAAACGTGGTTTTTGGCAATTGGTCAGTGTGTGTGTGTGTGTGAGGAATTTTCTGACTGTCATATCTCCGAAACTAATAAAGATATAGCTACGAAACTTCAGAATTAAAACAGAATTGGCGTACAGATGAATTTTCCAAATTTTGGTGAAAATTCGAAAAACCGGAAGTCTGTATCTCAAAAACGGCTTTAACGATT
This sequence comes from Salticus scenicus, assembly GCA_963930645.1. NCBI lineage: Eukaryota > Metazoa > Arthropoda > Arachnida > Araneae > Salticidae > Salticus > Salticus scenicus. Next base: position 331,394,947 of record OZ005649.1, read on the forward strand.
TTCTTCAAAGTTGCTATATAAACACTCTATTAGATGACCTTTTGAATGATATAGTTGGTTAGTTCAGGAAAATTGAAAGGCGTCCTGTATAAATAGCTGAATTTCAGGTACTGCGAGTGGATTGCTTTCAAAACGGCTGTATGGATTTTTTTCAAACTTGCAATATTAAACCTCTTTTAAATATCCTTTTGTATGTAATTGTTGTTTTCCGGTCCACAACTGAATATGCCAAGTTTTGGTTAAAATCGGTGTCTCAAAAACGGCTCTAACGATTTTCTTAAAAACTGTTACATAAACCCACTTTAGATATACTTTCTCATGGTTTACATGGTTATTACAGGAAAATTAATAGTCGTCCTGATCAGATAGATCAGTTTTTAAATCTCGGAAATTAGTGTATCAAATTACAAAAAAAAAAAAAAAAAAAACTCTACCTTTTTTTTTTTTTTTTTTTTTTTTCTTTTCTTGCTATGTAAACTCTATTTTATGTCTTTACATTTTCATGCGTTTACCGCAAACGTGTGTTAACTTTCTCTTACTTGAAAATTTTTAGTTGTCTATTTCATTAGCTCAATTCTATGTCTTCTGATCACATTATCTCCAAAAAATGCATATAATACGTGTAATAGTGGGTAATTGAAGTCGTGTGGTTGCTTCACACTAGATTTTTTAATTGGTAATTGAAAAATTCTTCTGTGTTTTGAAAGTTACAAATTATTATTTTTACTTTTAGTTAAAGTTTAAAACGAATGTTACAATTTTAAAAATCAATTTTTTTTTTTTTTTTTTTTTTTTTTTTTTTTTTAATTGAAGACAATTTTTTTCAAAATTAACATGTACAATGTTGTTTGTATGTCGTATAATCAATGCAGGAGGAAACAAGAACGAAAAATCATGCGGTACTCATTGATTATTAACACTTTCCAAATGTACGTAATTGTTGTACCATATAACTTTCACTGCTCTTTGCCTACGTAATCACACAATGGACAGACAGTAGTTCTGAAAGGCATACAGATAGATTAATTGATTTCCTTATCTTTCTTAAACATTGTTAGAAAGTGTTAAAAATGCTTAAAACGAAAGAAAACGTAGCCTTTTATTTTAATTGCAGCCCTTAATGTATCTGAATATTTTAGTGTAGCAATGTAAATTTAAAAATTAACAAAATTATATTCTATACAAAATATTATTTTATCATACTAACAATAAATGTCAATTTCTTTATGATTTTTACGATAGAAAGTTCTTTAAATTTATTTTATAAAAATGTCTGTCATAAAATTGCAATGCATTGGAATTTTTTGGGGTCTCCCTGTACACAAATCAGCTGCACAGAACCTATTAATGCCATTTAAAATAGGGAACATTCCAGAGTGAGTTTGAATAACATATGTAATTTTTTAAAAATTCCGAAAATATTTACGTACGCTGGGGGTAAGCAGACGGAATGTTAGACAGATAGATACACAAATTGATATTATTTTCACACTTAAAATAATGTTTAAAAGTGTTAAATCGCTTAATATAAACGAAAATGCAATTCCAGCAAATTTACAATAAAAGCCATCAATGTAACTGAATATTTTTGTGTGGCCCTGTAAATCTAATGCTAATCATCTACATTCTGTAGAAAGCATTCTTTTTTGCATATGAATAACATACTTATTTCAATTTTATTAAGATTTGTTCAAAGTAAAGTTATTAAAATTTGGTTTATAGGAATACTTCTCATAGAACGAAAGCTTTTGAATACTTTCGGGTGTCCCTTTACATCACAAACCAATGGTAATATTTACTCCACTTTTTACAGTAAACATCCGATAGTGGACTTGAATCACATATTGTGTAAAATAAAGGAATTAAAATATAGTTCATAAAAATCCTTCTTATAGACCACAATGGTTTGGAATACTTTTGGATATCCCTATACACAAGCCAGTTGAGTTATTCACTCCATTTTCAATAGGGAACACCCGACAGTGAACTGGAATATGATATTTCAGTTTCAAGAAATTCCATGAATATCTACTGGAGTTAGAAAGCAGATAAACAGACAGATGGACAGACAAACAGACAAACCGAAATCATTAACACTTTTCAACCTTGTTGGAAAATGTTAAAAACATTTAGAAAGTGATAAAAACGATTAATATAAACGAAAATGCAATTCCAGTAAATTTCCAATAATACCCATTAATGTAAGTTAATGTTTTTGTATGGCCCTGTAAATTTAATGCTAATCATACTGCATTTTTTGGAAAACATTCTTTTGTGCATATGAATAATACGATATTTTAATTTTATTAAGATTTGTGCAAAGTATTTTTAATGGGGAACATCCGATAGTGAACTTGAATACACAAATTTCAATTTCAATAAGATTTGTGTAAAGTAACGGCATTAAAATATGGTTTATAGAAATACCTCTCATAGAATGCAATGCTTTGAAATAGTCCCTGTACACAAACCAGTAAAGGTATTCACTCCATTTTCAATAGGAAACATACGACAGTGAACTTGAATAACATATATCAGTTTCAAGAAATTCTATGAATATTTACGAGAGTTAGAGCGCGGACAGACAGACAAACCGAAGTCATAAACACTTTTCAACCTTGTTGGAAAGTGTTAAAAATATGGCGCTTACAAATGTTACAGAAAAAGAAATTTAATTTAAAAAGTACATTGTTGAAATATTAAAAAATATGAGTGTAAGTTATGAAAAAAATTGAAGGTATTCCTTTGTCTAACGAAATATTGCAAAAATCCGATGAAAATAAATATAAAAAATGATAATAAATGAAAATTAAAATAAATAATGAAAATAAATATAAAATATGAACTGTCATCTGATAAGCACCCAAATGGAAGCCCACTGGTAGGCTATTGTCACAGGCAATAGGGAGGGACAGACACCAGAGAGTCAGCGGTTACGTGCTACTTCCGAACGTGCGTTTTCCGAACCGTGCGATTTGCGAACAGATCTTACACCTGGCAGCTTATTCCTACCCCATTTCAAGATAAGGAAGTATCGTGCCAGAGAGCACAGTCATCATTCCCTAATCGATGAAGGATATTAGCTACTTTTGTTAAAAGCTGTCAGTAAAAAAAGAACGATTAAGTGTGACTGTGAAAGTCCATCTTTCTCATTATTATTATTTTTTTTATTTTTTTTTTTTTTTTTTGAGTATGCCCCCTCTTTCGTTCATGATAAATTGGTAGCGAAAACAAACGAACAGCTTTTATGCAATCTCTAATTTTTGAAGATCTTTTAAATTTCTGCTAAGATTTAAATTTGATTACGTTGTGTGTGTGGATAAATGTATATGAATGCTTTTAATTTGTACAAAAATACATTGTATGTGTGTATATATATATATATATATATATATATTGTGTGTATGTGAAAATTTTTTACACCATAATAGTGAAATTAGATATTTCAATTATAAAACTATTGTTAAAAGAATAAATATACTAGGGTAAAGAGTAAAGACAAGAAATCCTTGTGTTTATTTCTATGACTGACATACACTGATTCACAAGGGGGGGGGGGGGGTCAGATGTTTTCTTAATCCCTTTACAGTTGACTATATACATACAAGAAAAAAAATTGTGACATTTTTATTGTATTTATAAATAATCTCTCGAAAAAAAATAGTGTTATTTGCATATGTATATTGTATAACAGGTCCTCATATATAACATGTTTTTTATACATGTGTGTGTTTCACGTTAAATTTTATTTATTTATACATTATTTTAACTTATTTACATCAAGTTAATTTTTACTTATGTACACCAAGTTAATTTTTGTTTATTTATATCAAGTACTGACTTATCATTACAATAATCATACATTATCAAGGAAGACTTGAATGAATAAATATTTGTATTTAGAAATAAAGTCTTTTACAAGGCAAAATATAATGAAAAATTTATTATGAGTTGTACCTGAGATATTGATAGGTGAGTTTATATACAACAAACGTAAACAAAAATATGACAGAAAACATTAATCTCTAGAAGAAGAATAAGGAGCAGAGGCCACAACGGCTTATAAAAATATAAGCAAGCGAGAAATAAATTTAATGAGAAATCTTTGAAAGATTTGATTAAGTAACATGGTAATTAAATGATCATAATGTAAATGAGATTTTAGACTATCTGCAAGTTCAGAAGTATTAAGGATATTAAAAATTGTGATAGACAACATGTCATATTGTATTATTAAAGACATTCGTTAAATTGAATTTCAATTTGATTCAATAATTTAACTATTATCTCAAACATCTTAATTAATAACCTTACTTTTTAAACAATATTGTGATGTTATTTTAAACTTATGTTATGTATGAATTATATTTCTAACCTTTATATTAAAATTAAAATAGTTATTTAAATCCATAGATGTTGCATAATAGTGTTAATAATTTATTATCATTATTATTATTATTATTTTATGCTGTTATACTTGTTTCATATTTGTTATCAGGGTTGGCAGGTTTTTGACAAATGGCAATTTTTGACGGTTTAAACCATGGTTAAAACCGTCATGTCAAAAACCTCCTTGTCAAAAATGTCAAAAACCTAGATTTATAATTTAATTGTCATATAAAAACTTAGTTTAATAAAATATAGTTTATAAAGATTTTTGAAAAGTAAATAGATGAAAAACACATTGTTACAACATTTTGATTAATGTAAAAAACAAAACTTTAGGCTTTTAAAATTTTATTATGAATTAGTTTTATGTTCATTCAAAATATGCTGTGATACTTCTATATATTACTACGATATTTATTTATAACTCTGCTTAATATAGTAGATGTTAAACTTAGTTATGTGATACTTTAAAAATAGTTGTTTTTAATAAGATAATATTTGAAAGTATGTCTTAAAAGGTAAACATATTAATGTTTGGAGAAACATTATTATAACATTTTGATTAATATAAAAACAAAACTTTAGGCTTCTAAAAATTCATGATTTATAAATCATTGATAGATCATTTTGATTGATAAATAATTTTATTTGCAATACAACATTGTATATTTCAATTTTTTTAGGATTGTGCTTTTAGCATTATACATTTAACCAGTAAACTATAAATGCACAGCCTAATATTTTGCATTTTATAGAATATATATATATAATGATTGCTGATATTGCAAGTTTTTAAGAAAACGCAATAATTCTGAATGTTAAACAAGTTTGAATTGTGTCTGAAATTCTTATAATTACCGTGAGACAAGAGAAATAAGAATGCTTTCTGGACATGCATAAATTGTAATAAATTTAATATTTAATCATACAGATTTTTTAAAAATTTATTATTCTAAGTTGTAGGGCCCACCAGCGGCAGGCGGTTCTACGCTCAAAGCTGGTAGACGTGAGATGCCGGGTTCGATCACAGGGCGTGCTCGTCGGTCTAGCCATTAAGAGTTTTTCGTGGTTTTCTCCGAAATTTTCATAAATACGAGCTAGGACCCTTTAGAAAGACCCCTACAGAGGTCACTCCTCCTTAGGCCTAAGACCCTAGAGTAGTCAATCAGCCTTCTTCCCAAAACACCAAACACCATAAGTCCAAGCTATAGGCAGGTACAATTATTTATACAATCAATAATAATAATAAATCGATAAAAAATTTATTAATAAATATAGATTATAAATATAATTATTTTCAAATTCATATTAATTTACTGCCCACATATATTATGTTTTACTTAAAGGAGAAAAAAAAAAACTCCAGTATTCCTGTGTTTTCATGGCTTATGTTAAAATTCATAAGTAAATTTGGAATTTTAAAATTTCATAAATGTTAATATAAATAAACATAAACATAAACATGAACGTGCAAAATATGTCTATGCATACTTTGTATGAATTTCTTAGGTTATAAACCAGTATATTTACCTTATTTTTTTTTTATAAATTATCTCAAATTGTTTTAAGATTTGTTAATTTAAAGATTTGTTAAATTAAGATTTGTTAATTAAAAGCATCCATACACATTTATCAGCGCATATAACGAACAGTAATCATGTTTAAATCACAGCCGAAATTTAAAAGGTGTTATCAGCCTATCTATAACCCGAGAGGGGACATACCCAAATACAAATGAGAATGGCTGACTTTCAAATTGCAAATTAATCATTTTTCTCCTTGACAACTTCTAACAAAAACAGTTAATCCCCTTTATCGATTGGGGGAGGGGAATTGGGCTCTCTGGGACGAAAAAGGAGCGGAGGGGAAGCTAACATGTGTTCTATTCGGAGAACGCACGATATTCCTTTTGTTCGGAAATCGCACGTTCGCAAGTAGCACGACACCGAGTCAGCGAATGAGTGGATCACTGCCGAAGGCAGCGGGAATCCAAAGCGGCCTTTAAAGCAATTTTATAATTTCTTTAAATTTTATTTTTGTTTGTAAAGCGAAATAGAAAAGAGTTTCCTTTAAATATAGCGACCAGAGAAGCGAGAAAAGCCTTCGTTGATTCACTACCTTCATTGATTTCATGAATTAAAAAATGGTTTCGTTAACAAACTTTAATTTATTGGCACGCAGGCAGATCAGGTCGAGTTTTGTACATTTCGAGTTTGATTTTGAAATTTTTCCCGCATTCGGAATTCGGTTCGTTCCCGAACCGGGGCTTTGCTAGTGTTAAATATCTTGTGAAATATAAGCGTTTTTACGAAATAATTTTTAACTACGTATGCGCTAGCTTTTAGGAAATTTTATTTGCATGATTTAATAGTCAAAAATATTGAGCTACTTATATAAAAATTCCACACAAATATCTTATAAATTAGTTACAGAATGAACAGAATTTAAATTCCTCATCCTCCCCCCCCCAAAAAAAAAGATGATGGGGGGGGGGAGTATCAATTTTTATTTACAATCAGCTGACGCTGTGCTATCATCGGGCATTCATGATTAATCAAAATAAAAATGAGTAAAACCCCTTATATTAGCTATTATTTTGAGAGGAACTCAAATTCTGTTCATTCTGTGACTCATAACTGTTTGAATTTACACAATATTTGTTTGGGGTTTTCATGTAAGTAGCTCAATACTTTAGGTTATTAAATTATGCAAATGAAATTTTTTAAAAGCTTGCGCATGCGTAGTTAATTATTTAGTAAAAATGCTCATGTGAGATATTTAATATTTTTGCATTGTGATTGCAGTATGCTATGTCTAATGTAGAATGCCAAGTTTTCTAAAAATGGCTTTGCACGGGGTTCAATACCCTACGTGTTATAAATAAAAAAGTGGCTTTTTTTTTTTTTTTTTTTTTTTTTTTTTTTTTTAAGAAACCGTTATATCTCCATGAATATATGTGGTAGCCTCATAAAAATTTATACAGATAATAAGAAGAATCTTTATAATCACACGCTACAACCGAAATGTATTTCAAATTATACTTTTTACAGTTTGATTCAAAACATATTGACTTTTGTTTAATTTTTTAATAATATTCTTTTCCTCTTCAAGATAAAACTTTTGCTGAAATATATGAGGTATAACATATTCTTTAGCCTCCCAAAGTTTCAAAATAATTCCTGCAGAATATTTTAAGATGTTCGACAAAACGTGTAATTTTGAAAGTGTCTAAATACTTACTGGTAGATAATATATTTGTCTTTAGGTCAAATTTTCGAAATTGAGTTCTTATTATACTTAGAAGCGTTGAGGTCCATCGAATCCGAAAAACAGATTTTAAGCATTGGTTTGTGTGTGTGTCTATATGTGTGTATGTTATCAGCATATCCCAAGAATAAATAACAACAAAAAGTCTAGACTCAGTATTCTACAACTGTATCATGTAAGGATGCTACTCTAAACATTTCGTTGAAATCAAGCAAATGATTCGTGTACAGGGACATCCAAGAGAATTTAAATATATTACGTCTACAGGAGAAATTTTTGGTTGGTACAGTTTAACAAATATAGGTTGCACTAAACAAAAAGAAATGAACGTATATTTCTTATATGCATATAAAAACATGTTTACTCTAGAATACGGGTATGAAAATTATTCACCATTCGTTTACAGAGCTACCCAAACGAGTTAGAATATAGTGGAACTATATTTTGAAATTGCTGGAAGTACATTTAAGGTCGTGCTGTGTGTTAATAAAATTCGAATGTATTTGAGTACACAATGTAGTATGCACATAATTTATAGAATACATGCAAAGCTATCAATAAGTAAGCGAAAACATTCTTTTTTAACACGCTTTTATTAGCTTCACCTGTATGTATGTTTGTATGTATGTTTGTAACCGCTGTGTCTATGTTGTAAAAAAAGACTTTCCCTACGTGAACACTGTGGCTGTGAGGTAAAGCTCTGGGCTACGAATCTAAAGGTCTAACGGTCGAGCTCAGTCAGAGGAGGTTTTTTTAAAAATGGTTCTTGTTTAATTCTAAATTATTTATTTAATTAAAGATTTAAGTATATGTAAATATTATGGTCTGTCACTTATACGATTTTCTTTTACCCTGCATTTTAATTCTAAGATAGATGTTTTGGGCTTTTTAGTTTGTAGAGTTTGCGTTCCTGCAAACTCCATCTTAACTTAGATACTTAGATTACTAAGAGAACACAAGACTTTAAATAACAATAACTAAAGTTTATTTGAGCAGATTAATGGGAGGGCGGCCTGGTAAATTTATATAGCTCAGCCAGCGTTTTACTTAATCAAAATATATGAATCAACAAATTAAGTAGATAACTTTGAATATCTCACCCCAGCAGATAGTCGAAAGGTGTAGAGACGGTCACACTCGTACTTCACTAATACGGCTTCACTATGGGATAGAGGATTCCCTTCTATCCCAGCTTGAACTTCCGAAGACTAGTAGAAACTCGCCAACACTCAACACTACTTGCTTCACACAACTAAATCTCCTCTACGCTACTTTCGATCTTCACCAAAATAAGAATCAGCACACTCGCTATAATATCCTCCAACAACCACTATACGATCCTCCAACATCCTCTATCGATCCTCCAACATCCTCTATCGATCCTCCAACATCCCCACATCTACTAAAACCATCTCTATTTTTATACTTCTTTCTACACCCTCCTTTCACTACATTTCAATCCGTACTTTTAAAAATCACTTCTAATTTAACTAATATTCAAAATCTAAGTCTTTTAATGCAGCACCCTGCCGACGCAAAACTACTCCGACCTCAACCGTCACCGAGCCACTGGCGACGGAGTGATTTTAACCGTCCCCACTTCCTATCTTGCTGGATCCAGCTTAATTGAAACAACTGTGGTGACGTTCTAACGTCTCAACCTCACAAGTTCACATTTCTATAAAAGCGTGTTCTTTAATTTTTTTAAAAGTATCATTTTATTTATTGAATATCATTGGTGGAAGTGCTTTACTATATTTTACTATGTCCATGAAAATTGCTTGAGTATGGATTTTCAATTCTTCATATCCATGCTAAATCAAAGTTTTTATTATTATTATTATTATTATTAGCTAAATTTTCAGCGCTTGTTTTTTGTATAATTACGGGTTATGAGATTCATTGAATTCTAAAGTCAGATTTTTAACGGTTAATCGTTATGTATGTATTTTATCAGCGTAACTTAAAAACAAATAATTGCAAGCAATGGACTCTTCCCAGTTTCGTCAGCTCAATCATGTGACAGAGGAAAACGAATTACTGAATTCTGAGAATCGAATTCAATTAAATATTGCTCTTAAGAACAAAAATGTTAATATTTAATATAAAATAAAATAAAAGTAATATTGTGCATTTGTAAACAGTAGAATACTTATATTTGTAAATTTAATAATTTTTTAAAAACACTTTAAGTATTTATTTATTTTCAACTGTAAGAATCGATTTTTGTATGTTCTAGTGTAACTGTTACATTAACTGATCTAGTAATAATTGAAACAACTGTGGTGACGTTCTAACGTCTCAACCTCACAGTCCCCCTCCTAGAAAAAAATTTAGTCGGGAAAATCCCCAACGGGTTTGATCGATTAAATTTAAATAGCTTCATTCCCTCTCTAACTATCTCAAATCTCTGAAGTGTGAGTGCAGCCGTCACTTAAATTTTAACTGGGTGAGAAAAACTTAAAAATTTGTTAAATCCCTGAGCGAAAACTCGGGGACGCAAAAAAAATGAATTTAAAATTTTAAATAAAAGGCGTACGTTTATCCCGAGAACTCCGGGACTGACTGAGCTAAAACCAGGCTTACATTAGGATTAACAAACGTCTCCCTGTTAGGCCAGGAAGGCAATATAGTAAATTCAACTTGATCTTGGCTTTACAATGTAAGTCGCTTGTGACAAAATGCGACATTTAGAGTTTGTTATAACACAAGAGTAGGTGTCTTTAAAATAAAAAAAGAGAAAAAAATGATAAAGTCTTTATTTGACTGGCTGACTGGTATCTGGAGCTCTACGTCTGCAAGGTAGCTGAGTAAACCAGGAATAGTCTGAACTTTTTTCGCCCTAGAGCAGACGTCAGAATCCACAGGCTGTCCATATGCAGGAAAAGGAACTTTGACATCAAATTAAGATCTGTCACTTTAGATAAAAAGGGTTTTAACATCAGCTTAAGAGAATAGTCCATCAGAGTGTCTGAAATGGGAAAACCTTTACAGTATGCATAGTAAAAAAAGTGACAATTTATCTCTAGAAGAAACTGAGACATGTTCGTCTCTATTAACATAATATATAGGTTACATACTGAAATATTTCTCCCTTAGCGGAAAAACTGAGTAGTTAGTCTTTTTAATGTTATATAGTTAAACACGACTTTTATGCTTATAGCTAAAAAAAACATTTTACCCCCTCTAAAAGTACATACAGATAAACTTTTAGACAAATATTCAAAAAATTTTACAATTACAAACATGCAGTTTATAAATACATCATTTATAAAAATACAAGAGAAAAAGGGGGGGGGGGGAATTTACAAAGGGGCCAAAAAAACAGTTTATATTACCAGGTTTCTGCAGGAGATGGCTACAAGGTAAAAGACTTAATACATACATAAAATAGATATTTAAGAGAGAACAAAAATGTTGACATTGAAGCAGAACATTAATTTTGATTTGAAAGTTCATGGCTAAGTTAAATTTTGTATTTTTAGTTTGGGAAAGTCCATAACTTTCGTAAGAGTTCTTAAAATATTAAGTCCCAAAAAGGCTTCAAGGTACGTCGAACATTTTGTACAGCTCTGACAGAAATGCACTTGTAATAGAAAAAAAAATAGAGAACGGTATCACCTGATGTGAATTTGCAGCTGTAACTTCAGCAAGGTCAGAGGTCTTGGTGGATGTGCTCGTCAGCTAGGCCACAGGGTTGCAGGCTTTCGGACCGGGGTCTAGGGCTATCCCAAAAGGCTTGAACAAAGGCTTGTTCGGCAGGTGATTCATATGGCTGAGCCTGTTGTCGAAGTCTGGCTTGACGCCGAGTATTAAATCGGTGGTGTGAAGAGAACTCGGCTTTGCCGATTGAGTCAGGAGCTGCTAGGAATTTTTCCAAGTGCCGTCCGCTAGCTGATGAAGAGGGTGGAGGTCTTTTTCGAACCCTTGCCTTTTTCTTAGGTCGGAACGAGTCTGTGTGCACTGAATCTGGAACTGCTAGTACCTTCTGTGGGCGATGTGTTCCAGAGGACTTTGAGGAGGGGGCTTGAGGGCGTTTGAAACTCTTGTTCCAACCATGTTTCTTTTTACTCTGCGGTATAAAAGAGCCATTAGTAAAAGAATAGTCGCGTTTGCGACCAGTTTGCCTAGGAAATTTCACATTAGAATGGTTTGATGACCCACTACGAGCTCGTTTTTGTGCGACGGGTCTGCTAACACTAGATTGGTCAGCGGAAGTGCCCTGAACAGATTGTTCGGGTGTTGTAGGAGTAGGTAGTTCATCAGCTGTACAAGAATCAGGAGCACTAGGCTGGGGAGTGAGGTTAGGCGTAAGGACGGACTGTTCGTCAGGTGGGTTTGAACCCGGCACGCTATCACTATCAAGAGTTTCAGTACATGCTAGAGTGCGCTCTTTAAATATTCGGACCTGATCCACATTAATGGTCGTGGGGGTGCCGTTAAAATCGATTGTCAGATTATTATTTTCGACTTTTAAAACAGAGAAAGGTCCAATGAATTTTGGCCCAAATTTTGCTACTTTAGAATCTTTTTTAGAGCTAATAAAATGTGATTCTAGGAGTATTTTATCTCCCACTTTTACTTCTAAAATTCTACGTTTTAGGTTATAATATAGAGCTTGCTGCTCTTGAGCTTTTCTCAAATTTCTCTGAACTTCTGGTGGCAATTCTTCAATATTTTGCGTAATAAATTGAGATGCGTTTTGCTGTACTAATACCAGTTTTTGAAAGGGGGTCAGAATCTTTCTGCCCAAAAACAATTCAGCGGGAGTTTTTCCTGTGGCATCACTTACCGCTGTACGAATCGCATAGCCAAAATGATAGAGAAACTGATCCCAATTTTCATGATTTTGACCAATGAACGTCGCAATCATGTTTATTAGAGTTCTATTAACACGTTCGGCCTGATTAGCTTGCGGCCGATATGGAACCGTGAAGACATGTTTAATTTCGAGTGTATCGCAAAGTGCCTTAAAAACATTACTTATAAATTGAGGACCATGGTCCGTTACAATTTAAAGGGGGGCGCCGTAACGAGAAATATAATTATTAAAGAAGGCAGTGGCCACTGCTTGTGCCGAAGCTTTACGTAAAGGCACAAATTCAACCCATTTACTAAAATAATCCACCATAACTAACACATAACGAAATCTATTTGGTTTAGAGAGGGGGTAAGGACCGATTAAGTCAAGTCCAAGAATTTGATTTGGAAAATCAACTTTAATAGGAATTAATTTACCGGCCGGCTTTACATTTTTATAATTATATTGCTGGCACAAGCGACAACTCGAAACATATTCATTAACAAACTTCCTCATTTTAGGAAAGTAACAGGCATCTTTGAGTTTTTTATAAGTTTTCCTAATGCCAAAGTGCCCCGAAATTGGAGAGTCATGAAACTCAAATAGGATGGCTTGACGAAGAGATTGGGGAATTACAACTCGTAATTCGCCATAAGATGATAATAATTTTGAATAAAAAAGCAAGCCATCGATTAAAGAAAATGATTGGGACCAGTTTAAGGCAATGGCTGATTCAATTAATGAAACTGACTCAGGATCGTCTAAATACTTATAAATTAATCCAAATTCGGGATCATTTTTTTGTTCTTGGATTAATTGATCTCTCGAATTTAACACAGATGCTGGCATAAGCGCTAAAGCTACTTTTTCCTGATCAGATACGAATTTATTGTTTAAAGTAGTGACTAGATTTGTAGAAGCACATGGGTTAATTTGTTCACTTTCAATTTCCTTTACACAAGTTTCAGTCACGTCTACTAATATTTCGGATTGAACCGGTTCAGCCTTGAAATGCGAATGATGAATATGTGAGGCTTTAACAGTAGAATTTAACTGATCGTTCTTTTCATTTAAAGCAAGGGATTGATTTGTAAGATTAGATTCAATCTTATTTTCTTGAGTTTGAGTAGTACGTGATAGAACGTCAGCTACGATATTGTCCGAACCAGGTCGGTGTGTGATGTCTATATTAAAGTTAGCTAATTTTAGAGTCCATCGAATCATGCGAGGAGAGAGGTTCTTTCCAGTTGTTAACCGAGTTAATGCCGCATGATCCGTAACAACTGTTACTGGAAGTTGCGTAAAATATAAACGAAATTTTTGCAGTCCCCAAAGCACTGCTAAACATTCACGTTCAGTTACTGGATAATTTCTTTCTGCAGTGTTAAGCGTACGGGACGCATATGCTATTGGGCGGCCTTCTTGGCTTAAAACGGCACCAATGCCGTACGAAGAAGCATCAGTAGCTACTTGAAATTTAATATTATAATTAGGATGAGCTAGTACAGGAGGAGCGCTAAGCATAGTTTTTAAGTTATCAAATGCTTCTTGTGCTTCATTTGACCAGTGAAATTTAACTCTTTTCCTTTTGAGTTTAAAGAGGGGCTCGCATATGTGAGCAAAATTAGGTATAAATTTCCCATACCAAGCACACATGCCTAGAAATCTCGAAACTTGTTTGGAAGTTGTAGGAGGGGGCATGTTTAAAACTGGCTGAACTTTTTCATTATCTACAGAAATACCAGCAGGCGTTATTTTGACGCCTAGGTACTTAATTTCCTGCCGTGCAAAATGGCACTTTGAAGAATTTAAAGTTAATCCTGCATTTTGCAGTAGAGTAAAAACAGTTTTTAAATGATCTAAATGCTCATTGTAAGATGAGGACGTGATTATTATATCATCGAGATAAACATGTACAAATTTATTCAAAACAGGTTTAAGAATAGTTTCCATGGCTTTTTGGAATGTCGCTACAGCCCCTGAACATCCGAAAGGCATTCGTTTAAAACCAAACATGCCATTTTTAGTTATAAACGCTGTTTTTGATATATCAGCGGGTTTCATTGCAATTTGAAAGTAACCCGATGTCAGATCGAGAGTAGACATAAAATTTGTCGTTGTTATATGTGCTAACAAATCATCAATTATAGGCAAGGGATACTGAGGATATTGTGCGATAGAATTGAGCCTACGATAATCGATTGCAAATCTCCATGCCTCAGGGTCAGTAATAGGTTTACCATTTTTCTTACGACATAAAACAACAGGAGATGCATAAGGAGAGGTTACAGGCATAATAATATCATTTTGTAACATTTTATCAATATGCCAATTTATAATATCTTGTTTGGCTTGATCATAACGATAAGGCTTACTAAAGACTGGTTTATTAGTTCCAGTGTCAATTTCATGGCATTCCTCTAAATTAACAATTAACTCTGTCGGCTCGACAGGTTTAGAATTTGATTTAGAATCATCAATATGTAAAGATTTATTGGCAAAATTAATTTCAACATTATTTGCTTTCATAAAGTCTAACCCTATAATGCAGGGATGCTGAAGATTGTCGATGACGTAAAAAGGCCAATTAACACTTAAATTATGAATTTTAACATTCAGGCTGACTTCGCCTCTATTAACACAGGACTTGCCTTGAGCCGTTGTAATATTTAAATTTGTCCGCTTTAAAGGTTTAAAGTCAAAATACTTTTTATAAGTTTCATACGCTAGAAAGGAGCGTTCAGCACCAGTGTCCCAATAAGTAGGTATGAAAGTATCATGAATTATTGCATTTAAATTAGGAAGGTCCACTGGACTGATACAAATAGTGTCTAAACATATGGAGGTGGTTGAGTTATTCAGTGGCTGTTGACCCTCCTCACAAGAGCCACTTACTCGTTTAACTGACGACTCTGGTTATTACGAGTGTTACGAAAATTTCTGTTATTTCTATCAGCTCGAGAAAAGTTTTGAGACTGATTTTGATTAGAACGATCGTTCCGAGAATTTTGAAAGTTATTACGCCTTGGCTGCGGCGGTTGACGTTCTTGTTGATAGCGATTTAAATTTTGAGGGGGGGTGAAATTTTCACGCCTAGAATTTTGCATATTTCCATTACCCCGTTGGCGATTAAAGGTGTTTTCCGCCCTTGGAGGGTGTCGTTCTTGGTATTTGGCTAAAGTTTGAAACAGACTGTCGTAAGAAGTGACAGGTTTCAGATCAAGATAATCTTGGATTGGAATAGTCAAAAGAGGGGTTATGATTTCCATTGCAGCGGCGAAAGATAAAACTAAATCCAGCTGCTTTATAATGTCGAATTTACGTAATAAAAAGGTGGTAGGTTTGTCGTAAAACGACATCTTTGTCGTATAAAGTTCTTGACGGAGTTTGGTTTTATCCACAATAGAAGAGAATGAATTTTTAATTTTGAGCTTCAAATCCTCATACGTAGGATTTTGGCCTAGAGCTCTAGAGGCAATGGTTTCATACCAGATATTGGCATCTCCTTTTAAGGAGTATTTTAATAAATTAAATTTATCTGCGTCGTCAATTTTACATATATCAAAATACTGCTCAAGATCTTCAAAAAATTTAAGTACATTGTTTGAGCCAGTAAAATAAACCCGAGCGGGGGGGGGTGTCGAATTGGTTTGGGCGCCACTGTGGAGTTTGCGTTCCTGCAAACTCCATCTTAACTTAGATACTTAGATTACTAAGAGAACACAAGACTTTAAATAACAATAACTAAAGTTTATTTGAGCAGATTAATGGGAGGGCGGCCTGGTAAATTTATATAGCTCAGCCAGCGTTTTACTTAATCAAAATATATGAATCAACAAATTAAGTAGATAACTTTGAATATCTCACCCCAGCAGATAGTCGAAAGGTGTAGAGACGGTCACACTCGTACTTCACTAATACGGCTTCACTATGGGATAGAGGATTCCCTTCTATCCCAGCTTGAACTTCCGAAGACTAGTAGAAACTCGCCAACACTCAACACTACTTGCTTCACACAACTAAATCTCCTCTACGCTACTTTCGATCTTCACCAAAATAAGAATCAGCACACTCGCTATAATATCCTCCAACAACCACTATACGATCCTCCAACATCCTCTATCGATCCTCCAACATCCTCTATCGATCCTCCAACATCCCCACATCTACTAAAACCATCTCTATTTTTATACTTCTTTCTACACCCTCCTTTCACTACATTTCAATCCGTACTTTTAAAAATCACTTCTAATTTAACTAATATTCAAAATCTAAGTCTTTTAATGCAGCACCCTGCCGACGCAAAACTACTCCGACCTCAACCGTCACCGAGCCACTGGCGACGGAGTGATTTTAACCGTCCCCACTTCCTATCTTGCTGGATCCAGCTTAATTGAAACAACTGTGGTGACGTTCTAACGTCTCAACCTCACAAGTTCACATTTCTATAAAAGCGTGTTCTTTAATTTTTTTAAAAGTATCATTTTATTTATTGAATATCATTGGTGGAAGTGCTTTACTATATTTTACTATGTCCATGAAAATTGCTTGAGTATGGATTTTCAATTCTTCATATCCATGCTAAATCAAAGTTTTTATTATTATTATTATTATTATTAGCTAAATTTTCAGCGCTTGTTTTTTGTATAATTACGGGTTATGAGATTCATTGAATTCTAAAGTCAGATTTTTAACGGTTAATCGTTATGTATGTATTTTATCAGCGTAACTTAAAAACAAATAATTGCAAGCAATGGACTCTTCCCAGTTTCGTCAGCTCAATCATGTGACAGAGGAAAACGAATTACTGAATTCTGAGAATCGAATTCAATTAAATATTGCTCTTAAGAACAAAAATGTTAATATTTAATATAAAATAAAATAAAAGTAATATTGTGCATTTGTAAACAGTAGAATACTTATATTTGTAAATTTAATAATTTTTTAAAAACACTTTAAGTATTTATTTATTTTCAACTGTAAGAATCGATTTTTGTATGTTCTAGTGTAACTGTTACATTAACTGATCTAGTAATAAAAAATAGCTTGTTCTTGTGGAATGTTTATGGATTATAATTTGCGATTTTAAAATGTTTTAATTTAATTTAATAGCATAAAGGTGTTACAACAAGTTAATTAACTTAGTTACTGGTCTAAATGGATTTACGAAGTACGATATTGCACTGCTACTGATTTAAGTACCAAAAGTCAGAGTATTTAACATGTTCTTCATTAACATCAATAACAAATATAAACTAAATGATGATTGTAAATGTATACAGCAAACAAAAGATGATGAATAATGATATAAAATGGATTAAAAATGATGATGTATAGAAAAATAACACAGATTAAATACGATTGATCAAATTAAGAATAGAAAATATATTATTTCAGCAATCGCTATAGATAAACCAGACTGCGTCTGCTATTTGTTTTTCCTCTATCATGTGACCTCTGACGTCAGGTGGGAAGAGCCCATTCAAAAATTGTATTTTGAAGTTTATATGTGAGGTTGCTACTTGAAATGTTTGACCAAGATTGATAAGTTTCAAGAAATGATACAAGTGATATTTGTCTGAATAATTTGAAATAAACTTTTAAATTTAATAACATATCCATGAATTCTATATAAATGTAGATATTATATTCGAACAAGGGGTTGAGAGGGTGGTGGCCACACTCCCTATAAACTATTTTTTAACTAAAACTGTTTCTAAACCTAGTTTGAATTCTTTTTAACATAGTATTATATACATTCCTTTTTATCATCTGTAATCTGACTTTATTGTATTGAAATGCAGAGGAAGAAAAAGTTGCGTGAATGGCCCACCAGATTTTTTTCTTATCTATCATTAACGTATTAAAATACCCTAAAAAGAAACGCGACAGAAGTTGACTATGATTTCATGCGAAAAGTTTCTTTCGGCCAAGATATCGTCCTATTTAACCGGAAGCATAATAAGTCATGATCATGCTGAGCCACAAAATATTTTTAGTGATGCATGAAGTCGGAATAAGAGAATGCGTAAAAAAAATGCCGGCACAAAAAATGACACCATTTGTGTTTGAAAAATTTCTACACTAAGTAAAAGTTATAAATAATGATTGCGTCCAGATGACATCCACTGCGTACAAAGAACGAAGTATGGAAGGTTGTTAAAGTCTCAGGATTTTGAATTTTATGTGTGAGAGAGAGAGAAAAACGCCTTTTCAAACATTTCACAGGAAGAAAAATGAAATCTCGTGAAGAAATGAAAGATTTAATTATAAAAATTTTCAGAATCGAAGAATGAAAGCACACATTGAAACAGTACTACTTGGAGGGTACTTCTTCGGTGACTGAATAATGTAGGGAAATAATAAGTTAATTTCTGCGTATCTCTGTTTTATAAAATTTACAATTTAGAGATAACACAGCTCAATTCACTTTAACTACGCATAACCAATGAAACATGAAAGCAAGATAAATTTAATACGGAGATTAAATGGAGGGTAAAGAGAAACTAGAAAAAATACATACTTACTAGCCTTACATGGAAAAAAAAGTAAAATAAAATCCCTTACATTCAGAATAGTTTGTTTAAGATGAGCATTAGCATAAGAAGCTTAACCCTTTATCTACTGCATTATGATGTACTGCAATTTTTTTAGTGCAATATTTTTTATTGAGTCGCTGCATCGAAAATTAAGGGATATACATAAATAAAACACTCATCTTTGGAAAAATTAATCTGTTAGAGTTAATTAATTAAATTGGTACTTTAAAGTACCGTCAGTACACGGAGGGCTAAAATGTTCTCATAATTCAAAAAGACCGTATGACTTATTTAACGCAGTTTTAACTCTCAAAAATGAAAATAGTAATATGTTCAGCACAAAAAGAATTTTTTTTGAAAATTATAAAATTTTTAATATTCACTTACTTTTTTTACAGATAAAAACAGGTCTTACACATAAACTTAAATTTGATGATATTCAAAGAAACAGTTTCCTTTTCCTTAATACACAAAAATACATTACACTTTGTGCATTTTGAGTGAGGTTTGGACTAAATATTTTTTAAAGCACAAAATTCACAACGACCCCCGATTCGAAACAAATGCTGGCCAATGACATCCACGATTTTCTAAGTGAATAATCTTTACAAACAGACATGTTCCCTTTCCTCCTCTTGTTTGCACAGAAAACTTGCTCACTACCATTAAATTTAGGTCTTCCTTTCCGTTTTGACTGTGCTTTGGAATTTTGCAAGCAGTCCTTTGGTTATGCAAGTCTATATTCCAAAGAAGCTATGCTTTCTCGCTACTCTTTATATGCTATATATGCAACCAAATGTTAAAATATGGTACCCACAAACTCAGATTTTTATGGGTAAAATGGGAACTTCGGTCTGGACATCTTTTTTTCCATTGCCTATTCACTCTTAATTTATTGCATCCTGGAGTAGGAAATAATTTTCTGAACATGAACTACTGCACCCTGGATCTTGTTCAGTCTCTTGATCGTCTACTTCAGAATCTTGATGAAAATTCTAGCAGATTGTTTGATGGGACTTCTTCATCTGAAGAATCATTTGTTAGTGCATAGCTGCTTTCATACGGTAGGCTCTGTAATAAATATAAAGCCTTTTGAAGTCTGAGCTTCATTTTTCCAAACATTCTAAGAAGAGGAAAAAAATAATAGCGCCTTGAAAACTCCCTGTTATTGTTAAATCTCAGTTATACACAAAAAAATTAATATGTTGTTCATTTTTAAATGAAGAATATATATTTCATTTAATAGTGTGGCCAAAAAAAAAAAAAAAAAAAAAAACTCATATTCAAATTTTCGAAAACGTTAAAATATTAAATAAAGAATAAATAAAAAAAACCCAAATAAATAAGTTAAACTAAAAAGAAATGCCAAAAAAGCATTATTCTATTACAGTTTAGTAATGACGCTACAAAACAACGAAATACAATAACAAACTACACGGACGAAAAGTAGACACCAAGTGCTTTCTCTAACATCCAGTGTATACTGACGGTACTTATAAGTACCACAAAGTTACTCAACTGTAAAATAAATTATATACACTGTTCACTTAAAATAAATAGTGAAATCGCTCTCTAAGGTCTTAACTAACATATAAAAAAATAAGGCACTTACTTTTTGACTTTAACTGCTTTTACAGAACAAAAATGACAATCTTGTCAATCCGATCAAAATGGCAGCTGAAAACGAAATTTCAGTTTTAAAACTATTCGCTTTCCCCGATAAAATACTCATCATAGAACCCGTGCTGCCATGTATCCTGGAAGAGTGGAATTAAAAGAGTGTTCTTGCTAAATATCATCAGAATATTCATAAAAATGGTTATTCTATGTAATTTTGAAGTGGGTGGTACTTATAAGTACCGTCAGTAGATAAAGGGTTAACTAACTTAGTAATTGAAAGCAGAAGTTGAATCAGTTTTACAATTTATTAAAATAATAATAATAATAATAATAATAATAATAATAATAATGATGATTAATAAAGACATATCAAAGTAACAATTTATATTTTCATAACTAAACAGTACAATAATAATTGAAATTAAGATATTAATATCTGGTTTATATTTAAATTTAATTCATAGCAATAATAAATTCTTTACCCAAATTAATTTCATGTTACTGTGACGTGAAATGTTGATAGTAACTCGAAAGATAAAGCTTTAGATTAGCAGTAGAAGTACAAATTAGCGACCATTACGTTGAAAATGGCTACCAAAAATTCAAAGCCTAGTCGCCAATTGTGGGGACCATTTTATAGTTTATTTTTAAACAACCAAAAGCACAAGCTAAAATGTCACACCTGAAAACAACTACGGAATAACTGTACTTTTTATGGGAAGCAATGAGAAACTACGAAACTATTACTCCCCTATATATATATATATTGGTGATCTTGTGTCTGTTGCTTGGCTTCTACTGCGCTTAATGGGTCATTATTGTTCATTACAGGGTTCTCTTTTTTCACCTTGAAATATTGTCCTAGAGTCAACCTTCTTTTCATCAGAGTCTAATTACACGGTCCTATTTCAATTTTCAACAGGTATTGTTGTACAGTGGATTGGCGTCAGGGCTATTGTTGAGCTTGATAATTGAATCAATTTGTGAAATCTTGTTGCTTTGTTTGGCTCTTTGGTGAATTGTTTGACTAACTATTCTTCGTTCTCATTCTTTGCTTCTACTATCAAAAGGATTATATATATGTGTGTGTGGATTCAGAATTCTTTTACAGTTAATTATTATTTTTTTTTTTTCTAGTTATTTACTTCTTAACCTTGAACGCAATCACTATTTCAAACGTTTTCAAAGAAGGAACATATTTGGCATCTAAAGGGGGAAAAATTGTCTTATTGTCTGAACGCATTGCTACTGACAATTACACAGGTCTATAAGAATGATGTTGGTAAAATTCGATTTGATGATTTTAGCTGATACATTTGTTTTTCGGTGTGCTGAAACTGAAAATGAAGACAGATTTTCTTTATTGTGTATAGTTTGTTGCCAATACAAGGTATTTACAACACATTTTCTTCATTTTCGGTAGTTTCTAGTACGTTACCAGAATTAAAATAACTAATACTTTAATTATAATTTGTCATGGAAACATACTAAAAAAGTTAACATATAATTATATTGAGGGAAGAATCACGAAAAAATTGTGTAGGTATAGACACCCTGTATCGGCAAAAATCTATACTTGATAGAGAAAAACTGGCTGCAGATTCGGTTTCAGCATACCAAAAACAAAAAGATATGCCAAAATTATCAAATCAAAATTTTAGATGTAGACATGTATTATCCATCAAAAAATAACCTGTTTTAGCAATTGACTGCAATTAACCCTTCAACGTTCACTACTTAATTTATTTTAAAAATTAGTAAACTAATTTTAAAAATGGCTTTTAGACACATAGCTGATCATAAATATTTAAAAAATAAAAAATTAGCATTGTTCCTTTTCGAGAAATTTTCGGTTTGAAACATCTGTAAGTGAACCTTATTAAATTCACATAATATTTAATTTAATAAATAAATCACTTTATAAGTAAACATTATCGACAACAAACAACTCGTAAAAGTTGCATAGATCCCAACATTTCAATATATTTCGGAGTATTTTAACCCTTTGTGGGGCAAGGTAATTCGGATCATTTAAATTACACTGCCACCGGAATTTAAGAACATAATTAAAATAGAAGAAATTTTAAATTTTCACGTTATAAAAAAGGGCCTTTTCTGCTATGTTATAAATGTAAATTTTTGCTAAAAAATTTCCGGGATGAGTTATTGCACTTGAGAATTAAAATTAAGTGTTCCATAAGCAGGAACACTGCGACTGAAAGGGTTAAACGTAAATTTTGTTAACGAATGGTAAAATGTTTCCTTATTTCAATAACAGGCCCCAAAAATTGTCGCACATTTCAGGAAGTAGCTTTGAAGAATCGTAAATCTTAGCAATTAGCGACAAAGTAATTGTATATTTCGGCAATTATTTGCTTTATGAAACTTAAATTTTGACAAGTAGTAACAAAATGTGTACGCGTTACAATAATGGACCGCAAAACTGTTGCGTATTTCGGTGAAGAATTTTGTATAAAGGTTAACTTTTATCGATTTGCGACAAAATAGCCTATTT
This sequence comes from Salticus scenicus, assembly GCA_963930645.1. Lineage (NCBI taxonomy): Eukaryota > Metazoa > Arthropoda > Arachnida > Araneae > Salticidae > Salticus > Salticus scenicus. Next base: position 331,418,078 of record OZ005649.1, read on the forward strand.
CTGTAATTATTTGCGTCATCGAAAATTGTAAATTTTGATAATTAGCAGCTAGATGATTTCCTATTTCAATAATAGGACGCAAAATTTTTGCCTGTTTCAAAAAATAGTTTTAAAAAATAAATAAATAAGTGATTTTTATCGAATATAATCGAACTAACGCATATTTCGGCAATCGGCCACAAAAATATCACACAATTGGGGTATCAGTTTAAAAAAAAAATGTGCAAATTTTATTGATTATTGCTATACATATGTGGTATTCATATAAAACTAGCCATCAACTTTTATTCATCTGGTAGCTAGGGGCTACCATTCATAATTACTAGTCTAGACAGAGCAGCGGTATCTTTGTGTTTAGATTGTTCTAGATTTTTGTGCAGATTGGGGAATGGAAATCATTCATCATTCGTTTACAAGGCTACCGAATATATTCCGATATATTGGAACTATACTCGGAAATTTCTGGATGTTTATTTCATTATGTGTTACGCGTTTTTCGTATAAAATAAATTTAAGTACACAATGTGATGTGCATATAGTTTAGAGACAGTATGCCGGGTTACCAAAAATTAAGCTAAACGTTGTTTTCTATTGAATGTAACTGATGGAAGCACTTTTGCTTTTCTACTTTCTAATATGTCGGCGAACGCTGCTCAGGAAGGAAAATAAATTTTTCATATCCATGCTTATAAACAAAGTATTTTTGGATGTGTAAATTTTAACTCTTTTTTTTTTTTTTTTTTTTGTATAATTTCTCGTTTTGAGGTCCCCTGAAAAGAAATGTCCAATTTTTAACAGTTTATCTGTATGTATATCTTTTATCACTATAACTTAAAATTAAATAACTGCAGGAAATTCAAATTCACTATTTTGAAGTTCGTATTAGGTTGCCACTTGAAAAATTTTATGAAGGTTGGCAAGGTTGCAGGAAAATTAATAGCAGCCTTAATTTTTATTATTGTAGGCACTATATAATTAAAAGGGGGTAAAGGGGGCGTTAGCCCCTACACACAGAATAATATGTCAAATGAAACTTTTCTTAAACTTATTTTAGATTCTTTTTTAAGTAGATTGAACTTTATTACCTTACCTTATCGATCTTACGACTTAATCTGCAATCTAGCTTTATAGCATTGGAATGCTATAAAGTCAATCGGATAAGAGAAAGTCGTGTGAGTAACGCATCAAATTATTTACTTTATTCAATAGAAGAAAGTATTGGATTCGTAAAAATTTTCGACATCCGCTATTTTATGGATTTACATGTTTTGAGAGGTCCAGAACACGATTTGACCATGTTTAGAAACTGTTTGTCTGCCTATGTGTCTGTGCGTCTGTGACAATATTTTCCATTTGTATCTCAGGAACTACTGCTTAGAATTACGTATAAATTTATATGAAGTTGCACCATGACATAAATTAGTGCCTAACAAATTTTGGGGCTGATCGCTCAACAGATGGTACCGCTATACAGAGATATCTCCAATTTCAAGAAAAGCTTTTAATTCTATAAATACAGGTTGGAGATTAAGAGATAACATAACGAGTAATGTAAACCTGTGTTAAACAATTCAAATTAGGCTTTGGAAGAGTTTTATATGATAATTAATTCTGTGTGAAGGGGGGCTACCTTCCCCTCAACCCCCCTTTTTCTTAATGCACCTACATTTATATCGAATTTAAATCTGTTATTACAATTAAAAGTTCACTTAAAATTATTCAAACAATTTTCACACGCAACATTCCTTGAAACGTATCAATCTTGATCAAACTTTTCCAGTAACAAACTTATATTAACTTCAAAATACAACATTTGGATCTCCTAAAATTATTCGTTTTTAAGTCACTCTAAGAGACACAGACAAAGATCAAACGTTAAACAACTTGACTACGGTAATCAGTAAGCCTCAAAACGTGTAAATATACAAAAAACAAGCGATGAATATTTAGCTTAAAAACATACATTATTTACCATATCTCTTTGAGGAATTCATTTCAATTCCCGAACAGCTTTCCTGGAAATGGCAAAATATTATTCATAAAGCACAACCACTAACAACAAAAAATAATGTTATGGCTTAAATATTGTCAGCCCTATATATCTTTCGAAGATTATATACAGACCACATGGTGAACCTAAATATAATTTTATAGTAATAATACATCGCCCAGGCTGAAATACACTTCCATCAATTTTTAGCTATTGTCACGCTATAATCTAGTTTTTTTGTGTAGCCCTGTAAACGAACTGTGAATGATTTTCCTACCATATTCTACACGAGACATGTTTTTATGCATATAAAAAATATACATTCGTTTCATTTGGTTTAGTGCAGTCTATGTATGTTAAACTGTACTTACCAGCACTTTCCCTCATAGACCTAATGTATTTAAATTTTCTTGGGTGTCCCTGTACACAAACCATTTGCTTCATCTCAAGGAAAAGCTTAGTGTAGCATCCCTATATCATACACATTTAGAATACCAAGTTTGGAGTTTCTGTGCTACTATTTGTTCTTGAGCTATGCTGATAACACACATACCGACAGACAGACAGACACACAGACCATTCGCTAAAAACATGATTTTCGGATTTAGGGGACCTCAAAGCGTGTAAATATAACAAAAACTCACGTTCGAAAATTTGACTCTAAAATAATACTTTCTCTACCTTATGGGTAAGCGAAAGTAAAAATATATATGTTCATTTAATTTTGTGTAATGCACTTCAAAGATGTTAAACTGTATGAAAAATTTCGCCCATGGATGTAATGTATTTGAATACTTTTGTATGTCCTATGCTACCCGTTGAGGAACCATTTATCTGATTTAAATTAAAAGTTTCAAGTATATGATAGAGATTTAGAATACCGAGTTCGAATTTCCTGCTAATATTTGTTCTTGAGTTATGTTGATAATAAATTCACAGACAAGCACACGTATTCATACGAATGAATTCCGTATTCATATACATATAATATACAGTCAATGGTAAAAAACTTGATTTTCGGACTCAGATGACTTCAAAACGTGTGTAAAATGTTAAAAAAAAAAAAAAAAAATCAAAAATTTAACTTCTAACAAACTATACTTCCGAGTAAGAAAAAGTTAAAAAAAAAAAAAAAAAAAAAAAAAAAAGTAATTTGGGAGAAGATTTCTTTTTATTATTAGCTTCATTTATGTGGTAAAACAAAAAATTTGGCAAAAGTTTTTTTTTTTTTTTTTTTTTTTCGTAATTATTGTCTTCACTCTAGTCAAAATTTATATTTGTCAAGTAATCCCAGTCATTCTAATTAATTTTTGAATCATATTTTTAGAAGGTAGTACGCAGTTTAATCAATGTTCATTAAGTCATTTAATATCTGTAAAACTTAATATTTCTCATTTAACCCTTATCGCTCGTATGTCCCTTCTGAGGGGACATTAAAAAATCGAGCCACGCCTTAAGGTGTTCCTCTGCAAATGAAATGTTATTTTTCTAAAACGTGTAACTATAGGCTACCTTTCGGCTACCGGAAAATTTTAACAGAAAGATTTATTTTATTTAATGACGAAGTAAAATAAAACAAATTATTGCAATTTTTCGGTAGCCAAAAGGTAGTAAGTCGGAAACTATACGTATGACATTTTAAAGGAACGCCAAGAGGCGTGTCTTACAGAAAATATGCCGAGCGCAAAGGGTTAAATTGCCCTTAGTGTAGCACTAGTGCGGCGTAAATCCCATTCATTCCACTCCCTCTCTCATTTAATTCGCGACTTTTAAATTTACCTTGAGGAAGGATGCATTTAAATGTAGCAAAAATGATATTTGTTAGTCAGTTCTTGCATTTTAGCATGCTTATGTCTTTAAAAAATACTTGTATGTGATACCTGTCACCTGTCATTATTATTGAAATACCCCATAGTCTTTTCTTTGTTTTTTCTCCATAATCTAATTTCTCTATGATTCATATTATTTGCGCCTTTAGGTTACAGTAATATGGTAATTTACAAAAAGATTGAAGTGACTCTATATGCCTCAGGTTTAGTCGCGCTAACTTCCCATTAAGTGATGGTCACTGTAAGCAAAATGGATAGAGCACAGATTTGTTTCTCGTCTTATATTTCCTTTCGGCCCCGTCAAGCTCCTTTTTTTATGGAGGGGGAAAGGAGGGGGGGGGCAAGCAGTGAAAAGTGTTTAAGGCCAACATAATAGCGTATTTTTATAAGTTTAAAGGTTACAAAAGAATGATTACTATAATTATCCGAAATCTTGGAAGTTATATTATCATTCAAAGGTCTGTGAAACACAAAAAAAGTTAATATCAGTTTCTGTGCTTCATTCATTATTTTCAGTTGACGTCTAAATTCACAGTTCTTTGTAATAAAATTTAAGATATTATTAGAGAACCATTATACGAATTTAAGACGATGCTACGAAATCTCTCACAATTCGTTCGAGAGTTAGGAGACTTACCGCGTGATAAAAAAGAATTTGCAATTGCGGACAATCCGCTAAACAACATATTGTCACCGGCAGCCAAACCAAATGTTATATAGTAGGGAAATTTATTATAATTACTGAATGCCTAGTGTTTTTTAACTCCCTATACATAATATTATTCAAAATATTTACAACCATTAAGTTTGTTGTTGTTATTCAAAAATCTGTTTTTTATATTAAAGTTGTTTTATTTTATATTTCACTAGCAGGCTTTGCCCGCTTCGCTGGACATTAAACTTAAATGAGTTGTCAAAATCCCATATCTTTATTAATAACCTAAGTTCTCGCTGTGATTGGTAGAGGTTTTCTCGCTCGCAAAGTGAGGAGTCTGGGTCTCCACTGTCTTCGGCACAACTTACCCACTTCTTACTTCCCTTTCTTCAGCGGGTGAGTTCGAAGTTTTGCAAAATCCCACTAATGTACATAATGCGTACACTTAATCAATATCCGCACACCAAAATTCGCCATTCTAAGATAATTCAAAGCGAATTCAAACGGAAAAACATGTTTTTACACATGTTTATTGGGAAAGACTTCAGTATAACTCCACAACGATATTTGGCGATTTTTTTGTTGGCGATTATGGCTAAATCATAAATCTAAAAATCATAAGCCATATATGATAAATGATAAAATCATAATCTAAATCATAAATCATAAAACATAAAATCCAAAATCCAAAATAAACAACATATTAGGCTGCCATATTATATTGCAAACAGTCCAGAACGACATCGTTATCCTTCAAAACGACGCCAAAGAAAAATCGCCAAATTCAGCTGTGGGGTTATACTGAAGTTATACCATTTATTGCCCTCCGACTCCTAGAAGGGGGGGGGGGATTTCAAATTTCGTGAAATCCAGTTACAATAAGTGCCGGATGCAAACAAACAATTTACGCGCCAAATTTCGTGACCACAGAAGTCTTTAATAGAAAATATTATAAATAAATAAATACAAAACGCACAGTTTTAGTATGGGAACCCTCTGGTGACTTTAAATATTTTAAGCCATTTTTGCGATGAACTGAATTGGCTATCTCAATTGTGCAATTAAAGATCTTGGCGAGAAACGTCCGAGCTACTTCGTTTCCGAATTTTAAATTTTGCCAAAGGGATCCAATACTAAAGCTGTTCCATACACTAAATAAATAAAATAAAATAAAATAAAATAAAAACTCTTTTCTGATATTTACAAAATAAAAATAAAAAATCTTAATAAAATGCAAATTATAATCATTTACAGTTAAGGGGAGAACATAAAAAAAAACCCTCATAAGGTACATAATAACAACAAAAAATTTTGTTTTACTGCAGGAAAGAAAAGTACTGCTTAATTAAATAAAAATATTAAACTAATGCCAAATATCTCTATGAAAATATTTATCCACGGGCAAATTCCTCATTAAAAAATATATATATATAAAACCTTTTACCGAATCTGGGTTAAAAACGGAAAAAGGGTAAAATAAATTAGAAATATCATACCTTTATTTATAAATTTGATACCAAATCAAAGGGGCGATTTTTCTGAATCCAGAGGTGCAAACAGTTTTTCGATGCGACAATTAGATTTTTTAAAAATAACTAAAGTATGAAATTTAAGTGGCAACGGAAAAACGTAAAAAGGAAAAAATAAATTAGAAGTATCAGACCTATCGTTACAAATTCAGTACCAAATGAAAGGGGTGATTTTTCTGAATCCCGGGGTGTAAACAGTTTTTCGATACGACAATTAGATTTTTTAAAATTAACTAAAGTATGAAACTTAGATGGCAACACTTCATTTCAATCTTTTCATAACTTGTAGTCCGAATCACGCGAATAAAAAAGTCTTTAACTTAAAAATTTATTTTTATATTTTATTTTTATATTCAAAGCGTTTTAGTCAAAAATATTTTTGGCGCATGCGCAGGCGTTTTTTACCCACAAATTAAACACTATTCATAATTTTGAAAATTTCTATAGATATAATTTTAAGTTGGGTGAAGACCTAAGTTTCTGCCAAGCGCCTTTGAATTCCATCCAGCCGTTCTCGAGTGATGCCCGGACAAACGTGTTTTAGTCTTTTACCCCCAGGGGGGAACGGGGGGGAATTTCTGAAAAGTTGATAGATATAATTTTAAGTTGGGTGAAGACCTAAATTACTGCCAAGCGCCGTTGAATTCCGTCCAGCCGTTCTCGAGTGATGCCCGGACAAACGTGTTTTAGTCTTTTACCCCCCAGGGGGGAACGGGGGGGGGATTTCTGAAAAGTTGATAGATATAATTTTAAGTTGGGTGAAGACCTAAGTTCCTGCCAAGCGCCGTTGAATTCCGCCCAGGCGTTCTCAAGTGATGCCCGGACAAAAATAGCGACATACGGACACGATGACACACACACACAGGCAAAATTTTCTGAAGTCATTTTCGGCTTTCATGGGGTGTGAAACGTGAAGATATCGCAAAATTTTTCGATTCCGACAAATTTGCAGACAAAACTCTGATTTTATTAATATAGATTTTGAAGCTATAAATAAAAAAAATATAATAATAATAATCTTTCTCGCTCTCTCTTTCTTTTTTACTTTCCGAACACTATAGTGAGGAAAGTATTGTAATCATGTCAAAAATCCGAATTCGAGATTTTGATGTTTCTATACGTTTTGAGGTCCCCTGAGTCCGTTTTCACTATTTTTACGATGATGTATGTATGTGTGTGTGTATGTGTGTATGTGTGTATGTGTGTATGTGTGTATGTGTGTATGTCTGTGGGTGAACACGCTAGCGTCTAAACGCTTTGTTCGAATAACCTGAAATTTGGTACGTATATTGTAAGTCACCATAGTACGAACCCTATAGATTTTGGTGAATCTAGCACTTATAGTTTTTTTGCAGGGACACAAAGAAAAATTCTTTATCATTATGGCCTATGGGAGCAAAATCTTAAAAGTGCGATAGCATCTAAACGCCTTATTCAATTGAGCAAAAAATTTATACTCATATTATAGGTCACAAATACTCAATCTGTATAGATTTTGGAGAATCTAGCACTTATAGTTTTTTTACAGGGACACAAAGAAAAATTCTTTATCATTATGCCTATGGGGCCAAATTTTTAAAAGTGTGATAGCGTCTAAACACCTTATTAATCTGAGCAAAAAATTTGTACACATGTTATAGATCACAGTTGAACTAACTGTATAGATTTTGGTGAATCTAGCACTTACAGTTTTTTTACAGGGACACAAGGAAAAATTCTTTATCATTATGGCCTATGGGACTAAATTTTTAAAAGTACGATAGCATCTAAACGCCTTATTGAATTGAGGTGAAACTTTATATGAGTATTATAAATCATTGTTGCACTAACTATAAGCATTTTGGTGAATCTAGCATTTATAGGTTTTTACAGGGACACAACGAAAAATTCTTTATCATTATGATCTATGGGCTCAAAGTTCAGTAGCGTTAAATAAAACATCGTGTAATAGATGGAGAAAAATACTCAAACACTCTATTATGGTTTTCTCTCTTTTGTTTGTTTAACAACTCCTCTTTCTTTACTTTATCTACAAAACTGTTAATTACTCAATGTTCGGAAAGTCGAGTGGAGTCACTCCAGATTTTTTTTTTTTTCCCATTTCATGGCTTTGTGATGAAATTGTAAAAACTAAAAAAATCAATTTTTCCTAAAAATGACAAACAATTTAACGGGTATGAATTTCCTGAATGTAGAGGCGGAACTGAAAGAATTACTTCCGGCACAATCAGAAGAGTAAATTGATTTATTTTTTTCTTATCAAATGACCATTTCGAAAACAATATTGCAAATCGAATTGATTAACAAACATAATTGACACCTTAATATGAGCTATGTACAGTTCTCTAAAAAAAGAAAAAAAAAGGAACACCCCCACCTATCTTATGAATAAACTGTTGCAGAAAGACACCGAAGGTGCCATTCGTCAAGGAATTTTGTTCTCTTTTAAGCTCTTTGAAAAATAAATAAATAATAGGTTAAGGGTTAATAGGTTATAGGTTCTCCATATTGAAATTGTGTCAAACTTAAATTTTTTCCATGGTAACATACAATTTTAATTTCGGATATAGATTCTACAGTCAATTTCATCCCCAGATATAAATTTGGAAGTCGTTTGGTGTATAAGTTTAGGAGTTAAACACATTTAAATTTTCGAGCTTCAAATGTTAAATTCTAATTACACATTTATATTCATATCTCCTGCATTTTTAATTTTATTTACTTATTACTTTCCGAACACTATAGTGAGGAAAGTATTGTAATCATGTCAAAAATCCGAATTTGAGATTTTGATGTTTCTATACGTTTCGAGGTCCAATGCGGCCGTTTTCACTATTTTTGCGATGATGTATGTATGTGTGTGTGTATGTATGTGTGTATGTATGTGTGTATGTATGTGTGTATGTCTGTGAGTGAACACGCTAGCGTCTAAACGCTTTGTTCGAATAACCTGAAAGTTGGTACGTATATCGTAAGTCACCATAGTACGAACCCTATAGATTTTGGTGAATCTAGCACTTATAGTTTTTTTACAGGGACACAAAGAAAAATTCTTTATCATTATAGCCTATGGGAGCAAAATCTTAAAAATGCGATAGCATCTAAACGCCTTATTCAATTGAGCAAAAAATTTATACAAATGTTATAGGTCACAATTACTCAATCGGTATAGATTTTGGAGAATCTAGCACTTATAGTTTTTTTACAGGGACACAAAGAAAAATTCTTAATCATTATGCCTATGGGGCCAAATTTTTAAAAGTGTGATAGCATCTAAACGCCTTATTAATCTGAGCAAAAAATTTGTACACATGTTATAGGTCGCAGTTGCACCAACTGTATAGATTTTGGTGAATCTAGCACTTACAGTTTTTTTACAGGGACACAAAGAAAAATTCTTTATCATTATGGCCTATGGGACCAAATTTTTAAAAGTACGATAGCATCTAAACGCCTTATTCAATTGAGCTGAAAATTTATATGAGTGTTCTAAATCACTGTTGCACTAACTATACGCATTTTGGTGAATCTAGCATTTACAGGTTTTTACAGGGACACAACGAAAAATTCTTTATCATTATGATCTATGGGCTCAAAGTTCAGTAGCGTTAAATAAAACATAGTGTAATATATGGAGAAAAATACTCAAACACTCTATTATGGTTTTCTCTCTTTTGTTTGTTTAACAACTCCTCTTTCTTTACTTTATCTACAAAACTGTTAATTACTCAATGTTCGGAAAGTCGAGTGGAGTCACTCCAGATTTTTTTTAATTTTATTTATTTACTTATTTTATTTTATTTTATTTATTTATTTATTTTTAATTTTATTTATTTATTTTTAGGGTGTTAATAACAGGTTTTCCAAACATATTTGTGAGTTTCTTTAAGATTTTAATATTTTTTGTCCCTAGAAAAAAAAATTGTTAAATTAATATTTAAAATATAATGTTTCGTGACCTACATTTTTACTTTCCGAACACTATAGTGAGGAAAGTATTGTAATCATGTCAAAAAACCGAATTTGAGATTTTGACGTTTCTATACGCTTCAAGGTCCAATGAGTCCGTTTTCACTATTTTTGCAATGATGTATGTATGTGTGTGTGTATGTGTGTGTGTATGTATGTGTGTATGTATGTGTGTATGTCTGTGAGTGAACACGCTAGCGTCTAAACGCTTTGTTCGAATAAGCTGAAAGTTGGTACGTATATTGTAAATCACCATAGTACGAACCCTATAGATTTTGGTGAATCTAGCACTTATAGTTTTTTTACAGGGACACAAAGAAAAATTCTTTATCATTACGGCCTATGGGACCAAAATCCTAAAAGAGCGATAGCATCTAAACGCCTTATTCAATTGAGCAAAAAATTTATACACATATTATAGGTCACAGATACTCAACCTGTATAGATTTTGGAGAATCTAGGACTTATAGTTTTCTTACAGGGACATAAAGAAAAATTCTTTATCATTATGGCCAATGGGGCCAAATTTTTAAAAGTGTGATAGCGTCTAAACGCCTTATTAATATAAACAAAAAATTTTTACACATGTTATAGGTCACAGTTGCACACACTGTATAGATTTTGGTGAATCTAGCACTTACAGTTTTTTTACAGGGACACAAAGAAAAAATCATTATCATTATGGCCTATGGGACCAAATTTTTAAAAGTGCGATAGCATCTAAACGCCTTATTCAATTGAGCTGAAAATTTATATGACTATTATAAATCACTGTTGCACTAACTATAAGCATTTTGGTGAATCTAGCATTTATAGGTTTTTACAGGGACACAACGAAAAATTCTTTATCATTATGATCTATGGGCTCAAAGATCAGTAGCGTTAAATAAAACATCGTGTAATATATGGAGAAAAATACTCAAACACTCTATTATGGTTTTCTCCCTTTTGTTTGTTTAACAACTCCTCTTTCTTTACTTTATCTACAAAACTGTTAATTACTCAATGTTCGGAAAGTCGAGTGGAGTCACTCCAGATTTTTTTTTTAAACAGAAATCGACTTCTAGGACCTTAAAATACGCGTATACAAATTTACAGCTTATCAGACCAAATAGTTCCCAAGTTATACTCCAAAAACTATCAAAAATCAAGTTTGGGGACCACATAACTATTAAAAACTGTATTTACAAGCAGAATTCACAACAATCAATTTTTAATTTTATTGTTGACGATAATAAGAAAAAAAGTTTTAATTCACATTCATATTTTTCTAATTATTTCAACGATGATACATTTTTTTCAGCTGAAATAAATTGTATTATATTATTAGACATGTATAATTTAAATACAGGACCACATTGAAGAATTCCGTGCATTTTTAAAAATATAGTTAAAGACTAAAATTTGAAAATAAATCTCTTTTATTACTATACTGTATTATGTTTTCATAATTTTCGTTAGAAGAATTGCGATTTCTATAGTTGCTGTCGCTATTATTAATAGTTGGAAATAGAGTTCTGCGCGGGTCGGGTTTTACCCGACCCGAACCCGACAGATGAATTTTAAATCAACCTGAAACCCGATCCGAACCCGACAAAAATATTTTCATCAACCCGAGACCCGACCCGAACTCGACAAAAAAAATTTCATCGACCCGAACCCGCAACAGAGAATTTTTTGCGACCTGAACCCGACCCGAAACACGACTTAACTAACCCGAACCCGACCCGAAACCCGAAAAATAAATCAACATTACTTATTCATCTAAAAAATCATGCAAAACAAGATAAAATGATATAACATGATATAAAATAAAGTGAATTTTCTTTGTCACACAGTTGGTAAATTATAAAAAAACTAGTATGTTGTGGCCACCACAAGACATTCTTCTATATTCTTCTGTCAAATTCACTAAATGCGAATAATTTATTAAAACTATTATTAAAAAATTTAACGTGATGAATGTAAATAATTTTCTTCTTAAGGAAATTTAACACTAAATATTCAAAGAGAGACAGTTTTATCGTTTATAAATAACTTCTTAATCAATGCGTTTTTATAATGGTTATCTCACATATCATGGTTCGTACAGTTATATGGCATAGAAGTTGAGATATAGCCATCCTGTTATCGATGAAATTTGCAGTATAACAGCGCCACCTATTGGCCGACAAGCATTCAGACTGAGTCAGCATAATGTCTCGTAATCACCTTCTTACATATTAAGTTTTGTTTGATGATACACAATAGAACCTGAGATATAGCTTTCCTTGTAATTGTGGAAATCGCTGTGTAGCAGCACTACCGCCTGTTGAGCGGTTTACACCAAATGTTGACAGGCGCTAATATATATTAAAGGGCACCTACATACAAATTTATATGAAATTCTGTGCAGTAGTTCTTGAGATATAGCCTTTCCTTGAACTGTGGAAATCACTGTATAGCAGCGCCACCTTTTGAGAAATTGACATAAAAGTTGATAGGGACTAGGTTATGTCAAGGTGCATCTACATATAAATTTATATGCAATTCTCTGCAGTAGTTCCTGAGATATGGCATTCCCTTAAATTTTGGAAATCACTGTATAGCAGCGCTATCTGATGAGCGATGCGCACCAAAAGTTGATAGGCACTAATTTATGTCAAGGTGCATTTATTTATAAATTTATATGCAATTATGTGCAGTGGTTCCAGAGATACAGTCGCCACAAACCTTTTGTCACACACATACAGAGACACAGACTGATATTTTCTAGAAATAGTCAAATCGTGTTCGGGACTCTCAAAACGTGCAAATTCATCAAAAACCGGAAGTTGAAAATTTTTACGAATCTAATACTTTCTTCTACTGAATATAGAAGATAGTAAAAAAAAAAAAAAAAAAAAAAAAAAAAAACTTGTAAACTGCGAAATTTTTTCAATTACCAGAATGTAAATGCGAAGTTATACTGTATTTGTATTTCTTTAATTTATATATTAACAACAGTCGAGAAAGATTTATAATACTTTTCTAATTTTCATACAATTTCTACAAAAGATACATATTAGTTCCGTTGAAGAAAAGAAAACAGATCCAGATACAAATACGGATCTATTTTTCTGGCGATATCCGCGGATACGAATAGGGAGCTCCGGTACATGTCTGCCCACCAGCAGCCGAGCGGTTCTGCGCTCGAAGCTGGTAGATGGCAGGTGTCGAGTTCGATCCCAGGTCGCGCTCAGCGACCTAGCCGTTCGGAGTTTTCCGTGGTTTCCTCCGAAACACGCGTAAATACGGGCTAGGGCCCATTAGGGAGATTCAATCGGAGGGCATTCCCGCTATAAGCCTAGGACACATCTGGAGTCAATTGGCCTTAAATCCTCCAACCAAACAACCAACCGATACATGTCTAGTATGTGCAAAATGTTTAAATTAGTTACATAGTTGTAAACAAGCCTATAAATTTATGTTTATAATTGTAAAAAATATTTTGAAAGGTGTTCTCAAGTCGACCCGACTTGTTGAAAACCAAACCCAACCCGAACCCGACCCGCAAGAGAAAAAATTATGTCAACCCGACCCGATTCCGACCCGCGGGTCGGGTCGGGTTCGGATAAAATTGGGTTACCCGACCCGATGCAGGACTCTAGTTGGAAATGTATTCACCTATTAAAATAATATTTTTACAGAATAAATCATTTCTTCGAGCTGGACAGAGCTTCATAGTTGACGGATTAAATTTTTTTTTATTATGAAAAACATTAAAAAATGCATCATAATTTCCGAAACGCCAGTTAGGCCTACAGATTGAGATTAAAAATGTTTTTGTCGTTTGTTAGCCTGTTTGTTTCGCAATAGTGATCACAAAAATCAGCCAATTCGCTTGAAATTTTGTATCGATTCGCTTGAAGTATTTACGAATCTCCAATTATTAACTGCCACCGAGGTGGATCAAAATTGTGATGGCATGGCTCCGGACCATCCTTAAGGGTGTGTCCCAGACCGTTGCCAATTACCTCTTGTGCAGTACTAGTGCGACGCTAAACCCACATAATCAACCAATTAATAACTGCATAGAAAATTAATAAAAATTCACCCGAGGACTGGTGTTGAAAAGTGATGAATAAAATGCTCTTTAAAAACAGCTTAACCCTTTGCGGTGCAAGGCAATTCGGATCATTTAAATTATACTGCCACCGGAATTCACAAACTAAATTAAACTAAAAGAAATTTTAAATTTTAAGGTTTAAAAAACCGGTCTCTTTTGATATGTTATAAACGTAAACTTTTGCTAAAAAATTTCCGGGATGAAGTTTTGCAGCTGGATCTTAAATTTTGCGTCCTTGCAGCGAGGACACCGCGCGTTAAGGGGTTAAACTGTAAAAAATACAAATTAATTGTTTCGGGTCGAGAAAAAACACTCGAGTTAAAAATCATTTTTCGCCTGACGAAGGATCGTGATTTTATTTCGAACCAGAAAAAAAATATATATTGCGATTAATTCCTCTATAATTCATGGTGTTTTTTTATAAAGTTTTTTTTTTTTTTTTTTTTTTTTTTTTTTTTTTAAACTGAAACTATGCATAGCAAAAATACACAATATAGTTTTTGTTAGGCATAGTGGGTCAATTAACACGTAAAAGTTTCCGATACCTTCTGGCATATCAACGATATTTCTATTGGCCATACCTTCAATTAAGCGTAATGAGTTTGATAGTATTAAGATGTATAAGAGCTAAGCTTCTTCAGAGAGAAGTGTGAATTGGATTGTTTATTCGTTTGTAAGACCACATAAAATTATTCAAATGGTTTACTGATTAAAGCGGTTAACACCATGAAGTGTATTTTCAGCTTTGTTATGCGGTTTTTTTTTCCTTAAAACTGCAATTTATTGAACTATAGTGATATATCCTATATGATTAACAGATCAAATATAGAGCTATAAAAAGAGATGTGATAAATTAGGAATTATGAGTATAATTGATGGCACTTTCGAGTTTGGTCTTGCTATGAGCTTTAATTTATTTCTTTACAACTTCCTTCTATTCTCAATAGAAGAAAGTATTGAATTTGAAAAAAAATTACACTTCCGGTTTTCTATAAATTTATACGTTTTACGAGTTTTTTACTCGATTTTACAATTTTTAGAAAATATCTTTTTGTCTGATTGTGAGTAAGACAAAAAAAATTTGACAATTGTTTCTCCGGAAATACTGCACAGAATTTCATGTAAATTTATATGTAATTGCATCGTAACATAAGTTAGTGTCTAACAAAATTTGTACAAATATTTCATCAAACGTCACTGTCATAGGCGATGATTTACATTTACGGAAAGTCCATATATCAGATTCTTTTGTGTATATTCGAACAAAACTTGATATGCGAGAGTGTCATTATAAAATATATGATTCGATTTTAGAGCATATCGGCCAATGCTATGCCGAAATTTTCCCCATGAATGGAAAGGTTATGTTTCAGATTCTGATGTATACAATTGCCCGAAAATTTGTATATGATAGGGTCATTGTGAAACACTATGCTGATTCAATTCGGATGCATATCGATGAACGTGCGACGTTCTTAGACTGCAATTTTTTCCATGAACTGCAAAGCTCAATATCAACTTCTATCATTAACTTATATTAAACTAATTAAACACATGACATGTTATATATATATATATGTGTGTGTCTTGTGCTTCTCGGAAACGGCTCTAACGATTTTGATGAAAGTTTGAGATTAAGGGTTTTTTGGTGTGAAAAATTGATTGGACTTACTCTCATCCTAAGGAAAATTTGAAAATTTCTCTTTTAACTATTAATTCGTTATTTGAAACATATGGCAAAACATTCGGTTTACTCCGAGATATTTTTAACAGTGTTGATAACAGTTTACGGTTAAGGGTTTTTTGTGTGAAAAATCGATTGGACTTATCCTCATCTTCAGGCGAATTTGCGTTTGCTATTAACTTTCCATCAACTGTTTGCAAGAAATGACAGAAACTGGATTTACTTATAAATATATGTAAACATTATCATATATACAGGGTGTTTCAGTGAACCGTTTCAGAACTTCTAAGAGGGGTAGGGTACATCCTGACAACTCGAAATCATATAGCTATGTGGGGTCTGAAATGCTTTCCTGAAGCGGTGTTGTACACAGAAGCACCATAAAGAAAAGAGACCGTAAGTGAGAAATCGTTTTAATAATACATGAAAAGAAGCAAAAGGTACATGGATTAAAGTAAGTGTTCGAAGTTTCTTCCACGGGCTACAATGCACGCCTCACATCTCCGACGCATGGACATCCGAACATTCTGGAATACTCCAAGCATATCTCGAATTTCTCCGGCAGCTACTGCGATTCTTGCAACCAGCTCCTCAGCATTGTCAACAGGGGTGTCATAAACTAGCGATTTCATATGACCCCAGAAATAAAAATCAAGACATGATAGGTCGGGTGACCGAGCAAGCCAACGCACGGGGCCCCCACGTACGATCCACTGTTGACCAAATGTGACATCCAGGTAGTTACGAACATCTCCGCTATAATGGGCAGGGGCTCCATCGTGTTGGAACTACATTGTCTGTTGCGTCGATGCAGAAGTCTGTTCATCTCTCAAAAGTTGTGGCAATACTTGCTGCAGAAAGAGCAAGTAGTTAGGTCTGGTTAGACGACACGGTAACAGGTAAGGTCCGATGAGGTGATCTCCCACAATACCGGCCCATACATTGACCGAAAATCGAATCTGTGCTGCACGACGTCGTATTGCATGCGGGTTCTCGACCGCCCAGATATGGTCGTTAAGTGTGTTGAAAATTCCTTCCCTTGTGAAGGATGCCTTATCGGAAAACAACACTTCAGCAGGAAAAAGGGGATTTGTAGCACATTTTCCAAGGTACCACTGTGCGAAAGCAATACGAGGTGCATAATCCTCCGGTCGCTGTGTCTGGACACGCTGCACGTGAAACGGATGCATGTCTTCTTCTCGGAGAATCCTCCAGACGCTGCAATAGGAAACCCCGACTGCGTTTGCTACACTTTGTGTACTATTGTTCTTGGATTCCCCTGTATATGCTGCAGCACATTCTGTTCGACGTCTGCAGTCCGTGCTGTTCTTACCCTGTCCCTGTGAGCTCTTTCTAATGAACCTGTCTCAGCTAACCTCTGGTGCAGTCTAGCAAAGAAATTATGACTGGGAATACGCCTCGTCGGATATCGTTCCGCGTACAAACGCTATGCGGCTGGCCCACTACAATTTGCAGCCCCGTACGCCAAATGCATATCGGCTAACTCTGCGATCGTGTAATCATCCGTCCTACTAACTTGGCGTTCTTGTGCGAAATAAAGATTCCCTGCGCGAAAGCTCGGAATTTTGGCACAACGCCATCTACCGCGTCAGGAAAGCATTTCTGACTGCCGATTGGTATATGATTTTGGTTCGTCAGGGTGTACCCTACCCCTCTTAGACGTTCTGAAACGGTTCACTGAAACACCCTGTATATATATATATATATATATATATATAATGTGTCTGTGTGTGAAAAATCGATTGGTTTCACCTTCATCTTCAGAAAAAATCGCGTTTGCTGTTAATCTTTTATTCGCCAATTACAAAATATAACCAGAAACTGGGTTTATTCAGAAATGGATAAAACGATGTTGATAGAAATTTGGGGTTAAGGTTTTTCTGGTAGACAAATAGATTAGAATTATCCACGTCTTCAAAAAAATTTCGTGTTTGTTATTATCCCTTCATCCACCGTTTTCAGTATATCGCAGAAATTGGGTTTACATAGAAATATATGAAACAATTTTTATAAAATACAGGATAAGGATTTTTTGAAATCCAAAATCGATTATCCTCATTTTCAGGAAAATTCGCGTTCGCTGTTAACTCTATATCCACCGGTTGTGAAATATGATAAAAATTGCGTTTACTCGGAAATTCTTAAAACAATTTTAATGAAAATTCAGGTTTATCGATTTTTGAGGTTGCAAAATCAATTGGACATATCCTTATCTTCAGGAAAATTCAAGGCTCGATGCAAAACCTCCATCCGCCGGTTGCAAGATATGACAGATTTTTCGGTTTATTCTAAAATGGATGTAACGATTTTGATAAAAATTTAGCCTTTAAAGATTTTTGAGATGAAAAACTTATCTGAATTAGCTTAATCTTAGTATATATATATATATATATATATATATATATATATATATATATATATTATACAGCATTTTCTGTTCGAAATTACTCCGCCTGTGCCAAAATATGGCAGAGAACTAGTTTTTTTGGAAACTAATTTAATGATTGATGAAATTTACGTTTAGGAGCGTTTTGAGTTTAGAATTCAATCTGAACTGCCCTCTTATTTAAAACAATTAGTGTTCACCAGTTTCGTTTTCTTCGAATGTACTCGAATTATTTCGATAAAAAGTTAGAGTTAGCATGCTTTTGAGATGACATTTTGATCCATTCTCCTTTTCGTCATTACCTTTATCTTCACAATAATTAGCGTTCATTGATAGTTTTCATTCCATCCGGGAAACATTACGCAGAAACAAGGATTTTTTGGAAATTGCTGGAACGATTTAGAAAATATGTATATAAGGCTGTTCGATAATTTAATATCTAATCCAGATCTGGTAAGCTGTGCTTTCTCTGGAACAAAATGTAACATAAACCTGGTTTTCTAGGAAATTACTTAAACGGTTTTGACAAAAAAAAAAATTATAGTAGGAGTTTGACGTGAACAAATGAAATCATGAACTGGAATCTGACTCCTTTTTCACCAAATATTTTGACAACGAATGCTAATTTTTCTGTTTAAGTCCAAACGTTTTTGCACCTCCAAAATCACTTAACCCCAAACTTTCATCAAAGTCCCTACATCCATTTCCGATTAAACCGAATTTGTGCGATATGTTGCAACTGGTCGATAAAGGTTTAACTGATAACGCCAATTTTTCTGAAGATGTGAATAAGTCCAAACGTTTTAGTATCCTGAAAAACACTAACACCAAACTTTATTTGAAATCAGTATGTCCATTTCTGAGTAAACCCAATTTCTGCCATATGTTGCAATTGGCCGATAAAAGGTTTACTGCGAACGCTAATTTTTCTGTAGATGAGGAAAAGTCCAATCATTCAATCCTTTTTTTACACCAAAAAACCCCTAATTCAAAACTGTAATCAAAATCGCTATGTTCATTTTCTTGTAAACCATATTTCGACCATACCCACACAGCCACTTACATCCATAAGACATCTATAAAAGTTGAAAAGTCATCCGTTAGACTTCTATAAATATCCTACAGATATCTATTAGCACGACAAATGTCACTCTTTTCTACATCCATTAGATGTCTGTTAAATATCCAAATATCCAATAATTGGACTTATTACATCTAATAGATGCTGAAAGTATCTAAATCTTGTTTTGATCTAACATAGTACATCTATTAGATGTCGAAAAAGGCGCGTCTAAATTTCGTCTACGTTTAAACATCTGATAGATATCTATAATTAGTTCAGGATATCCAGGACTTTTAATGGACATTCTTAAGATTTTTTGTACCTTTTAAGGATCAATTGGATGTAATTTAGATGTCTAATGGATATAAGTGGCTGCGTGGGTACGTTACAACAAGTTTTTAAAGGTTTAACAGTGAATAAAATTTTTTCTTAAGATGAGCATAACTCCAAACGTTTAAGCACCCCCCCCCCCCCCCCCCCGAAACACTTAACTCCAAACTTTCTTTAAAATCGCTATATCCATTTAAGAGTAAATCTAAATTCTACCATATGTTGCCATTGGCCAATAAAGGGTTAACAGCGAGCGCGATTTTTTTTCTGAAAATGAGGATAGCTACAATCGTTTTTACTTTTTCTTACCCATAAGTTAGGTAGAGAAAGTATTGTTTTAGGGTCAAATTTTCGAACGTGTGTTTTTGTTATATTTACACATTTTGAGGTCACCTGAATATGAACATCATGTTTTTAGTGAATGATCTGTGTGTGTGTTATCAGCATATCTCAAGAACAAATAGTAGCAGGAAGTTCAAACTTGACATTCTAAATGGGTATGCTATAAAGATGCTACACTAAGCTTTTCGTTGAGATGAAGCAAATGGTTCGTGTATAGGGACGCCCAAAAGAATTCAAACACATTACGTCTATGGGTGAAAGTGCCGATAAGTAGAGTTTAACATCTATACACTGCAGCACTAAACCAAATGAAATGAATATATATTTTTTATATGCGTAAAAACATGTCTCATGTAGAATATGGTAGGGAAATCATTCACTATTCATTTACAGGGCTACACTAAAGAAATAGATAAAAGTGCGACAATAGTTGCAAATTGGCGGAAGTGTATTTCAGGCTGGGCCATGTATTATTACTATAGGATTATATTTAGGTGCACCATGTGGTCTGAATATAATCTTCGAAAGATATACAGGGCTGCAAATATTTAAGCGATAACATTCTTTTTTGTTGTTAGTGGATGTGTTTTACTAATAATATTTTACCATTTCCAGGAAAGCTGTTCGGGAATTGAAATAAATTCTTCATAGAGATATGGTAAATAATATATGTTTTTAAGCTAAATATCCGTCTTGATTTTTGTTACTCTTAGAGTGACTTAAAAACGAATAATTTTAAGAGATCCAAATGTTGTATTTTGAAGTTAATATAAGTTTGTTGCTGGAAAAGTTTGATCAAGATTGATATTGTGCTAAATGAATGAATTTGTGCTAAAGTTTCGAAAATTCATGAAAAATGTAAAAAAAGTTCATGTTTATGCGTGAAATTTTTGATAATTTACTTGTAGTTTCCGGTAGAAAAATAACCTGGTATAGCACTCACTCGAATTTCTTTTACCCTGCATTTCTATAAAGCCTTTCAATATCCATGCATGAAGCATGACTTTTAAACTTTGATTTCTTCTTATATTATTACTTTTCTTTTATATTAAAATAATAATAATATTATTAATAATAATAACATTTATTCAATCATATTTTGACTCACTCTCACTTTTACTACAACTATAATATGGAAAAGTTTCATATTTTGTGTGTGATGAATGATTTTACTTACTTGCTTTTCCCCATCATACGGATGTTTATTATGCGTTTGTAAATATACATAACAGAATTAAATAATTAATTGTTCATTGTCCACGAGTTACAACTAAAAACTAGGGTTGATATTTTTTTTTTTTATTATTATTATTATTGTTATTAGCTCTGTGGTGTCATTTTTTTTTTTTTTTTTTTTTTTTTTTTTTCTGTTCCACATATTTTTAGTAATAACAATTTATTCGTAGATTGAAACAAATACTCGCTGTGAGCTAATAACGTCATGCTGTTAATTTCATTAATAATAGTAATAATAATGTATAGTTTTTACACCATATTCAGCTTATATACATACAGCATGGTCTTTTGTGGTATATTTGAGAGTAAAGCCGATTGACAGCGCGTAGGTCCTAGCACAGATTACCGTACAGATAGGACAGTGAAGCTAAAACGTAAACTGGAGCGATAGTAGGGTCAACAGAAGGATCCTAAAAATTTTCACATGCGTGTCTACATGAATAGCACCTTTAATCAAAATTTGTTTTTCTATTTTGCAAGTAGTTAGTAGCAGGTTATTATGTATTTCTTTTTCTTTTCTTTTCTTTTTTTTTTTTTTTCCCCTTCACTCTTTATTATTTTTCTACTATTTTTTAATTCAGAAAATCAATTCAAAACATTTAGAGCTATTCTTCTAAGAAATAAAATTATTACTTTCTTCTATTGAAAGTATTGGATTCATAAAAATTTTCGACGAATATACACATTTTGTGAGGTCCAGAACACGATTTGACCATTTATAGAAAAGGTCTGCCGGTCCGTCTGTCTGTGTGTGTGTGTGACAAAAATTTTGTGGCGACTCTATCTCCGGAACAACTGCTAAGAATTGTATTTAAATTTATATGTAGACGAATCTTGACCTAAATTAGTGCCTATCAACTTTTGGTGGCAATCACTCAACAGGTGGCCCTGTATACAGTGATTTCCGCAATTTAAGGAGAGGCTATATCTCAGGTTCTATTGCGTATAATCAGGCAAAACTTGATATGTGAGAAGGCCATTATGAGACATTATGCTGACTCAATTTGAAATGCTTATCGGCCTACAGGTGGCGCTGCTATACAGCGATTTCCGCAGCTTAATGGAAGGCTATATCTCAGGAACTACAGCACAGAATTGCATATAAATTTATATGTAGATGCACCTTGACATAAATTAATACCTATGAACTTTTGGTGTCATCCGCTCAACAGATAAAAACTAGAGTAATATCATTTGTATTTCTGATGAGACTTAAAGAATCAGTAAAATATTTTTGTAAAAAAAATGTTTTCGACCATAGGGCATAGATATAGTAATTCCTATAGATCTATCATTCCCATGTTAACGAGCGAAGATTTTTTATGCCAAAAAATTTTTTTGGCATCAGCCATTAGAGAGTATAAAATTCGGAAATAGTAACAGAATAGAATGTTGATGAATTTTCAAAATGTCGAAAAACTACGTGGCTTTTAGTTGTTCTAATAAATATATGAAAAGAAATGAGATAAGTTTTCATCGGTAAATTATATTTGACTAAATTATGAAAAATATAATTTTTATTATCAGTTGCTTTGTTATTATTGTTTAAATACTGTTTCTGGAATACTGTTTAAAGTTTGATATTTTTTAAAATTTTATATTAGTAAGTGATATGAAAATTTCAAAATTCTTTTAAACATAGTTAGCAGCGGCGTAGGTAAAGAACGTTAGTTTTAGTATATAAAAAGAGTGTAATTTTAAATATTAACTAAATTAATAGATATAGTTAAAGATAAAAGAAAAGAAAGAAAGAAAAACGAATTTGAAACTGTATCTAGAGTTTTTCATTCGCCTTTTGTACATAAATTATTCATAAATTTTATTTATTAAATTATCCGTGTGTATTTACTCGGGGAAAGACAGCCATTAGAGAGTCTTTCCCCGAGTAAAAAGGAATCACTTTTTCCCTGTCCATGATCAATCTATCATCTATGTCTTATTATTATATCTATGCTGCAAAGGAGCCCAGATTTCAATATTATATCAAAAGATGGCAGCACTGTAATATAATCGGAATTACTTTGCATTTTCAATGTTGAGCATATTTAATTTTTGATGCAAATTTTTTAAAATGTTTTGATCAATTTAAAAAGCTCTCAGATAAAGAAATAGTATTAATACATGTTTTAAATTCAATAAAATGAAATATCCAACATTTTTCAAATAAGTTTGAATTTAGGACGTCGTAAGCTAAAATAAATAAATTAATTAAAAACTTAATGATTTAGATCTATATTCAGATTGATCAGTATCCGCGATTGTAATGATCGATAGATGGCGCTTTCTCAACACTGCAGTTGTTAGTAAACATTATAGACACGTGTGTTTCATTAGTGTTCTTTGTTATTCTACTTAATATTCGTACTATAATTTCTCCGCCATTACATCATGGAAAATTGATTGCTTTTGGAAAAAATACTTCAGTTTATTCAAAGTTCGATCGGAAGTAGATTTTTAACTGAAGTTGAACAAATATTAGTTTCAAATCATCTGATTAATTCTTTACTTCCTTTAGCCGAAGCAACAGAAATTTTAAATTTGTCATTTGGAAATAAATGGAAGCTCAATTCTGGATTTCTTGATCCTTTGGAGTTAGATTGTAGCACACAACAGTATGTGTTATCTTTTTTACCGTATTTATTCATTTTTATTCAATAAATATATGTGAAACTAAATATCGGCAAGCAATGGCGGCTGTATGGAATTCGAATTAAACCATGTTTATTGTAATTTCACCTTAGCCCACCAGAGGGCGAGCATTTCATTACAATCGCGGATTACTTTCATTGTTAATTTTTTTTTTTTTTTATGTAATGTTGATAGGAAATATTTAACGATATTCTTCAATGATTTAAAATAAATTTATCATATTTTTGTTTCAATTCCACCAATTAATTTACATTTCCTATTTTCTTTTTTAATCTGATGATAGAAAACAATAATTTTAAAAGCTATATTTTAAACTAAAATTTCAATTCCAAATTAGTTTTACCTTTTCCGTTTGTTTATTTTTGCACGAGTCGAATTTGTTCATAACAAAATTCAAATCTATATGAAAATACAATTTTAAAAAAATTATGGTGCTGCCATCTGCTAAGTCAAACTTAAACCAATACTTGCTTAGGGTACTAAGCCTGAGATGAGATTGCCCTCCAGCTCCATTAGGGCCGTAGCGAACAATAAATTTTGTTAGGAGGAGAAAGAGGAGGGACAAAGTGTAAAATTAGCAAACTCAACAATGGTTTAAACCCGACTAATATGAGTACAAAAATATTCTACGATATTTATCATACCATGTTTAGAAACATTATCCGACTACCGTAGGCTATAGGAATATTGCATTCGGTAAAAATTAAAAAATATTAATAAATTTTACAAAAGAAGCCTTCTGTCCAGAACATTAACCTACAAAAATTAGTATGTATACATTAATATTATACTCAAGAATCAAGATATGATTTTTTTTTTTTTTTTTTCTTTTTTGTATATACAATAGTGTTTTGAAAATTAATCATTTTTCGTGAAATAGTACGATAATAAGGTCCAAAATTTAATTTTTCAGTCCTGGTTTTGAAAAAATCAAGTATTTTTGCCTAAATAAAAATATTTTTGGGAAAAAGAAAATATTGTGTAAAACCTTTTATTTTTCTATAATGTTTAAAGTCAAATTAATAGCGTTTCATTAAACAAATGCTAAAAACATGGAAATTTTTTATAAAAGGATCATTTTTATAAAACTAAATATTGTAAAAAGGCCATTTTTAGGAATCTGAATTTTGAAAAGGACCTTATGTTATGCATTTGAGTTTTGTGAAGTGGCACAATTTTGACCTAGATCGATCCCTGAAAAATTGAAGCTGTTTTTTTTTTTTTTTCCCCAAAGAGTGATGAAGACAAAAAAAAAAAAAAAAAGCTGTTAAAACTCGCCTAACATATACCAACCAATACTGATTTTCATGTTCGTAAAATGTATTTCCATCCATTAAACATTTTTTAATTTTTTATGACTGTAGAATAGAGAACACAGGCAGCACAAAAATATTGGCCAATGTCCTACAAATATTGGCCGACATTTTAAATGTCACTGAATGTCATACGTAAAACTTGCAATATCTATCAATATTGACAGACATAATTAAAAAAAGTTAATATAAAAAAGCATTTAAAAGGATTATTTTCTGTACTCATAACTATTATGATCCGAAAACATTTTGAAAAATAAATTTATGTAAAATAATATTTTTTAAAGAAGTATATTTTTTTAACGCTTTACTTTTAATATTTGTTTATATTAATCAATGTCATAAAAATGATATTATTTTAACAAATTTCTGCGCTATTTGTCGACATTCAACAAGCAATATCATTTTTTGGATATTAAGAGATATCTGTCAACATTTAAAAAGAATCCATGTTATTTTTGAGCATGCGTCATGTTTAAGATGTCAAAAAGTGATATTTATTGATATCAGGAAATATTGGAAACATTGTCAGATATCAGAAAAGAATATCTGTGAATATCTTTCAGAGGGGAGGTCATTTTATATTCTGCCATGCTATATTTTTGTATTGGCATATAACTTTGTGCTGCCTGGGAAGAGGATAAATGCACATTGGATCCTGGGCCTACTTTTCGCTTGATCAGCCACTGGGCCAAACGGGGCGTTTTTAAAAAGTTTTGCGATTGTGTGCAAAAAGAGATTTACCCGACAACGTTGGGTAAATCTCTATCCATGTCTATCTCTATCACGGGTAAATCTCTATCCACGTATTAATCTACGTCGACAACGTCCTGTCGTAGTGGTTCAAAATTCAGTTTTAGCCATAGGTTCTGGTCCTAAACTTTAATGTGCAAAAGTCGATCGACACGACAAAGAAAAAAAAACAATAGACTTATTTGCAGTTTAAAAAAAAATAACCGAATTAAGAGCTAATTGGAAAATAACCAATCGGATTATCGATCAATAATCCGACTGGTGTGCTGTAGACTTTTAGAGCCGAAGGTACAAAAGGAAATCTCTTGATAGCTAAATGCATTTTCAGTCGGACTACTGGTGCCGGGTTTTGAGGCCTGGTTCAAGCATGGATGTTCGCAGTGCTCATATTGGAGTCTTAATGTACAAAAAATTACCTTAGAGCGAGCGATACTTCAAATCAAAACCAAACCGTTTGGCATATTGCCAGTTTAAAAAAATCTCATAAAAATGAATAATCAAAGGGAAGGAATAAATCGGGTTACCTGACAATAAGCCGACTGGGGTGCTTATATCGATCTTTTGGAATTGAAGAGAATCGTCTGAAGACCAAATCTTTTTCAGTCGACCAATATGTGGTTCAAAACATTTTATGAGAAATAAAGTGAATATTTCGGTAACTAATTTGTAAAAAATCATTCTGGTTATCTGCCACTACGTGGGACCGGTGAGATAGTAGATTTTTTTCTAAAACTTAAAAAATACCTACTATCTCTCCGGCTCCGCACCACACTAGGCCAACTGGAGTGCTTTCATTGAGCTTTCAAGCCAGATTAAACAAACGAGTTTTCCGCTGACCAAATAAATTCCTAGTCAGCCTATTTGTACTTTAAAAAAAAAAAAAAAATCATCAGAAATAAAAGCTACATGAAAAAAAGAAATGAATTAGAATATCTCTGGATAGACCAACTGGAATATTTTTATTCAGTTTTAGAATCGAAAACAAAAAGAAATTTGTTCGACGCCCAAACAATTTTTCAGTCGGCCTATTTGTAATTTTGTTGGCTTTTATTTCATAAGAATTAAAAGGCAACTAGGAAAATATCTATCGGATGTCTGGATAAGTCAACTAGAGTTCTTTAATTAAGCTTTGAAGCCGAAAGAAACAAAGTTCGTCCAACAACCGAGCTGAACATTATCGAACCGAGCAGCACATTATCGAAAAGAAAAAAAAAAAAAAAAAAAAAAAAAAGGTATAGGTGAACTAAAAGAGTATTTAACTGGCAGAAAAATGTCTATTTTGATTTCGGCTCCAAAGTTCACTAGTTACTCTAGTTGGCCTATCGAAAGTGTTTTCCAAACGACATACAGGTCGACTTTATCATATGGTTTATTTGAATTTTTAAAAGTTTATTAAAATTTATGGCAAATGGACAAAAAAAAAAAAAAAAAAAAAAAAAAACTCGGGTATTTAATAGATTGACTAGTGTGTGTTTATTGAGATTTAGGGTGGATATCAAAAATATGTTCGTTCGCCAGCCAAGCTCTTGTTTTAGTTGACTTATTTTTAGTTTAAAAAGTTCATTAAAAAAAAAAAAAAAAAGCCGACTGGGAGGAGGGGGGGGGACTTATTTGGTAAAACTGTCGACAGGCCAACTGGAGTATTTTCTTCAACTTTGGGGTATCAGCCTAACCCATCTTCCCCCCCCCCCCCCCCCCCCGCCGATTGCTAAAGTTTCAAAAGGATCCTAGCCCATATTTATGAATATTTCAAGGAGAAGCACGGAAAACTTCAAATAGATAGTTCGACAAGCGTCATCCTGGATCGAACCCGACAACTCACGTTTACCAGCTTCCAATAATCACTATAATTTAACAGTAAATTGTTATAGACTATTATACGCTTTTTGTACTGTAAAATTTCATGTAAATTTATATGAAACTAGTACATTGTCACCAGCACAAAACTTTCTTCTACATTTTTCTAGATCAATTTACGCAGCACACGTTATTTATTAAAATCATTATTTTTTAAAATTAATTGCTATGATGAAAGCAGACAATTTTATATCACAGAAGCATAATACTAAATGTCAATTTTGTGCCGTATAAACAATTGAGAAAAAGCCTTTTTATTCTTTTCTTTTCTTTCTTCAATGAAAAAAATTGATAAATTTGTTTTATATTATTACCGATCTGTTGTCTAACCATTCGTTTCTAAGGTTTTGACGAATCCTTTCGAAAAATACCTATTACATTACATCACCTGGGGGTTCTTTTCTTCCCAACTCCAGGGTACGAAGCGATGCCCTTATATATATACTAAATTTCTTTCTGGATGATTGTTTCTATTATTATATATATATATATATATATATAACTCCGATACAAAAAATTAGAATAATGAAAGAAAATATGGTCAAGGAAATTGCGAATCTAATTTATCGAATAAATAATCAATGATTTCAAAAAGAAATTGTCATAATACATATCTACATATTTTGTATTAGGTCGTCAAGGATGAAACTTGTAGAAAAGCTAAAGTTGTTCGATGACTTTTATATACAAGGAATTATTTCATTCATCAAAGTATGCACCCTTACTTTTGTCATTAAACAGGCAGGTTGTTCAGGCCAGTAGTACAACACCTTGGCAAACGAGAGTCAATAAATACCTGGAAAGCCAGTTTTATAGCTTTGTCGGAATACAAATGTTTTTCTATTTAAACTTTTCCCAAATTGCTGAAGAAGTGGTAATCAGTGGAGGCTAGGTCTTGAGAATATGGAGTGTGTTGAAGAAGTTTCAATTCCTATAGTTTTGTCACAGTCATTTGTGCAGTGTGTGGCCTTATGTCATCATGCAATAAGATAGGAGTCGATCTGTTGACCAATTTAGTCTGTTTTTCTTTAAGTTTTTGCATCATTGCTTCCAGTTGGTTGCAGTATATTTCTGCTATGATCGAGAAGCCACGTTTCATGAAATTATAATGAATCGCAACTGAACTAGACTACTAAAACTCATCATCATCTTCTTTTGATGAATGGTTTTGGTGATTTATCTTTGTCCAATCACTATGCAATTGACATATTGGATTCATTTCTCTTCACAAGTGACAATTCAATTCCAAAATGGATCAGATTTGTGATAAGAAGGCAACATCAAGCAAGCTTTCAAACGCTTTTGTTTCTATTTTTCCTTCAGTTCATGTCGAACAGACTTATCTAACTTTTTCCCTTAACCGATTTGAGCTATGTGAATTAATATTGCTCGTTTACTAACACCAAACTTCAGCGATAATTCATAGACATTCTGAGATGGGTCAGACTCAACGGTGACTTTTAGTTCGTCATTATTGACTTTTGATCCTGGACGACTGCGTGGTTTATCTGTGAATTTAAATTAACCTGTACGGTACGAAATTTCGCGAACCAACTTAATAATGTCTGCTGTGTAATAACACCAGAATCAAATGCAATATTAATGTTAAGCCCGTTCGCGATGCCACGTAAAAACTCATATTTCAGAATAGAGCTAATTTCCGGCAATTTTATCCTCAGCAAAATTAATTTAAAAAATAGTTTTTAATATTATTTAAAGCTTACAATGATTTTTTTTTTTAAATAGGCAAGATGTGTAGCTTTCCAACAAAAAAAAGCAGAATGGTAAAATACTAGTGGATCTGCAGATCAGGAGCCTCAACGTCCTATTTACATCAGTCATTATTCAATAGGTCATTTTTATAAATTCCTTATTATATAATCGTATATATTGATTCGATCGACTTGTTACCATAATCAGATACATTCCTGAGATCAACCCCCCGCTGTATCTATTTGTATATCTTATAAAGTGTTACGGAATTGTAAATAATTGCATATATTTTTGTATAAATTCTTTCAAAGAGATTTAGTAAAGTTAATGCTAACTTTGTGCATTTCTAGTCGTTTTAGCTTTAAAATAGCCTAATTTTCCCTTAAAAACACTTTAAAAAGCTCCAATAAGGGAAGAAATGGATTTATCGCCAAATTTGGCGATTGTTTCCCTTCTTGGCGATTTTTTTGGCGACCTTGGCGAGAAAATCTTTGTTAGGGATATACCAAATATGGAAGCTCTAATCTCATTATGAGATACGAGAATTTTCCAGAACAGTCTGTGTTCGATAGAAAAGTGTAAAAGAAGCATTTTTTCGCCAAGGCGGTCAGTCTCAGATCTGTGTCAGTTTCGTCAAATGCTTGCTTTGCTTTGAGCCACTTTAGATGAGATGTGTTTAGACGTGTTATTGAGCCACTTTAGATGTGTTATTGCTAAACAGTTTGTACTGTTGTTTTGCTGTTAACGGCTGTTGTTTAAGCTGTCTTTACTGGTTGAATTGAGGCTGATACTTGGTTTATACACTTGTATTTTCTGGAGCTTTTTGTGAATACACCACTGAATTTTTCCAAGTTTCGCCTTTCATTCTCGGACAACGTACGAACCCCCAAGTACGCAACAATATGTATTCTTAATAAACGACGGTCTTGTATTATTTCTCTGAAATTCATAAATACCAACTTTCATACAAAAAAAAAAAAAAAAAAAAAAAAAAAAAATACATAGCATATCGGAAATATTTTGTGTAAACTTTAAACTAATTTCCAATTCTATGCCCACAAATATCAACAGGAAAACATGCTTTTAAAATTCTAATAAAATTTCTTTATATTTGATGGGGTGTAACCATGTTAAAATAAACTTTTAAAAAATATCGACTATAGACCGTAATAGTACGAAATTATTTTATGTATCCCGGAAAAGTAGCCATAGTCATTATAAACGCCAATAACAAGAATAAACCTAATTAATTATAACTCATTAATTTTTCAAACTAATTTGACATCATTTGGATTATTACAGTACATACTCGGAATTATTTTGTGTGGTCCCATAAATTATTTAGTCTATACATAACCTTTTTTAAGAGTAAACATAATTTTAAGCATCTTTATAATGTATGTTAATTTTATTAAGTTCAATTCAGCATAAACGCATTAAAGTGCACGCTTAAATAAAAGTTTCTCCATAGGCTCTAATGTTACGAAATTCTTTCTTGTGTCTCTGTAAACAAACCATAAACATCGTATACACCAGTAAAAACTATTCCGCTTATTTTTCTTTGAAAATTAATAATTGTTCCAAATTTAACATCGTTTGGATGACTACGTGACATTGTCAGAACACTTTTGTAAGGTCCTGTACATTAATTAGAAAGCTTAAGAGCACATATTTTCTTCAAACAACATGAATTTAAGCATCTTACTCACGTATGCTAGTTTCATTTTCTTCATTGCAAAGTAATGATATTAAAATGAGTTTTAAAGAAATTCACCCCATACGCCGTAATGTTAAGAATTTTGGCGTGTCCCTATACACAGTTATAAACAATATAGCAATAAAAATTATACAGCTACTTATATGCAAAACTGGAACGTGTGCGCCAATTTGCAAGTCAATCGAATGACTTTTGCGGCCGTTATTGCGGTACATACAAATTCTTCCCATAGCCCGTAATGATAGAAAAAATTTGGCGTGTTCCTGTACACGAACTACAAATGGAATACACACCCAAAACTATACAGCTAATTTCGTGGGGATCATGGACATGTGTACCAAATTTCAAGTCATTATCGTGATATTTGCGGCCTCTATCGCACGGCAGACAGACAGACAAACGGACAGACGGAACACAAAATCCTTTTGAGTCTCAACAGAGGGCCTCCACTGACGTTTCGGCAAAAATTGGAAGTCAATAACTTGATTTTTCCGGTGGCTATCGCGGTACATACAGATTCTTCCCATAGGCCATAATGATAGAAAAATTTTGGCGTGTCCCTGTACACGGACTACAAATGGAATACACACCTAAAACTATACAGCTAATTCCGTTGTCCTCATGAATATGTGTACCAAATTGCAAGTCAATAGCGTGATTTTTGCGGCCGCTATCGCGATACATACAAATTCCTCACTTAGGCCGTAATGATAAGAAAACCTTTGGGGTGTCCCTGTATACGAACTACAACTGGAATACATACCAAAAACTATACAGCTGATGTCGTGGGGCTCATGAACATGTGTACCAAATTTCAAGTCAATAGCGCTATTTTTGCGGCCGCTATCGTGATACATACAAATTCCTCCCATAGGCCGTAATGATAAGAAAAAGTTTGGCGTGTCCCTGTATACGAACTACAAATGGAACACATACCAAAAACTATACAGCTGAGGTCGTGGGGCTCATGAACATGTGTACCAAATTTCAAGTCAATAGCGCTATTTCTGCGGCCGCTATCGCGCGATGACAGACAGACAGACAGACAGACAGATACACAGACACAGCCCAAAACCGTTTTGAGTCTCAACAGAGGGCCTCCACTGACGTTTCGGCAATTAAGCCAATGACAAATAATAAGCTGTTAATTTTGGCAATATTATTAACTACAAGTTTCATTCTTGACGACCTGGCCAACTATAAAAATGTAAACGTATTACAATAAAATAGAAAATATATTTAAAACAACAAGGAAAAAAAAAAAAAAAACATCAAAATTTTAAAGTATTTTATAACATGAAATACAATTTTTATTAAAATCACAATCAACTGATTGGAAGAAAATCATATTTAATGAAATTTTATTTTTCCAACTGAGTGAAAATAATGCCTGGACCGGGAGTCGAACCCCGGATCTTTGACTTACAAGGTCAAGGCTCTACCAATTGAGCTGAGTGAGTAATGCTGACCGGTTGTCGGCCTGGATAGCTCAATTGGTAGAGCCTTGACCTTGTAAGTCAAAGATCCGGGGTTCGACTCCCGGTCCAGGCATTATTTTCACTCAGTCGGAAAAATAAAATTTCATTAAATACTTTATAACATGGTTCAAAAAATAAGAATACTGTGAATATATTTTGCACAATTGAAACTTGAAGAGTTTTTACATGCTAATCAGTACTTTGTTGCATCATCCTTATCTTTAATGACAGCACTTAAACTGTCTGGCATATTACTAACTACAAGTTCCTTTTTTTATTATTATTATTATTATTAAAATTCGCTCATATGTTCTTCAAACTGGAAATAAGATCTTTTTGTCTCCTGGTGCAACTTTCTGAAGTCCTTTATATATAATATACACTAAACGACAAAAAAAAAAAAAAAAAAAAAAAAAAAAAAAAAAAAGCCGCACTTGGATATTTTCCTTTTCCCTTTTCGCAACCGTCAATTTTATCATTTAAAAAGCAAATTTTCGAACCCTCCACGTACACTTTAGGATTGAGCCCAGTGTTAAAAATAAAATGCAACTGTCAGGAAAATTATAATTTTAGAAAGTATTTCAAAAATGGCAAGTATAAGGCAATTAACGATGCCACAAAAAGTATTAATTTTAGAATGAAAGTCAAAAAATATTTTAATATGTGAGATGGCAAATTAATTAAATGTTAACGAAATATTCCTGAGATGATTTTTAGGAAGATATAAAGTTTTTTGGCTGTTTAAACGGAAAATGTGTCTTTAAGCGGCCATGTTGTCCGTCCAAGCAAGATGATGGCAAGTTAAAAAACAAAAGTTTAAAAAAATCGATTTGTACATGCTCATAACTTAGAAAAGATTTTAAAAAGTGCATAGCAAAATAATTTCTTCAAAAACAGTGCGGGAACCATTAAACAAAGTATGTTAAAAACCAGAAGATCTGCGTAAAAAACGACATTACTGAGGAAAAGAATTTAAAAAAAAAGACTTCAGTTGATCCAAAATTTAAAAAATATATCAGTTAATTATTAGGCCGAACTGGTTTTCTCTGATGAGTCAAGTTCATTTTATTTCGGGCTGATAAAAAAAAAAAAAAAAAAAAAAAAAAAAAAAACTAGTAAGATAATAAAAATGTGACCGAATTATTGAAAATTGCATTCATAAAACAGTGACACATTCTCCGTACATTATGGTACGAAGGTGCATACATTTTCAATGAGTCGGGCAAATTTTTATGCTCAAGGGATCAATTAACTTGAAATAAAACACGGCCATTATGAAAACGGCGCCTGACCGACTATTTTGAAGGTATCTCAGACTTTCCTGCAAACAGAATTTCAAGATGATATTGCACCATAATAAAGGGAGTCTGTGGTGCGTTTATTCGATTCAAATTGTTAAAACTACCTATCCTATCCCATGAGCACCTATAATTCTGTAAGCCATGATATCTTTTTTATCTTTAAGTTAAATCCCACAAAAAATATAGCAAAATTTCTTTTTCATCAGACTTGGAAATAGCCCTAATCTCAATCCGCTAGAAAATGTTTAGTCTATAAAAAAGCGCGGGAAAGGGGCGGGGATTAAAAAATTGCAGCCTACTACTCTGTAAAGACTTGAAAAAATTATTTATGATATTTGGCACAAAAAAATTTCTGATATTTATATTAAAACACTGCATAATACTATGCCACTGCACATTAAAGCAGTAATTCCATAAAAAGGTGAAATAACTCAATGCAGAATACATATTTTTATTAAAAAATTGCTTAGATCTAATAAATAAGTAGTTTTATTTCATGTATTAAAATATAACTTGTTTATATCATACAATAAATCATAATACAGTACAAAGTATATGTTCATTATATTACGTTTAAAAAGAATGTTTTATGTAGATTTTTAATAATTACTTCGTAGAGTGTAATAAAGTGAATTATTAAGTCAAAAATGTACATAGGTATAATTTCATCTCTTTGATAGTATGCAAACATGACAGTTTTATTTGTTTCAACCATTAGTTTTGAAGTCATTGCAAATAAAAAAGGTATAAGTCATTTTTTCTGCAGTGAGGCTTTTTTTTTTTTTTTTTTTTTTTTTTTTTGTCGCTTAGTGTGTTGCTTAGTGTAGTGCTTAGTGTTTTGTCGCTTAGTTTTATTTGTTTCAACCATTAGTTTTGAAGTCATTGCAAATAAAAAAGGTATAAGTCATTTTTTCTGCAGTGAGGCTTTTTTTTTTTTTTTTTTTTTTTTT
Organism: Salticus scenicus; assembly: GCA_963930645.1. Taxonomy (NCBI): domain Eukaryota; kingdom Metazoa; phylum Arthropoda; class Arachnida; order Araneae; family Salticidae; genus Salticus; species Salticus scenicus. Next base: position 331,452,930 of record OZ005649.1, read on the forward strand.
TTTTTTGTCGCTTAGTGTGTGTGTGTGTATATATATATATATATATATATATATATATATATATAATTCCCTACAAATTCTCGATGGGGTTTAGATCGGGTGAGTTCGAAGTCTAAGAAAGTTCATTTATTTCCTTTTCTTGTAGGCATTTTGTTGTCGATTTTGAAGTGTGGCAAGAAATCGAATCTTGCAGAAACACGAAATTGATGGTATGAAGATGAAGGTACCATGAAGTGTTCAAGAATTTCTTAATACACTTCTGAATTGACTTTTGTGTAAACAATACACAACCTACCTAGGCATTGTGCAGTCATGCAGCTCCATACCACGGCAAAGATCGCAAATTTAACCGAAAGTTTTAAACACTCCTTTAACAAAAGCTTTTTGTTCAAGTCTCCAAACACGTAAGGTAACGACACCAGTGTTCGTCACCCCTAAAATCTGTACCAGTAGTCGTCACCCTCGTAAAAGAAGTGTTAAAATAAGCGTTTAATAACGTCTATGAATTTGAATCCACCCGCACTAGATTTTCCAAAGCTTTCTGTTCCTTATGTAAATAGTTCACTTTCAAATGTTAAGGGGAAGAGTGGGAGTAGCAAACGATAAACGTGTTTTAACCAGCTAAGAAGAATTTTGTCTAATAATAAAAAAAGTTTTTATTTTTAATGTATCTGAGTGAGATGGTGTGATGTTTGTATATATTAAACATACTAGTTTATGTATCGATACCAAGCATAAGAATAAACAGAAGTAAGTTATTTATATGACCATTGAGTTTTAGTATCAAAACTCTTTAAACATTAATAATGGGAGAAAAGGTTGATGGAATAAAAAAAAAAACAGTAAAATGAATCACTATGTAGCAAATGAATCAAGTTTATCGCCAAAGGTTGACCTCACAGAACTGCGTCTTTATTTTCACTTTGCCTGTAAAACTACTTTCATAGCAACAAGACGAACGTTGCAAGGGAAAATACTTAACCCGTAGTAACAATGTATATGCCGATCATTAGATATACGCATATCTAAATTATTATAGTAAAGTAAACAAATATGGACAAAAGCAATTGACAAAGAATTATCAGGTTATTATTATAATTTTAATAATATAAGCACTTAACAATAAATTACAAACACCAAATTTAAAGCCTGTTTTTGTAAACTTGGAGTACATAGCACACATAAATGGTTAAAAAGTATTATTAGTCTACTTTTCAGAATTTTAAATTTTTAATTTAGTGAATAGATAACTACATTTTTAATTCTTTATAGAAGGATTTACCAACTGTGTGACAATGAATATTTACTTTTTAATTAAAAAAAAGTTTTGCATGATTTTTAGTTGAATAATAAATTTTCATTTAGTTTTCGGGGTTCGGGTAAAAAGAAGTTGGGTTAAGATCGATTAACAATTTTTCATGGAATTTGGGTCGGATAAAGCCCGACTATGCAGGACTGAAGTGCCGGATACCTGTCTGATAATAACTACTTGATACTTCCGCTGTACTGCGTAAAAGTATCACAATTTTGATACAATATAGATACTGCTTTTGTGATATATTGTAAGTAAGTTATTTTCCAAGCTTTATCTTACTCTTATATAAACTTTTGAATTAAAAATTTGGGATTCTTGTTTCATTGGTCAGGTGTATCTGTAATTTTTGGCTAATTTCTTGCAAATTTACAAAGCTACACCTAATTTTGAATACAATATTCAATTAATGTCCCTGATGACATATTGGATAGAGTATGCTTTCATTTTTTAGGATTTTAATTATTTTTAACACTTTTTAAACCTTGTTGAAAAGTGTTAATGACTTCGATTTGTCTGTCCGTCCGTCTGTCCGCGCTCTAACTCCCTTAAATATACATGGAATTTCTTGAAACTGATATATGTTATTCAAGTTCACTATCGGATGTTCCCCATTGAAAATGGAGCAAACATGTTTGTGTACAGGGACACCCGAAAGTATTCCAAAGCATTGAGTTCTATGAGAAGCATTTCTACGTATAAACCACATTTTAATAACTTTATTTTGCACAAATCATAATGAAATTGACATTTAAAATTCTTTTTATGAACTTTTCTTTGCACAATTCTTAATAAAATTAAAATATATTAGTCATAAACAAAAGAATGCTTCCTATTGAATATAGTATGATTAGCAGTAGATTTACAGGGCCACACAAAAATATTCAGTTACATTAATGGGTATTGTTGGAAATTTGGTGGAATTGCATTTTCGTTTATAATAATCGTTTTTATCACTTTTTAAATGTTTTTAACACTTTCCAATAAGGTTGAAAAGTGTAAATGACTTCGGCTTGTCTGTCTGTTTGTCTTTTCTCGCTTTAACTCTCGTAAATATACAGGAAATTTCGTGAAACTGATATATGATATTCAAGTTTACTATCGGATGTTCCTTATTGAAAATGGAGTGTATACTTCTACTTGCTTGTGTACAGGTATAGCCAAAAATATTCCAAAGCATTGTGTTATATGAGAGATATTTTTATAAACTATATTTTAACTTCTCTATTTTGCCCAAATTTCAATGAAATGTGTTATTCAAGTTCCGTATTGGATGTTTGCTACAGAAAATGGAGTAAATATCACCACTGGTTTGTGTACAGGAGCACCCGAAAGTATTCCAACGCACTCTTTCTATTTGTATAAACCAAATTTTAATAACTTTACTTTGCACAAATCTTAATGAAATTAAAATATGTTATTCATATTCAAAAAAGAAACATTTCTAAAGAATATAGTATGATTAGCATTAAGATTTACAGGGACACACAAAAATATTCAGTTACTTTAAGGGGTAATTGGAAATTTCCTGGAATTACATTTTCGTTTAAATTAAGCGATTCAACATTTTATGAATAATAATTTTATGATAAGAATAAAAATGATTTCAATTTTGTGTATCTATCTATCTCACTGTCCATCTGTCTATTTGTCCGTCTGCCCGCCTCCAGCGTAAGTAAATATTTTCAGAATAAAAATATATATATATATATATATGTTATTTAAATTCACTATGGAATGTTCCCTATTTTAAATGGCAATAATTGGTCCTGTGCAACTGGTTTGTGTACAGGTACATCCCAAAAAAATGTCAATGCATTGCATTTTAGGACAAAAAATTTTATAAATTACACAGGGTTGAGTTTTTGACGTCAAAAAGTGGTTTTCGACATGACATGTCAAAAACGTGTCGAAAACTGTCAAAAAGTGTCATAAACTATCGAAAACCTCAGGTAATAACCTTATTAAAAGTATTTTATTTTAAATCAAGATACAAAACTGAGTAAATCATAATTTATGTATTATATATTATTTTGTATTACATTAGTGTAATTTTAATTAAAATACAAAGTATAATTCATAGTATTCGTGAAGTAAAAATAGCAAAAAATGATTGAAACTATTACATGCCTTTTTCAAAATATTATTTATATTTTTTATTATTTAATTATTCAAGTTAGTTACAAATAATGTTATTAATTTAAATACTAAATTTTTAAAATCCATGATTTTTATTATTATTTAATCACTGATTTTAAGTTACCTAAATATTTCATTTTGTAGATAGATGTGACATAAGCAGCAATTACAACATTAATGTTATATATAATTTGAAATCATTATAGCTACATGTTTTTAATTAATATTTCATAATAAAAGGTTAATTATTATTATAATATCAGGATGTCTCCACAAGGGTGTGATGTTGGAAAGGTAATTATTATTATTAACCCTTTAAGCGTGTAGCGTTTGCTCCCGCGCGTGCACTGCAATGGGGAGTGTTTCTCGCGATAGTAAGAAGGTGTAAGCGAACGCGCTGCATTGGATATATATTCTCTCGCATGCCACAATAATTAAAATCTAATAAAAGAAAGTAATAACTAAGTAAAGACATAAATATATAATTAAACATATATACATTTTCTAGTAGTTTCTTTTGGTGTGATAAATTTTAAAACATGGAATGTTACAAAGAGCAATCTCACAGTCTGGACAGCATATCCTTGTCTCCTTTCTAATCTTCTTACCGTTTTTATTAGACACATAGCAAACAACACATCGTCTTTTTAGTTCTCGTTTGCAGGGTGTGGCAGGTATATAGTCTGCGACGTGTCTTCATGTAAGACGCAATGGATCATTTGCATCACTTTTACTTCCCGTATTTCCCGGCATGGCTGTAGACACTTGATATTTACGTAATATTTCTTCAATGGCTGCAATTCGAAAATACAACAGTTTTAAATTTTTGTTGTTTACCTTGTTCTGTAGAATAGATGCATTGAAAAGACATTGATCAAGCCTGTGCATGAAATTCTTTTTGTAGTATACGTTCATTCTTTTCCCTACTGTCTCATAATAGGATAAATTTTAGTCCGCTCTGTCCACACCTCCCATTGATAAATTGTAATCTATTACAACATTTGGCTTTTCAACCTCTTTTCCATTACAATAAACAAGAAACTTTACTTATTTCAATATTGTGGATTCTACTCAATAAATGAACATCTTTTTTATCTTTCCATTTCATTGCAATTAGTTTTCCGCGTTGAAAAGCAATAATGTCACCCTTTCTAACTTTTGATGATTACATTTCTTTTGGAACATCTTTGCGGTTCACTCGAACTGTCCCGTACGAGTCAGTTTTGAATGATATAAGTTTATCACAAAGATCTGGTGACATATAAAAATTATCGGCTGTAAGGCAGTATCCTGGTAGAGCAAAGGTTGGATCACTTAGCACAATTTGCGATATAAGGCTTTCCTTGTTGAAGTCTGGGCTCAGAATCATCCCCTTTCAGTAAATAAAATGTAATTCCATATGTAACCTGTGTCTGATTCACAGAGCATATAGAATTTCAATCCAAATCTAGCTCTCTTCAAGGGTAAGTATTGTTTCCAAGAAAAAATCCCTTTATGTAACATCAAGCTTCCATCGATGCTAATGTCACGCTCAGGAGTATACAGAGATCAATATTTTTCCAAAACGAAACTGTAAATAGGCCATATTTTTCGAAGTTTCCAGCAAGGATGAGTTTCTTCATCCATAGTTTCATTATTTGAAAAATGCAGGAACTTGCTTATCAAAGAAAATCTTTGCACTTGCATAACTTCAACAAAAAAAGGAGTGCTCAACATTTTCTGCTTTGACCAATACCAGGCTGTCACAGGCTTCAAAACAATACCCTGGAGTAAAAGAAGAGCTAAATAAATCCATATTTCAGATGCAGTTACCGGTTTCCACTTATGCACTCGAGATCTAACTTTCAGTACACTTATGTTCTTTCGCAAAAATTGTTTTGCATATATATTTGTTTCCTCTACTATAGTTTCCACCAATTCCTTAGTTATGAATAGGAAAACATCTAAGGAATTATCAATATCTTTTACCTGAAAATTTATTCCAGGCTTTCCATGAAATTGAAAATGTGGTGGAGCTGGAGTTGCACTTCAAACTTTACACCATTCTCGCACATAATCCAAATTATTTATTTCCTCATCTGATTCATAACTATAAATACTTGTATCAGAATCAGATCTACTTTCAAAGTCAGAATTATCCAAAATGTCATCTTCTGAATCACTGGAATCGTTCGATAATAACGGTCTTTTCTCACAAAAGTGCCTAGAAACACCGCTACAGCTCGCCATTTTCACCAGAATGCGAAAATCAAACACACCAGTTTTCCCAAGAAATTATATTTCACTTTACGGAATTACTATTGTCATCTAGTGGCAAATTTTGAAAACATAAAGTGTTTTCCTATAAGAATATAAGGATATGACGAGATATTTCTGTCAAACACGTTGAAATGCTGTCGTTAAAATTAGATGACGAGTAGGACTCGTCAAACCCGGGTATAGCGTAACATTCCGATGACGAGGTGAGTTCGTCAAACACGCTTAAAGGGTTAATAGCAGGATGTTTTCACAAAGGTGCGATGGTAGAAAGGCTTAAAGTGACATATCACCTATTGTCATAAATGTCTAAATACCAAGCTATTCTATTGAAAAAAAATCTGGAGTGACTCCACTCGACTTTCCGAACATTGAGTAATTAACAGTTTTGTAGATAAAGTAAAGAAAAAAGAGGAGTTAAACAAACAAAAGAGAGAAAACCATAATAGAGTGTTTGAGTATTTTTCTCCATATATTACATGATGTTTTATTTAACGCTACTGAACTTTGAGCCCATAGATCATAATGATAAAGAATTTTTCGTTGTGTCCCTGTAAAAACCTATAAATGCTAGATTCACCAAAATGCTTATAGTTAGTGCAACAGTGATTTATAATACTCATATAAATTTTCAGCTCAATTCAATAAGGCGTTTAGATGCTATCGTACTTTTAAAAATTTAGTCCCATAGGCCATAATGATAAAGAATTTTTCTTTGTGTCCCTGTAAAAAAACTGTAAGTGCTAGATTCCCCAAAATCTATACAGTTAGTTCAACTGTGATCTATAACATGTGTACAAATTTTTTGCTCAGATTAATAAGGCGTTTAGACGCTATCACACTTTAAAAATTTCGCTCCATAGGCATAATGATAAAGAATTTTTCTTTGTGTCCCTGTAAAAAAAACTATAAGTGCTAGATTCTCCAAAATCTATACAGATTGAGTATTTGTGACCTATAATATGTGTATAAATTTTTTGCTCAATTGAATAAGGCGTTTAGATGCTATCGCACTTTTAAGATTTTGCTCCCATAGGCCCTAATGATAAAGAATTTTTCTTTGTGTCCCTGTAAAAAAACTATAAGTGCTAGATTCACCAAAATCTATAGGGTTCGTACTATGGTGACTTACAATATGCGTACCAACTTTCAGGTTAATCGAACAAAGCGTTTAGACGCTAGCGTGTTCACTCACAGACATACACACATACATACACACATACACACACACATACATACATCATCGTAAGAATAGTGAAAACGGACTCAGGGGACCTCGAAACGTATAGAAACATCAAAATCTCCAATTCGGATTTTTGACATGATTACAATACTTTCCTCACTATAGTGTTCGGAAAGTAAAAATTGTTATTAAAATTATTCATTACTTTTTAAATTCAGTTTTCCCAATCGTAAAATTCATAATTGTTAAATTAAAGCTTCTTTACCAAAATTGAATTTTAAAGCTGTAAAGTGCGTCACACGTACTAAGTGTATTTTTTTCTTTTTTTTTTTTGCATTTTATAGCTTCAAAATTAAATATTAAAAATAAAAAAAAAATCTGGAGTGACTCCACTCGACTTTCCGAACATTGAGTAATTAACAGTTTTGTAGATAAAGTAAAGAAAGAGGAGTTGTTAAACAAACAAAAGAGAGAAAACCATAATAGAGTGTTTGAGTATTTTTCTCCATATATTACACTATGTTTTATTTAACGCTACTGAACTTTGAGCCCATAGATCATAATGATAAAGAATTTTTCGTTGTGTCCCTGTAAAAACCTGTAAATGCTAGATTCACCAAAATGCGTATAGTTAGTGCAACAGTGATTTAGAACACTCATATAAATTTTCAGCTCAATTGAATAAGGCGTTTAGATGCTATCGTACTTTTAAAAATTTGGTCCCATAGGCCATAATGATAAAGAAATTTTCTTTGTGTCCCTGTAAAAAAACTGTAAGTGCTAGATTCACCAAAATCTATACAGTTGGTGCAACTGCGACCTATAACATGTGTACAAATTTTTTGCTCAGATTAATAAGGCGTTTAGATGCTATCACACTTTTAAAAATTTGGCCCCATAGGCATAATGATTAAGAATTTTTCTTTGTGTCCCTGTAAAAAAACTATAAGTGCTAGATTCTCCAAAATCTATACCGATTGAGTAATTGTGACCTATAACATTTGTATAAATTTTTTGCTCAATTGAATAAGGCGTTTAGATGCTATCGCATTTTTAAGATTTTGCTCCCATAGGCTATAATGATAAAGAATTTTTCTTTGTGTCCCTGTAAAAAAACTATAAGTGCTAGATTCACCAAAATCTATAGGGTTCGTACTATGGTGACTTACGATATACGTACCAACTTTCAGGTTATTCGAACAAAGCGTTTAGACGCTAGCGTGTTCACTCACAGACATACACACATACATACACACATACATACACACATACATACACACACACATACATACATCATCGCAAAAATAGTGAAAACGGCCGCATTGGACCTCGAAACGTATAGAAACATCAAAATCTCAAATTCGGATTTTTGACATGATTACAATACTTTCCTCACTATAGTGTTCGGAAAGTAATAAGTAAATAAAATTAAAAATGCAGGAGATATGAATATAAATGTGTAATTAGAATTTAACATTTGAAGCTCGAAAATTTAAATGTGTTTAACTCCTAAACTTATACACCAAACGACTTCCAAATTTATATCTGGGGATGAAATTGACTGTAGAATCTATATCCGAAATTAAAATTGTATGTTACCATGGAAAAAATTTAAGTTTGACACAATTTCAATATGGAGAACCTATAACCTATTAACCCTTAACCTATTATTTATTTATTTTTCAAAGAGCTTAAAAGAGAACAAAATTCCTTGACGAATGGCACCTTCGGTGTCTTTCTGCAACAGTTTATTCATAAGATAGGTGGGGGTGTTCCTTTTTTTTTCTTTTTTTAGAGAACTGTACATAGCTCATATTAAGGTGTCAATTATGTTTGTTAATCAATTCGATTTGCAATATTGTTTTCGAAATGGTCATTTGATAAGAAAAAAATAAATCAATTTACTCTTCTGATTGTGCCGGAAGTAATTCTTTCAGTTCCGCCTCTACATTCAGGAAATTCATACCCGTTAAATTGTTTGTCATTTTTAGGAAAAATTGATTTTTTTAGTTTTTACAATTTCATCACAAAGCCATGAAATGGGAAAAAAAAAAAAATCTGGAGTGACTCCACTCGACTTTCCGAACATTGAGTAATTAACAGTTTTGTAGATAAAGTAAAGAAAGAGGAGTTGTTAAACAAACAAAAGAGAGAAAACCATAATAGAGTGTTTGAGTATTTTTCTCCATCTATTACACGATGTTTTATTTAACGCTACTGAACTTTGAGCCCATAGATCATAATGATAAAGAATTTTTCGTTGTGTCCCTGTAAAAACCTATAAATGCTAGATTCACCAAAATGCTTATAGTTAGTGCAACAATGATTTATAATACTCATATAAAGTTTCACCTCAATTCAATAAGGCGTTTAGATGCTATCGTACTTTTAAAAATTTAGTCCCATAGGCCATAATGATAAAGAATTTTTCCTTGTGTCCCTGTAAAAAAACTGTAAGTGCTAGATTCACCAAAATCTATACAGTTAGTTCAACTGTGATCTATAACATGTGTACAAATTTTTTGCTCAGATTAATAAGGTGTTTAGACGCTATCACACTTTTAAAAATTTGGCCCCATAGGCATAATGATAAAGAATTTTTCTTTGTGTCCCTGTAAAAAAACTATAAGTGCTAGATTCTCCAAAATCTATACAGATTGAGTATTTGTGACCTATAATATGAGTATAAATTTTTTGCTCAATTGAATAAGGCGTTTAGATGCTATCGCACTTTTAAGATTTTGCTCCCATAGGCCATAATGATAAAGAATTTTTCTTTGTGTCCCTGCAAAAAAACTATAAGTGCTAGATTCACCAAAATCTATAGGGTTCGTACTATGGTGACTTACAATATACGTACCAAATTTCAGGTTATTCGAACAAAGCGTTTAGACGCTAGCGTGTTCACCCACAGACATACACACATACACACATACACACATACACACACACATACATACATCATCGTAAAAATAGTGAAAACGGACTCAGGGGACCTCAAAACGTATAGAAACATCAAAATCTCGAATTCGGATTTTTGACATGATTACAATACTTTCCTCACTATAGTGTTCGGAAAGTAAAAATCTCGAATTCGGATTTTTGACATGATTACAATACTTTCCTCACTATAGTGTTCGGAAAGTAATATATTTTAGGCAATGAGTAATACAGCGACTGAAAAGTAACTTTTTGCTACTAAAATCAATCCCAAGCTACTATGACAACTATTTTCGTGCGAAAGTAGCTTAAAAGCTATTATTTTAAGGTTAATCAACTATATTTTAAGAAAAATGGAGATTTTTTTTTAAACAGAAAATTGTTCTTCTCTATTTTTCTTTATCTAATTTTTGAAATTTAGTGCAATATTTCCATTACCTAGGGTAAAACAGTGATTCAAGGAAATTTATTTCCATGCCTTGAAGTAGTCGAAAGGTTAATTTCCTTGAAATAATTAAAATTTTAATTATTTATCTTTTGTAATTTATTATTATCAAAGACTACTATTCATATCCTAAGAGCTACTATTTTATACATTAAAGGCGACTAAAGCAACTACTTTTGAGTGTCTTTCATGCTGGGAACCCTGTAATACTAATTACAAAACTGAAAGTTCACTGTAGAATAAGCATTAATATTCTAATAGAATTTATTCAGCTCATAACGCATATGTATTTTACACCATTCAGTTCAGCATTGGTTGTAGAAGATCTCTTTTAATTTTGTATAAATCTATTCTAAATTAAGAAAGAGATAATACAAAAGGTTTTCCAACTAGTATTTTGTTATTGCATACTTTCTCTAGAGAGTAAAAGAACTAGAATGGTGCGAAATGCTAAAAGTAACAGTATAAGGTTGAAATATATATTTTTACTTTTAAAAGTTAAAAGGAATTGGTGCATTGATTATTTTACTAATGTACATTTTTATTTATAATTTTCCATTCCATATTTTATAGTAGCCTAAAATTATTTTCTGTTTTCAAAAAGAAGCTTACTGACAAAAATCAAGGGACTGAAACCAAAATTTAGGAAAATGTAATAAAATGTAGATATAAATTAGTTGCAAGAAATAGTTTCAGAATACTTTTTGTACAGAATTTTAGATTTTTGATAATTGTTGTCAAAAACTATGTCAAAAAGGGGTTTTTGACATGACGGTTAAAACAATGGTTAAATCCGGATAAAACCGTCAGTTGTCAAAAACTTGCCAACCCTGAAATTACATTTTTAAAACGTTCTATTGTTACATTTTAAAAACTTTCTATCATAAAGAAATTGACATTTATTGTTAATATGCTAAAATAATATTTTGTATAGAGTATGATTTTGTTAACCTTCAGATTTACAGGGCTACACTAAAATATTCAGATACATTAAAGGCTGCAATTAGAATATTAAGGCTACTTTTTTTTTTTTTTTTTTGTGTGTGTGTGTGTGTTAAGCATTTTTAACTTTCTAACAATTTTTAAGAATGATTAGGAATCCAATTAGTCTATCTGTTTGTCTTTCAGAACCACTATCTGTCCGTTGTGCGATTACGTAGGCAAAGAGCATTGAAAGTTATACGATACAACAAGTACGTACATTTCGAAAGTGTTAATAATCATTGAATACCGCATAATTTTGCGTTCTTGTTTTCTTTTGCATTAAAACTTCCATTTCTTTAAGCGATATGTTTTATTTATTTCTGTGAAATGTTTGAAAAGTTTTTCATATATATCTAATTGTTATTATATTCGGTTATTATTATTATTAATAATTATTAGGCTCAGACTATTGAATACCTATCGCGCAAAACATTATTGATGATATTTGCGAGTTTAATGCATGTCTTTTATTGAAGTATCGAAATATTAGGACTCAAAGTTTACAAAGAATGTGAGGAAGTAGGGTAATAATATTTCAATCATTTCTGAGGCTCGAGGGTTTCTTTTACACCAAATTGCTTTTATTGTGAGTAATACATCAACCTTTTTCATTTTCTTTCTTTCTTTTTTTTTCCCCATTCAAGGTCCACACACAATTCTCTTTATTTATGCTCATGTAATGATCAACGTAAAATAAAAAATATTATTCACACACACACATTGATTTATTTTTATTACAGATGAATAACTGTTATTTAGCCATGTTCAAGAAATTCTTATATTGCGATATCTACTAGATGATTGCGTCAACGAAGCAAGTAAAAATATTCTCCACAATCCGGAAAAATGATTTGTCCAGGAAACTATTTATTCACCTCCGCACAGTGGCTTCGAAACTTTGCTCCAATTTCCGCACTGTCCGCTGTTGCCTAACTTTCCAGAAGATTAAATATGTGAACCATTCTCATGGCTTCTTTTTCCTTTTCTTTCTTTCTCTCTCCTCAAATCTAATTTAAGAAAATTTATAATATCAAATAATCTGGTGTGTCACTCACACGACTTTCTCTTACGCTGAAATTTAATACTATAAATACAGGTTGGAGAATAAGAGGTAAGATAACGAGTACTGTTGTGTAAACCGATGTTAAACAATTCAAATTAGGCTTCGGGAGAGTTTTATATGATAATTAGTTCTATGTGAGGGGGGCTACTGCCCCCCTCAACCCCCCGTTTAATTAATGCACCCACATTTATATAGAATTTAATTCGATTATTAAAAAATAATTCTGTTTTTAAAAAATAATTTATTAAAATTATTATTTAAAAAAATTATCTTTTATGATAATGCAGACGATTTCCATATTAGAGAAGTAGTATAACACCAAATATCCAAAAAAAAAAGTCCATTTTATTCTCAATATTAAAATATATATATAAATTATCGCAGATCGATGGTTCAACCATTCGTTTTAAAGGTATTGGCGAGCTCTTTTGAAAGATACCCATCATGAAAATTTACTCCCCCCGAGGGGGGACTTCCCCCCCGCGAGGCTCCTAAATACACAATTTTTTTTCCCTGTTGACTATCTCTATTACAAAAAATATATATTCGTTTCATTTGGTTTAGTGCAGTCTATAGACGTTAAACTCTACTTTCCTGCAATTTCCCTAATAGACGTAATGTATTTGAATACTTTTGAGTGTCCCTGTACACGAACCATTTGCTTGATCTTAACGAAAAGTTTAGTGTAGTATCCCTATATGATTCACATTTAGAATACCAAGTTTGAACTTTCTGCTACTATTTGTTTTTGAGATATGCTGATAACAGACAGACACACACACACCATTTGCTAAAAACATGATTTTCGTATTCAGGGGACCTCAAAACGTGTAAATATAACAAAAACTCGCGTTTGAAAATTTGACCCAAAAACAATACTTTCTCTACCTTATGGGTAAGAGAAAGTGAAAAGATGTTACTCAGCCCTTCCTGATTGTCAGTAGTTAAAAATAAGTAAACATAAGAAATTAATCTACTGTAGCAGTCACTCGCTTATATGCAATCCATATGAATACTAAGACAGATTACAAATTAAGGGATGAGGTAAGAAGTATAGTACATGATATATTTTAAAAACAGTTCACGATAGTTTTACTAACAGTTTTGTTTAACACGTACGTTTATGTGATGGGAGTGGCAATAGCCCCCTTCGTACTCAACCCCTTGAGTATAATCCCACATTATTTAAAAAGAAAATCTCAGATTATTCAGTCCATTCAAACTATTCTAGTGGCATTTTTGTTTGATCTTAAAATTACCAAATTTGAGTTTTCCTGCAACTATTTTTTACTTTCTTCTATATTCAATAGAAGAAAGTTTTAAAAATTTAGACTTTGGGTTTTCGATGGATTTACACTTTTTGAGAGATGTAGAACACGATTTGACCACTTTTAAAAGACGCCTGCCTGTATGTGTGTGACAACTGTATCTCAGAAACTATTGAACAGAATTTTCTTGTAAATTTAATATTTAGTACCACCTTGACATAAATTAGTGCCTATCCCCATTTGATGAAAATTGTCCAACAGGTGGCGTTGCCATCCCGCTTTTTCTCATTTTTTTTAACCTGACGATACAGGACAAAATTTCGAATAAATGTGTATAAAGAATATTATTTTTTAATAATCATTATGAAATTTAAAAGATTTATTTATAATATATAATAATCAATTGCGATTTTTTTTTTTGGGGGGGGGGGGGGGATATGTAGGAGCATCGCTCCTCCAACCCCCTAAGGAGGAGTCCGCCCTCTTAGGGGAACAAATTTCACTGTGAGTATCTTTCAAAAGAGCACGTCCATACTTTAAAACGAATGGTTGAACCACTGATCTGTGATAATTTAAAATAAAGGTACCGATTTTTTTCATAAAAAAAAAAAAAAAAATCTTAAGGGGACTACCTATCGTCTCTGAAAGCCGAAGCCAATGTTATTCTATGGGAAATTTTGCCCCATTATAATTCATTAACTAATACATATTTTTAAATTCCGTTTTCACTTTCCGAAAATTCACAACTATTAAACAATTTAACTATTAAACAATATTAATAACTAAACAATTTATTATTATTAAACAATTTTTTCTAAAAATTGATTTTTTTTTTATTTTTAAGATTTCATTTTTAAGCTCAAAAATGAAAAATTCACATTGGGAAAATTCGCATTTTAAGTGGAGAGGCCTCTTAAGTTGTTATATCGAGAATAAAATTGACTTTCTCTGGATAGTTAGTATTATAACCTCTAGAATAAAATCGTCTGCATTTATCATGGAAAATAATTCTAGTAAATAATAATTTTAATGAACTATTTTTATTGAGTGAATTTGTATTGAAAAATATGGAAGAAAGTCATGTGGTAGCCACAATATACTAATTTAGAAATAATGCTGTTAAAAGACATACACAAATATTAACCGCTAACAACTTGATTCGCGTATTGTAGTAACCTCAAAATGCTTCATTTTAGCAAAAAAGCGTTAAAAATTGAACTTTAAACAATAATCTACTATATGTGTATGAGAAAGTAATTATCATTCCTGAGCTGCTTTCCTGGATTTGGTAAGAATGTTTTCGTTAACTTTGAGTAATCCTGTATATTGTCTATAAATTACATACACACTACGTTATGATTGGCTTCCTTTTTGGTCGTTTTTATGTGTTATATTTTTTTCCTTTTTTGATACGATTATTAATAACATATATGGAACGTCCAGTCTTCTTTCCTATTTGTCTGTGTGATAATCTCATCTTGATATATGCATCAATTTGAGCTTGTTCTTTGTCAGATAGCGTTTTTGCTTTGGGCATATTGAGCTTGGTTTTGAAAGAAAAAATATCAGCATATTACGGTATATTTTAACTGACATTTCCAAATCCATTAATTAAATATCATTTTTAGTGCAATTTTAATGATATATGAGGATTTTTTAAAAGTGAACTTATAATTATGTCCGTTCAATATATACGTAAATTTTTGTATAACTTAAACTTTGACATTTCCCCTGTGTGAAAACACCGTATTAGTGTTAAATGCTTATTTAATTAGATTTAAATGAAGTGAGAAATATTTTATAACAAATGCATTTACGCAAATCATAGTTTCAGAAGATTTTGGATGTGAAATTATAATTACGTTCACCACTGTATACTATAATTTTTTAACTAATAAAAATTTCACAAATAAGTTTTATTTTTTCGTGTAGTACATCTTTTTAATAATGCAGACAGTAACAGACGATTTTTATGTTTTCCTGACTTTGTTGATAAGCAGTTAAATGTTCCATATTTATCATTCCTAACGTAAATGAGTTTTGAAAATCGATATCGCCGTATTTTTTTTTTCCTTTTAATTATTTTTTAAGAATTTTTAAATACTGTTACTATAAGCAAAATAAATAAATAAATAAGTACTTTTTAAGGACTTTTAAAAAACATATGAAAAGTAAAGAGTTTTTAAGGACCTCCAAAAAGGTATAAAATGTAAGGACATTTTAAGCATCTGTACGAACCATGCATATCCTGAATAAAGAAAATAAATTCAGATTTTTTTATTCCAAATGAAATATATTCTATAGTCTATACAATACTTGTGACAACCCTCTTCACATTTAAAAGTTAAAATCTAGCACGCATTGGTCCGAAAGTAAGTCTTTGAGGAAAAATGGGTAAAGGAATCAATGGGAAAAGTATGAAATAAAGCTAGAAAAGAGACTAATTGGACAAAAAAGAAACAAATGTGAAAAGGAAAAAAAAAAAGACAAATAGCTAGGAAAAACTAGCCACTTCTAGGTCTGTAATACCATAAAGATTTCCTTTTTAATTCTTTTTTTTTTTACAAATTTCAAACTTCCTTAAATAAATCTGTATTGGCTAACATTCTTAAAAAATTGACACTTTAAACATTTAGTTTCTGATAAATGAAAAATTAATGTATCTAAAAAATCTTGCCATAGCCAAGGATATCCTGTCAATTTAATTAAATTGTTATGCCAAGATCTTGGAGGAGAGTATGAAACCCTCTCTTCAGGATCATTTGAAAAGGTGCTGGAAACTGCACTTTTCAACAGGACTGTGCACTTTATCATACAGAAAATTGGCAAGTACAACCCAAATGAATACTTTTTCACAAATATTTTTATTGTGGGTAAAACCGCAAGTCTACTCACAAAATATTTTTCTTCTTTGAAAAATTTTTTTTCATGATGCTTTTTTATAAACTTTTGAATGCAGATATTGGATGACATTTTTTTTTCCCATAGCAGTTTAAAGCAACATGATTCATAACTCAGTTTAATTTGTAAAGAAGACATACATAATATTAATAATACTTAATTTTTAAAATATTGCATGAGAAAATTATTTGCCTTTCAACGCTATAAATTTATTTTGGTCAATCAACATAAAGTTAATGAAATATTTAATACAAAATTAGAAGAAAAATAAAGAGATAATGTAAGTACTACTTTCAGAATAAAAACATCCTACGTGTTTTCCTATCTCAGGTACCATTGCTGATCTAAAATTCAGAACAGAAATTTTTCAGAATTTAAAAAGGAATAGTAAAACATTAGTATAGGTAGAAATATGTTTTTGCCTTTATTGAAAAAAAATTTTCCCTCCTGAAAGCAGTGCAGAAAATTTAAATCAAACTGTTTAAAATAAAAATCACTTTTAAAACTGGGGGAAAAAAAACAAAAAAAGCCTTGAACCATTCAGATGTTACTACAGCAAAAAAATTTCTGCTAACTTGAAACCATAATTCATCAAAAACAGCAGTAACAAAATTCTAAACGCTAAATGTAAAACACCATATAGATACAAAATAGCTACTATTTAAATCTTACCTAAATCATATAATTAATATTGGTTCAACTGAAATACTACTGGAACAAGAACTCAAAATTATGAAAATTTATCAAAATGCAAGTTATAAAAAAATTCTAGTAAATACTTTATAAAAACAGAAAAGACTAAATAGAAAAATTACCCCAAAACAAAAATACTATTCTCTCAATTCCATGCAATAAAGACGCTAACAATTAAAAAAAAATCTAAAGCTGTCAAAAGTTAAGAATAAATATGCTGATAAAAAAACAATAGAAACATCTTTCAACAAATTAGAAGTGATAAGGGCAGAACTGTTAACTTTGAAACTGCCAGCATGTATAAAATTAATAAAATGTTGACACAAAGAATAAAACCAGTATTAAGAAAAAAAAAAAAAAAAAAAAAAAAAACATTTAATGATATAAAAAAATAACCTTGAGAAAAAAAAAAAAAAAAAAAAAAAAACATTTTTTAATAAGTAAGCAAATTACATCAGCTATTTTTAAGCCACTTAAGCAGTTCACATTTTAACAGAATGTGGCACTTCATGCTCAAAGTGAGCGAAGAGGAGGTGAAGCAACAGGCCACCAGTTTACCCCCAGAGGTGATTTCTATTCAGAAATTTGTGAATTTAAAGCTGTCTGTTCAAGAAAAAGAAATCTAATGTTTTCGAAACTTTATTGAAAATACTTTCCTTCTGATGTTGAATAAAACATTTTAATAAATTTATATTCAAAATCAAGATGAGACATGCCCACATACATGCATGAAATAAGCAATTCAGAAAATTTAATGTGTAATTTAAAAAAAAAAAAAATGTTCAGGGTGACTACAGAAATTCAGAAAAAAATGAAGTTCCCTGACTAATTTTGACAGATTTCCATAATTTCCATTACTTATTACATACATGCCATAATTTTGTGTATATCACACTCTTGTGTAACATGCTTGCCAAAACACTGCAATTGGAAAAACTATACTGGTGGACAAAAGTATTTCAATCTTTTTACACTATGGAACCGTTTATCCGGAATTATATTTTCAGCAACTAAATTCCAATGCATTAAAAAGAAAAAAAAAAAACAATAATAGTTTAACATTTTCTGAAAGAATTAAATGTAAAAGAAATATTTAATAAATAATAATTCCATTTAATTTTGTTACATTTATTTTAAAGTAGTATTTAAATATTTGGCAAGGGGTGTAAAGCTAAAGGTCATAATGGATAATATAAACTGAAAAGATAGCTTTTAGTTCCGAAAGATGGCGCCACTACACAATATTATAAAGGTATAATTTTATTTATTTGGGAAGTGTAGGTGAAATGGGAATAATTGGCCCTGTACTGAATTTATTTTTATTTTATTCACTTATTTATTTAGGGGAGAGAGATAATTAAAATCAAATAACTTTTAAAAAAATTATGAATATTTTGCACTTTTATAGCCATTTATAAAAAAAAAAAAAAATCTTCATAAGAAATAAAAAGATAAGCCGGTAAAATCAGGTCATAATTTTTTAATCTTTAGTAATATTCAATGTTTTAAAATCATTGGCTAATCATATTTAGAAATACTTTGATTTGGACAGATTTTGATTTTTATAGAAAATTATTTATTTTTTCCTTTTTCTCATTTTAAATTTTGATTAATAATTTATCTTGATTAAAAATTATATTAATACTTTTATTTTTAAAAAGAGAGAGAGAGAGAGAGAGAGAGAGGTGGGGGGGGGGGGGGGTTAATTAAATATTTAAATTTGAATAATTGATAAAAAAATTTTATTTTAAATAAGAACCATATGCAATAATTCTGATTAATGAGGCTTGCTTTGATGAGCAACCAGTTATCCAGAATAGTCTTGAAAAACCCATTCCGGATAATTGATTCCCTACTGTATTTTTTTTTCTTTGTTGACTTGGTTAACATACACAAAAAGGAAAATAAAATGAAAATTTCAAAATTTGGGAAAAATTAACAAAATTATAAAATATAAAACATTTTAATTGCACAACATATTAATATTAGAACATAAAATTATTTAATTAAAAAAAAAGCCTTTTTTAATTCTGTGCAATCATGGCTAAGATTACATCTGTTTTAGCGATTTTTCAGTTGTGTTTCAGAGGGAAAAATTAACCCAATCAGGTTATCGCTTTTTTTTTTTTTTTTTTTTTGGCACCTTGTCAGTTTATCATGGGTCGCTGAAGACCCAAGCAATGTTAGAACACATTATGTTTAATGAAGAAGTCTGACAAAATTCTTGAATACTTCTATTTTTAAAAAGGTAAACAATTAATATTGCAAAAAAAGAAAAAAAATTAAACAAATATTTTATTTTTCATCGTAAATACACCTATTTCTATAAAAAGCTGGAATTTGCAAAAAATTAATAACTTCTGAACAAATTGAGATACCTGAAAAATTTAAATTGAATATTAAAATTTCAGAATGGTATTTTTATGGGAAAAATTATGGACACGATGGATAGGTATTTCTTCTATATGTGAATTCTGACAGATGAAACAAAATGGCTCGGGTCTCCAATGACCCATGATAACCTGATCGGGTTAAAACTTCCATATTTTTGTGTGTCTTTACAAAATTCCCCGATTTTTCCATGATTGTAGCCACCCTGTTCTTTCACCCAGAATCTCCCCTGCTCCACTCTGTGTCCTGATGATAGCTGCATAATCAGCCAAAAGCATTAGGAATATAAATATACTGGTGGACAAAATTAAAGCATCAACCTGTTTTCTCATTTTCTTCTTTTGCACATAATTTTTAAACAAACATAAAATTTGGATGGCCTGTTCGTTATATTATTAACCGAATTTTATGTAACTTTAGCATAAGAATAATTTTTATGCCAATAAATATTCATTTTTCTCTCAAAAGTAAGCTTTGGAAAAATGAAAAATTTCAATAATTTTTGGAAAGAACACTTAATGAAAAATGATCATAAGGATGCCTTACAGATAGGTGAAGAGGCACACGCATCCATATGTTAAATTACAACCAAATCTTTCTACCTGTATTCACTTTTCTGTTTAATACTTTTTATTCTTTTTTTTGCATGTGAATAGCTTTTTAAAAAATATACATACAAACATGAAAATTGAATAAGATGTTCATTATAAAACTATTTATCGACATTTTTATTATTCTGATGATGTGCATACTTTACAAATTATTAATTATATATATATTTTTTAAAGTCCATTATAAAAGTAAAAGAAAAGTCTACAGAAAGAAAAATCGAGATTTAGTTTAACATTTCAAAGGCATGTGTGTCTTTAAAAATCTCTAAATGCATCCTTAACACCACTTTTCATTAAGTGTTCTTTCCTGAAATTATTGAAAATTTTTCATTTTTTCCAAAGCTTACTTTTGAAAGAACAATGAATTATTTAGCTTAAAAATTATTCTTATACTAAAGTTACATAAAATTCGGTTAATAATATGATAACGAACAGGGCATCCAAATCTTATGTTCATATGTTTAAAAATTATGTGCAAAAGAAGAGACCAAGAAAACAGGTTGTTGCTTTAATTTTGTCTACCATGTATTTTCACAACATTGAAAATGGCAGCGTAAAAATTTTAAGTATAAACTACAGTTTCTGTAGCATAAAATGTACCATCATTGGTGCAGAAGGGACACAGTGGATTATTGCTCTTATATATTGATAGGGGAGGAAATTTTAGAGTTTGAATAGCAACCAATAGGAATTTGACCCCTCTAGTTTCTTGAATTTCCATTGGCTGCTATTCAAACTCTAAAATTAGCATCTCTCTATCTATATATATATAAAAGCAATAATCAAATCCATCTTGTCATTTTGCACTGACGATGGTACACTTTATGCTACTGAAATTACAGTTTGCATTTAATATTTTTACATTGGTGTTTTCAATGTTAGAAATTTATTCAATAGTTTATGAACAATGAAAATTCATTTTCATGGTTCATAGATACAGATGATCTATTAAGCGTAGTAGAAGCCAAGCAACAGATACAAGATCACTGAAACACCAATGACCAATAAGATTCAAAAAATTTTATCAGTGGATGAAATACACTAATGTAAAGAAACCAGATCTATCAATTAAAGTTAAGATTTGTTGTTTTACTTTATTGATTCGTTTGTTTTGCAGGCTGTTAATTAATAGATCTGGTTTCTTTACATTAGTGTATTTCATCCACTGATGATATTCTTTTTGTTTTTTTTTTATCTTATTGGTCATTGGTGTTTCAGTGATCTTGTATCTGTTGCTTGGCTTCTACTATGCTTAATAGATCATCTTTATTATATATATATAGTTCTGTTCAATATCAAGTCTAGTTTTATATAATCATAAACATTAGGCTTAACTAAAGTTTATTTTTAACTTTATGCTCAAAATTATTTATGATGACATACGATTTTCTTTTCAAAAAATATTTTTAATAATAATAGGTTTGAATGACAAGTCATTGCCTACATTTGAAGTTTAATTCTGCTGATACTGTTTCAGTACACAGCACTACTTACTTCTGATCAAAAGTCATGCTTAAATATTTCACTCCAAAACAATTGTACCACGTGTGCACATAATTTCTTCAGAACATTTTTATTCATGAAAAATTTTCATTTTCTTTAAATCGCCAAATTGAATATATTTAGTATACAGTATGTTACAGCTAAAAAACTTTCTTTAATAAAATATTGGGACAAAAAATAAAGACTGTAGCGCGCCTATGCTACGTAACCTCAGCGCCCCCTAGCGACCCGTTTGGCAACACTGCCAAGAAGAGGACATTCAGAGACCCCCAGGCTTCCAGAGAGGGAAGTGCATGCAACGTGTGGTCGGTGTTTAGCCGAAATGGCCCACGATCACAAAGTAACAGATATTGTAGGGTGTCGGACTCATTATTTCTACAATTTCAACATACCCCTTTAACTTACCCCTGTAAATAGTAACTTTATGTGTTGTATATTTAGTGTGTACCTTTAAATGTAAATAATAAATAATGTTACCCTAATTTAGCTTCATTTTTTGAGTTCCGCACGCTACAAAATTGGCGCCCAACGAAAAAATGTGTCATGGATTTCGTTAAACGTTCTATTATAGTTGTATGGGGCCATTATAACAAAATTGGCGCCCACATGAAAATTTTCCGTCGTGAATTTTTTTTAAAATAAATTCCTTCGAGTCTGGCACCTGCTGGACACACATAACATCCGCATCCGCTGGAAAAAAGATAAAGAGTCCTCATCCACTGGACTCAGTCAGGTAAAGTCCGCATCCGCTGGACATCCCCAGGATAATACAGGTAAGTGCATTTCACTTTCCGTTTTGTGTTAATACGTTATTGTTTTTCTTGTTCTGAAAATTCTGTCATTCAGTAATTTTGAAAACGTAATTTTTTTTGTTTGAACGTAATTTTATCCTTTAATACTTTTATACTTTAAACGTAATTTTATACTTTATAAATTATTTCGATTTCGTATTGCTATAATAAAAAATAAAATTTTTATCTATTCATTTAGGAATAATGTGCACATTTTTATTCATCTGAGAACAGATTCTGTGCACAATTTTTTTCATTTGAGAACAACTTTGGTTTTAGATACCAATATTTTGATAGTAAAAGTAATACATTACCCTATGTATTAAGAATCAGGTTTATTTATTTATATACTATTATGAAATTTTTTTTTTTTCTTTCAATATTAAGAGAATTGAAAGCTATGGTTTTAATTATAATTACTTCGGTATTGAGATTTCCAGTAATCTAGTATAATAATATAAAGTAAGGGCAGACTTAACTTTCGGATGCTTGTTATTTAACGAGGTAAGATATTTTACTTTATTCGAATAAACTATATGTTTTAACATTTAATTGCATTCTTTCTCTTATTGTGTCTATTTTAAACCAAAACAAAAATTTTATTCTGACACAATCTTTTAAACTGATATATATATATTTTTTTTTTCCTTCTGGCGATTAGTTGGAAGGAAAGGATAATTAAATAGATGT
Source organism: Salticus scenicus (assembly GCA_963930645.1). Lineage (NCBI taxonomy): Eukaryota > Metazoa > Arthropoda > Arachnida > Araneae > Salticidae > Salticus > Salticus scenicus. Next base: position 331,476,100 of record OZ005649.1, read on the forward strand.
ATGACTCATTTTGATAAAATTGCTTGAAAGAGATTTATTTTTTTTTCTTTCTTTTATCAATTGCTTTGCAGATTTTTTTTTTATTTACTTTTGTTTTCGAGTATAAAGTGAAAGAGTCATTTATTTGTTTTGTTTATTATTTTATTACTTGTCTACAGAAAATGAGTGTTTAATAAAATAAATAGAGGAAAAGAGATATATATATATATTAATAAGTTACTTTTTATATTATAAATACTTGGAATGTGTGTGCTTTAAGCAAGCCACCTCTTTTTTTTTTCTTCTCTTCTTTTATTTGAAACATAATGCTGATTTATTTTATTTGATGAATAAATTCATGTGCCATTGGTTTATTTTATTTTGTTTATTTAAAACCATTGGCATATTTATATAAACATCCAGTTAAAGGAAATATTTAATTTTAATTGGTTGTTTTCTGTTTCACATATAATAGTAAATTGTTATTTACGGAAAGAATTTTTTTTTTTTTCCTTATATCAGCAGTATTTACAAATATATATTTGTTTAATTTTGTTTTATGCAAAATTTGCTTTGCTTACTTTTTTCAATAAATCATTTAACCCTTTAATGACATTTGGTAAAATGGAAAGATTAAATTTTAAAATTATCTGTTCTATTTTATAGATTTTATAATTACATTTGGTTATTATTATTATTATTTTTTTTAAATAAACTATTTTCAGAGTTCATTAACGTTAAAATAAGTAACTGAATAAAAGGGAATTTTTTTTAATCAACTAATTTTTTTTTTCTCTTTTAATTACAATTGTTCAAGTATAATAAAGATATACTATTTACTTTTGATTCATTAATTCTAAAAATTTTATTATTCTAAAACTTTAACTGAACTCTGACATAAATATTTAGTTATTATTATTTTTTTTTTAAACAAAATTTCGGAAAGCAAACAAAAATGGCTTTCCTGGGCAAGGGTAGAAAAACCGATCTACTGAAACTGTGCCAAGAAATAGGCATTGCAGTGACTTCTGATACAAAATTATATGAAATAAAAGATTTAATTATTAAATCTGCCAACTACGACGAAGATTTCGTTAGAAATTGCCTTACCAATCTTATCGAAGAAAGATTACAAAATGAAGAGCAGATAAAGCATGCTCGTGAAAAGGCTGAATTGGAAGAGAAAGTAGCACGTGAAAAAGATGAACTCGAACAACAAAAAGAGTTCGAACTGGAAAAACTTAGACTCCAAATAGAAGCAAATAAAATTACACCAGCACCTGCTGAGGCTCAGCCTATGCCATGTCCCACCCAACCTTTCCAGTTCAAGAAATTACTTCCAAACTTCAACCCCAAGGAAGACGATTTCTCTCTTTTCATAAACTTGTTTCAAAGACAAGTAAAATTTTTAAAAATTGAAAAAACAAACTGGGTAGCTTACCTACTTGGAGTTCTTCCTAGTGATGTTGCCCAGCTTATCGCAAGAGAACCTGAGGAAAAAGCCCAAGATTTTGACCATGTTAAATGCATACTTTTACAACGATTTAAACTGAGTGGTGATAAATACCGAAATCTTTTCGCCACTCATAGAAAATCGCCTGAAAAAACATGGAAAGACTTTCAGTTTGAACTACAGAGTTATTTTGACGGATGGATCACTGAGCTCAACATTAATGATTTCCAAGCATTAAAAGATTTAATCTTAGTTGACCAACTGAAGAAACGAGTCCCTCCAGATGTCAAGGAACATTTTTTAGATATTTGGAATGAATGGGTAACTCCTGGACAACTTGTGGAAAAGCTTGATGCTTACGACAACCTTCGTCTACCTAAGAAAGAAATCAAGATGACAAGCACTGATGCAACTAAAAAGTTTTATCCAAAACAGACAGAACAGAAACACAACTACACTCGAAAGAAAATTTATTCCCAAAATTATGATTTTCATCAATACCCTCTGTCAGGAGTCCCCAATCAAAGTAGGTGGGATTCCGGGGTCCCCAGTCAAAGTAGGCGGGATCCCATTCACAATGACAGAGCTCAAGATAAAAATTCTGACACTTCACAAGGTAGAACAAACCCTGTATCCTGTTATGGTTGTGGAGCTCCTAATGTAATTAAATCAAAATGCCGTTCCTGTAATCCATCCATGCCTAAAGCTGATGTCATGACATCCAGTTTCAACAATTTGAACTTTTACAGTTTCTCAACAGAGGATCACCCAAATAGTTTATTAGAAGTGTCCATCTGTAACCAAAGAGCAGCAGTGTGTGCTGATACTGGTGCTACACACTCTGTAGCTGGTGAAAAATTATATCGCCTTCTCCAAGAAAATGGCCATACATTTGAAGATAAAGTCCTGAAAATGACGCTTGCTGATGGCCGCAGTCAACCAACAGAAATCCTCACAACTTTTGTTGACATAACAATTCAAGGAAAAGTTGTGCCAATCGAAATGTTAGTCCTCAAACACGCCAGAAATAATCGTACACTTCTTGGTGTGGATTTTCTAAGTAAAGCAGGAGTAGTTCTAAATCTCCAGAAACGTCTGTGGTTTTTTGATGACAATCCTCAGGAAAAATTTAATTTTATTGAAGTACCACCTAACATCAATAGTCTATTAGCAGTACATGCTGATGAGTCATATCCATGTGGACTTCGTGAAGATGAAGGTCAGCATTTGACATTCCAACAACAGTCACAATTGAATTCCCTTCTCCAAAAATATGAAAAATGCTTTCAACCAGGGGGAGAACCTACCCCATTTATAGAACATCGAATAAAAACTGGAAACCACTTCCCAGTATCAACGCCACCATATCGCATGAATCCTAAAAAGAAAGAAATTTTACGACAGGAAATAGATAAACTGTTAAAGGAAAATATCATAGAAGAATGTGAATCACCTTATGCATCTCCAGTCGTGTTAATCCCTAAGCCCAATGGAACCTTTCGACTTTGTATTGATTACAGAAAATTAAACAACATTACAGTTGCAGATACTTATCCATTGCCCCGAATGGATGACTTACTCCATGAAGCAAAACAAACTTCATACATGTCAACTATCGATCTTCGTGCAGGTTATCATCAAGTAAAGGTCCACCCTGATGACCAAGACAAAACAGCCTTTGTTTGCCCTTTTGGAACATACCGCTTCCTTCGGATGCCATTCGGTCTCAAGAATGCACCAGCAACTTTCCAGCGTTTAATTGACCGTTTCCGCAATGGTCTTGAAGATATACTTACCCTAACGTATCTTGATGATATCATCGTGTTGTCTGAATCATTTGAAAAGCACCTCTCAGATCTACAAGCAATTTTTGAGAGACTCATACTTTTTAAGCTTACAGCAAACAGAGAAAAGTGTCACTTTGTATCTCCTAAAGTGAAATATTTGGGATTTTGGATCACACAAAATGGTATTGAAGTTGATCCAGAAAAGGTTTCTTCTATCCAGAAAATTCCGCCTCCCAAGAATGTGAAAGAAGTCCAGTCTTTCCTCCAGACATGTTCATGGTTTAGAAGATATATTCAAAATTTTGCTGATGTGTCAAGACCATTAAGTGACCTCACAAAAAAGAAAGTCCCATGGAATTGGGGATATAACCAGCAAAAAGCATTTGAATTATTAAAAAACTGCCTCATCACTCCCCCAGTGTTAAAACAGGCTGATGGTACAAAACCATATATCATTCGTACAGATGCAAGTCAGTATGCTATTGGAGCTGTTCTACTACAAGGAAACGATTCAGAGGAACATCCTATAGAATATGCTAGTCGTTTGCTTACCCAAGCTGAACGCAACTACTCTACAACGGAAAGAGAAGCCCTTGCTGTTGTTTGGGCCCTGAAGAAATTCCGAGGCTACATAGAAAACTCTGAAATAACTGTGGCATCCGACCACCAACCTTTGAGATGGCTGCTCACTCTCAAATCTCCAACAGGCCGACTTGCTCGATGGGCATTGGAAATACAGTCTTTCAACCTGAAAGTGCAATACGTCCCTGGAAAAGCAAATGTCATTGCCGACATGCTTTCTCGCCCAACCTGTGAAGAAGAAACTTCTTGCGACTTACAGACCATCGTTCTTGATGTCCCAACAAGAACTGCCAGTGACCTCAGGTCAGAACAGCTAAAAGATCCAGAACTGAAGAAAATTATAGATTGTTTTGAAGATGTCAACCAAGGAGTAGATTTCGCAAATTGGACGGAACGAGGTTACGTCATGAACCAAGGTGTACTTTACCGCTATTCTCCACACTCTGAAATGGAGGAAGCCCAGTTAGTCGTTCCTTCCCATGAAAGAGAAATGGTACTCAAGTTGCATCATGATGCCCCCACAGCTGCACATTATGGAGCTAATGGAACTTTTTCCAGAATATCCTCAAGATATTATTGGACTGGTATGAGAAAATACATCACTGATTATGTAAAGAGTTGTGCAGAGTGCATCAGATATAAAGCCTCCAACCAGAAACCTGCTGGTTTGCTGCGAACACCTGTTCCAGCTCAACATTTTGAATGTGTTGCAATAGATCTCTTCGGACCCTTACCAAAAACAAGTGAAGGTATGAAGTGGATCTTCATAGTTGAAGACTGTACTACAAAATGGGTAGAGTTATTCCCATTAAAACAAGCGACTGCAAAAGAATGTGCCTTAACCCTTCTAAATGAAGTATTCCTCAGATATGGGTTGCCTCGTCGTCTAATAAGTGACAATGGTCCTCAGTTTGTTAGTGCAGTCATGCAACAGTTATGCTATGTTTTAAATATCAGTCAAAGTCTTATTCCTGTGTACCACCCACAAGCGAATCCTGTTGAAAGAAAAAACAGAGACTTAAAACCTCGTTTAGCAATGATGGTTGGTAACAATCATTCTTCCTGGGCTGAACAGTTGCCAGCTATTCGATTTTCAATGAACACTGCAAAATGTGAAACTACAGGTCACACACCAGCATACCTAAGTTTTGCTAGAGAACTCAGAACAGTAGATGACGTCACTACTGATTTTCGTTCTGTAATTCAAAACGACAATTTTGTACCAGAGATCACACCTTATTTGAAACGTTTTGAAAAATATATGTCACAAATTAAAGAAAACATTGAGAAAAATCAAGATCGTCGAAAAGAGTATGCTGATAAATCACGTAGAAAAAGTCCAAAATACAAACCAGGTGATTTGGTCTGGGTAAAACTTCACCCATTAAGCAACGCCAACCAAGCTAAGACTGCAAAGTTCATGCCACGACAAGATGGACCTTATATTATAAGATCACAAAAATCACCAAATAGCTTCGAAATAGCCACCTCTGAGAAGCCTAATCAACCTCTAGGAGTCTACCATGTGTCAGCTCTAACTCCATTTCAAAATATAACATGTACTAATTCTCCTATGGTACCCATAAGAAGAAGAGGTAGACCAAGAAAACAACTTCCTGGCTCCTCGCCGAGTCGTCGTCAGAGCCAGAGGGGGAGATTGTAGCGCGCCTATGCTACGTAACCTCAGCGCCCCCTAGCGACCCGTTTGGCAACACTGCCAAGAAGAGGACATTCAGAGACCCCCAGGCTTCCAGAGAGGGAAGTGCATGCAACGTGTGGTCGGTGTTTAGCCGAAATGGCCCACGATCACAAAGTAACAGATATTGTAGGGTGTCGGACTCATTATTTCTACAATTTCAACATACCCCTTTAACTTACCCCTGTAAATAGTAACTTTATGTGTTGTATATTTAGTGTGTACCTTTAAATGTAAATAATAAATAATGTTACCCTAATTTAGCTTCATTTTTTGAGTTCCGCACGCTACAAGACAACATAAATTTTACTGAAAAAGTTTATTTAATATTTAACATGGTATTTTTATCGTGCTGTGTCTACAATGTATTGACTAGATACAAATGTCAAACTTTCACAACATTTATGGCCAAGATAACAACAACAAAAAAAAGTACATTATCAGTCACACCAGACAATGATGAAAAAGTACAAACATATCAAAATGAATTTTCATACAATTTCATCAATTATCGTGCATTTATATTTTGATTTTATTTTTAGTATATTTCAAGTGAGAACTGTGTAATGAGAAGAAAGCTCAGAAGAACTATTGCTGTAGAAAATTCAAAGTAGCAAATGTTAAGAACACCTTTAACTTTGAGCAATCATGCAGAAAAAGCTCGTGTCTGAAGAACGCCTATTTGAAATAGGCTTAAAGATTATTTTCAGTAATTAGAAAAAAGAAGCTTATTGAAAAATACAACTATCGTTGCATTTTTCTATAAGCTTCCAATTTTACATTTAAATTTAGCTTGCTTAAAAATACAGGTCCATTCAACAATTTTAAGATTGAAAAGTACAAATAGATAAGAGTAAGTGAAAAGGGTTTTAGACAAAACAAAAATTAGACATCAAATATAAAAATGTTTACACCATGGAGTCAAGAGTAGAGTAACTCAAAAAACACCAGAATTTAAAAATCACTCGCGATGCTTATTTGTATTATTATAATATATTAATTAGCTGCTCTTTATAATAAGTTACAATTTCATTACAATTGAAGATTAAGCTTTCAGGTGACAATTAACAGAATTATTCTTGTCTCCATGGTTTACATTTGCAACAATTGAAAAATCTCCATTTGAATAATTTTTTTTTTTAATAAATTAAAATATGTACATTTTTTAACTAATAAAAACTCAAAGCTATTTAAAATTATTAAAATACATTTGGAATGCTTACTTTGATTAAATAGGCAACCAGACTTTTCACTTCCTATATATACCCTTAACAAACTTAGTTTCATATTAATTACTTTGCTGTTAGACAATATAAGAAATTCTATTGCACAAATGATGCTGTTGTCATTTTGTTTCAAATTAAAATAATTTTTAACCTATTTTGCTTCTAATTAAAATGTGATTTGATTGCCACCTCACTGAAAGTTTTGAGCTTTATAGCACCAACCATGCATGTCCTTAACACAAAGTTAAAAAATTCTTTTAAAACAATTTAAAAAAAATAAAAACGGGAAAAAAAAAACTTTGAAATTTAATTATTTTTTAGTTAAATAATTAATGAAAATTTTATTGCATCATTTAAAATGAAGATTAGAATTACTAACCAAGGAATAAATTAAAATTGTCAATTCATGTTTAAAAAATAAAAGTACAAGACTCTTTTCATATTAAGCAAACTGTCACTTTATCAGATTAGAAAAAAAGGGGAAAAAAAAAAAAAAAAAAAAAAGAAAATGACAATTTTAGGCCAATAGAGATTCAACTATTCTGCAGTTTTGTGTTTTCTTAAATATTATAATCACTATAGAAAATTAGTGCTGTTTTTTCTTATGGTCTTTTTTATAATTTTTTCAAAATATTGAATAAATTGCGAATAAAGTTATTTGAAAACAGACAAAAAGATGACGGAGAGGATGGGATAAAAGAAGAAACAAGATGAAATAAAAACTAAACATATATACAACTACCTTTTTCAGTGTTTTAGAAGACAATTTTTGAATCATTGGCGTTCATTTGCTGCTGCATTTTTCACATATGATACATTTAAATCAAAATTAACACACTTATAAACTATAGAAAGCTAATGGTTTAAATTATAGACACTGCAGAATAGTTTGTCAATATTTTGATTTATATTTAACTGAACTTTCTTTTCTTTATTTTTTCTTGTTTGGTAGCTAAATCTTTTTCCGAATTTTGTAGAATAATATAAATAGCTTGATACAAAAGTTCTAACATATTATAAAAAGGTGAGCTGAAAATTTTTGATGTTCATAATAAATTAAATGTATGTCAGAATGAGAATTAGACTTGAAAAGAAAATGCGTACACATGCAATGCATTTTTGCTTCTTTTAAACGAGTTTTTGATAGAAGAAAAGAAAAAAAAAAAAACTAAACATTGAAAAAGTACATAAATATGCAACAGATCTTTGATAATTTAAAAAATAATAACTTTTAATGTTTTAAAAAAGTATTTTTTCAGTCTAAAATAGGACAAATTAATCAGAAATACATTTTACCCTTTCATTCTTTACTGAACTGAGTTACAGTAGAATCACTGCGTCTCAAATGCCTCAGAAATTTAACAATTATTAAAGGCTATTTTGTATAGAATTAAAATGTCTGAAAAGGCACAATTTTATTGCCAATAGATCTCAGTAGCTTAATCATAAAATATTTTTTCTCTAATGTTTAAATGATCTACTGACTAGTGTTTACTACAGACTAGAAGAAATGCAAACAATTTCTCTCAAATAATTGAGTGCAACAATTCATTAAATACACATGTACTTCTACATATCCATCATAAGATATAAAATCCTTCTCTTAAGTATCAAAATAAATTCATAATCAATTTTCAAGATTGTGTTCCATATATATATATAAAAAAAAAAAAGTTATGCGACAAGAAATATCGCTGTCTTAATTTTATATTGGCAATAATATATATACCACATTTGATGCAGCATAACAGATAAAACATTTAGATATAAAAAAACAAATTTTAACACCTATACATTGTTGGACCAAATGACCAGATCAAACATTTGCTTTCCAATAAAACTAATAAAGTTTTCAGTTTTCGTTATGTCAGACCAGATACTAATGAAAGTTTGTCTGAGGATGATTCTTCAAATTTAGTGAACTCATGTCCAGGTACACTAACAGAAGTAACTTCAAGATCTTTATTGTTTATGGAAGGAGGTAAAGTTGCAAAATCAAAAACATTTTGCTGTGAGGCACCACGGGACGGTGTAAGAGAATCAGGGTCTGGTGTGGAAGCATCAAATGCTAGCAAAGGAGAACTTGGCGAAGAAGGGTGAAAACGAGTACTAGATGCCGAAAATATCTGGTTTTCAAAAGTCAGTAACTGCCCCATGAAATTGAAGTTTGGAGATACAATTCTTCTTCTTGATTTGACATACTTGTAGGCTTCTTCCATGCGTAGTCGACGAGTGGCCATTAGATAAGCAATACAAATAGTAGCTGATCGACTGACACCTGCTTGACAGTGGACTAGGACTTTACCATTTTGAGATTTTACTTGATCTGAAAAAGATAAAGTGCATCAATACATTTGAAACAAACACTACTGTAATAGAATTACAATAATAAATTTCTACTACACTAACATTCAATTAATATAAAAAAGGAGAAAGTACATTAATAAATTTTACACTAACACAAATACAGTAGAGTTAAAATAAATTTGTACTGCCCTACAAAATTATAGTGCTGCCTATATAACATGGCAGTTAACATTCCTGACTCTCCCATACACTGTAGGGCCCAGGTTCGTATCCCGGACAAGTCATAAGTGTATTTGCGTGTTTGTCCTTGTTAGGGAAAGAGATGGCTGCTAACTGGGTCCTCTTTCACAAATGGTAATTGATTCGGTGACCTCCTGGCCAAATGCTTTGTCAAAAAGTACCGTATCATTGGAGAGAGAGGAAATATTTGTGTTAGATAGACATCTTCCCTTCTTTTACAAAGGCACATTTAGATACTTTTTTGGTCCAGAGGTAAAACTGTTATAGGACCCTTCACAAAAATTTATTCATTCTTAAAAAAAGGAACCTTCACAAAGTTTGTTGTTCTAAAAAAGACCCCTTCACAAAGTTTTTCCTCTTCAAAAACAGACCTTTGATATATCCCTTTCACTTCAGAAACTGATTTACTGTGGAGTGAATAGACCTCCTGAATAATCATACATGCTTTGCTATATTTCTCCAAAAAGCTGATATTCAATTTCTAATTTCAAAAAAGTTTCTGTGCATATGTGTGAGTTTAATTCTATAAAAGTGAACCTACATTATCTAAAACACTACAATTTTAATTCAATTTTCTTTCAAAATTATTTATTTCACAAAAATAGGACCCTAGCCAAAAAGTTCAGAAGAACTTTATTTTCACACTGATTCACAAAATTACATGCATAGAATTTTCACAATTTCTCCAAAACGAGCCCTTGCCTGAAAAGTCTGGATGTGTGTGTGTGTGTGTACATGTTTCTTATTTAAAATCTAATTTATACTAAAGTCTAAATTCAAAATGTTACTAGCAGACTTGTACAGCTTTGTTTGTGTTATGATGACGGAACAAAGCAATCTTATTCATATCTCTATTTACCTTAACGATGTTATTTACTATTTCAGGAATAAATTCATAATTAATACATTTTAAAGCAAGAATTCCCCCCCCCCTTGAAATTTGAAGAAATAGATGAGATAATATTTTGACCCCTACATCTACACTGGTGAAGTTTAACTTGGAAAAATAGCTTTTCAAATGATACCCCTGAATGTAAGCTTTAGTTTTCCCTTTACTTACATGAAATAAATATCCTTTGGAAAACCGATTTGCTTTAACCCTTTCTTTCCCAATTTTTCCCATCCATAAAACAATAAATCTTATATTTAGTCATAAATTTATTTCAAAAGGTAATATACATATATAAATATATTTTTTAAATAGGTGCAATAGCAGAGTACGAATTAATATAGCTAATAAAGTAACTGAGGTTAGGTTTGATGAGTACATGAGATTTTTTGCTTGCCTCTAGGGCCCTTATATCTCAAATAATTCACACCACAAGGGTTTACAAGTTTTCATTACAAGAACATGAACAAAGACAATACATACATCCATGCCTTCTCCGGCATTCGAACCCGGACCCAACTGTATAGAAGTCAGGGACGCTAACCACTAGTAACTGAGGTGTTTATGTTTAATCACGGCCCTACTAGATCACTCCTCGACGCCAACGCGCCAACGTCGTGAAAGCGGCCATAACAATCGACGATTTCTCCGGAATCAAATTCATTGAATGTTAGGGTTGGCATGCAGCGCCGCCACAGCAATCTTGCAGAGCATTTAAATTAATTAAAAATTTAAAATGCAGTCATCAGATACGCAAAAATATCTGAATCATAAAAATAATTGTAGCAATAATTTTAAACCAATTCACGGAAAAATAATAAATTATTTTTTCCTTTTTTTAATAATTAATTGTTGAACCATGGATGAATATTTCTTGCTTCTTGGCATAAACTTAGCACGATGTAACGTTACAAACTGATTTTCAGGGTTGGGAGCGAGCGCCATCTACTTTCCCAGATGGATTCCGCGGCATGCATTGATATTTGCAGTTTTGTTATGGCCGCTTTAACGTTGGCGCCTTTGGCGTAGAGTGATCTAGTAGGGCCGTGGTTTAATATAACAACTGATGCCATTTAAAATCACAACTTTTCAATAAATAAAAATGCCAAAATTTTGGAAGATATACATATTATATAGCAATTAAAATACAAATTATAAACATTATAAAATAAAATAAAAAATATTTTAAACAGTTAATTTACTTAAATTGCCCAAAACAAGAAACTGATTCCGATATTATTTTCATCAGAATAGAGTAAAATATACTTTCATTTATCAACAAGGATAGTAAAATCATCTAAAATATATATATTTCGGTGGTAAAATGTATATAGATTTTAATATTGTTCATTTTGAATAGCGAGAGTGTTAAATGGTAAGAAAGAAAATCTGAAATGTTAATTCAATTGGTATCACGGGGAATGAAAGGAAAGGGTTAAAAAGATTACAAGTAGTTTACATGTGTGGTGGCGCCATCTGTTAGAAGAAATCCCAGTTTATCTAGAGAAGTTTCACTAATTTAGAACGGTGCTGAAAATTGAAATGCTGAATTTTTTAAAAACTAAGGTACTTTCTATTTATGTCAGGGTTGGCAGGTTTTTGACACGTGACAGTTTTTGACGGTTTAAACCATGGTTAAAACCGTCATGTCAAAAACCTTGTCAAAAATGTCAAAAATCTATATTTATAATTAGTCATATAAAAACTTAGTTTAACAAAATATAGTTTATAAAGATTTTTTGAAAAGCAAATAGATTGATGTTCTTTGATAAACAAACTGTTACAACATTTTGATTAATACAAAAAACAAAACTTTAGGCTTTTAAAATTTTATTATGAATTATTTCTATGTTCATTCAAAATACGCTGATACTTTTATATATTATTACGAAATTTATTTATAACTATGCTTAATATAGTATATATTAAACTTTGTTATGTGATACTTTAAAAATATAGTACTTTTTAATAAGATATTATTTGTATGTTTAAAAAGGTAAACATATTAATGTTTTTGAAGAAACATTATTATAACATTTTGATTAATATAAAAACAAAATTTTAGGCTTCTAAAAATTAATGATTTATAAAACATTGATAGATCATTTTGATTGATAAATCATTTTATTTGCAATATAACATTATATATTTCAAATTTTTTTAGTATTGTGCTTTTAGTATTATGTATTTAACCAGTAAAGTAAAAATGCATAGCCTAACATTCTGTATTTAAATATTTTATTGAAAAATATATATTTTTTTTTTTAAATGACTGCTGATATTTCAAGTTTATAAGAAAAAGCAATAATTCTGAATATTAAACAAGCTTGAATTGCGTCTGAAATTCTTATAATTACCGTGAGACAAGAAAAATATAAATGTTTTCTGGACATGATGTATAAATTGCAATAAATTTAATATTTACTCGTACAGGTTAAAAAAAATACATATATATTAGCATAGGTGTCAACTTTTTAAAAAATCTGGGGGGGGGGGGGGGCGAGTTTCAGTGGAGCTATGTTCAAATAAGATTTAAAAAACTTTAGAATTTATATATCGCATGTGACACCCCTCATGTGGGCCCCTCGCATGTGATACCAACAATACGGCTATTAAAATACATTCTTTATAAAAATTTTAACTTTCTATAAAGGGAAAAACACAACTGATTTAATTGTGAAGCAATGAACAAAATAATGAAACAAATCAGTAGGCAAGAAAAAGGAAAACTGATCTAATTGTGAAGTAATGAACAAAATAATGAAACAAATCTGTAGGCAAGAAAAAGAAATATTTAATCCGAACTGATATCAATCTTATCAAAAAGTAATAAGGAGAAATACAATTTCCGTAACTTTAAATTAAAAAAATTCTAAAGGTGATAAATGACTGGATTGAACCTGGCTACTGAACTAATAAGTTCTTTAATGAAAATAGAAACTAATTTCTTTTCATACATACATATGAAACTAGTATGTTGTGGCCACCACAAGACTTTCTTCTATATTTTCCTATATACATATTTAATCAGTAACAATATTAAAAAAAAAAAAATTACGATTTTTTTTCAAAGTTTTATTTTGTTAAAAGTAATACATATTCAATCAGTAACAATTTTTTTTTTTTTTTTTTGCTAAAAGTAAAACAAATCAATAACTTTGTTTTAAATTATCACAGATTTATAGTTCAACCATTCATTTTAAAGGTATTGACGAGATCTTTCGAAAGATACCCATCTTCAAACTTTACCCCCACCCCCCTGGGGAGGGTACTTCCCCCCAGGGGGGGAAGCGATGCCCCCACATGCACAAAAATTTTTTCCTAGTAAACTATTACTATTATCAATAACTCATATTAATTTTACAATCACAAGTTAAAAATAACTCTCATGATGTACATTTATACGAAATTTTGTCCTATATTGCCATGTTAAAAATTTAGAAAACATGAGATCACAGCGCCACCTGTTGAGCAATTGATCCCTAAATGTAATCAGCACCAGTTTATGTCATGGACCAACTAAATACCAAGTTCGGTTAAATTTCGTTTAAAAAAAAAAAAAAAAAAAAAAAAATATTGTTTTTTTTTTCATTAAAAGTAAAAAAAATCGATAACTTTGTTTTAAATTATCACAGATTTATGGTTCGACCATTCGTTTTAAAGGTATTGACAAGACCTTTCGAAAGATACCCATCTTGAAACTTTGCCCCCCCCCCCCCCCAGTTGGGGGGAACCGATGCCCCCACATGCACAATTTTTTTTTCCTAGTTAACTATTACTATTATCAACGAGACCTTCCGAAAGATACCCATCTTGAAAATTTACTTCCCGGGGAGGCCGCCCCCCGAAGATTTAAAAGTGGGGGGGGGGGGGGCGCCCCCCTGCGATGTCCGAATCTCGTAACAATCGAAAAACCTATTTTATTTACGGTAAATACAACAATAAAAGATTGTTTAATGCAGAACTGAACCCCCCCCCCCCCCCCAAAAAAAAAAAAAAAAAATAAATAAATAAATAAATAAATAAATAAAATAAAATAAATAAAATAAAATAAAATAAAAATAAAATAAAATAAAAAATAAATAAAATAAAATAAATAAAAATAAACTTGTAAAACGATTGCCTATGATAGAAAATTGAGGACAGAGCAGCAACATAGTACGTTCAAACGAATATTAAATGATTTTTCAAAGTAATTACATAACTATATTTACCCGTGTGGACATTGATCGTACAATACTTATTAAAAATTTCCAATATATAATAGGGGAGAGTCGGGAGGGATGGGACACCTACAATTATTTTTTAAGTAGACATTGTTTTTAATTTCTGACTCTTCCACTATAACTATAGCCCCATATTTGTTGCTATGTATCATTTTAGTTGGAGAATTTTGCGAGTTTATGTAACAAAAAAACTATTTTATAACACCAAATGTAAATAATTGCTTAATTTTCAAGGCAAGTTTTCAATGTGACTCACTGAGGTTAGCATAATTACTTTTCATATTTTATATACCTAATAATACAACTTTTATGAATTAGTAGCTGAATTAAGCCTAAAAGTAGCATGTGTCTAATAGTAAGTTATTTTTTGAAAAATTATAAGAAGGGAGGGATGGGACATGTAAGAAAAGGAAGAAGAATGAAGATTCCAATACTCCTTAAACAGAGAATATCAAGAGGCAAATGAATGAATAAATAGAAGAGGAAATGCACGAAATAAATTCAAAGTCATGGAAAATAATTAGTGTGGCACTCACACGACTTTTGCTTACCCTTTTAATTATTAAAAATATTTTATTTACCATATGTGTATGAGAAATTAATTTTTATTCCTGAGCAGTTTTCCTGGACATGGTAAAATATACAAAAATTACATTCACTAATTACAGTTCAGATTTCTTGGTAATATTTGTTCTTGAGATATGCTGATAACACACAAACTGGCCACTAAAATCCCTTAATATTCAGGGAACCACAAAACATGTAAATATAATAAAAACTTAAATTTTGAATATTTGAACCAAAAAACAATACTTTCTCTGCTAGAGAGAAAAAAAAAAAAAAAAAAAACTAATCGAGCATTGGAAATTTAGTGGTACATTATATCAAAATGTTGGATAAAATAGATGTTATTAGTAATTAATTAACCTTACATAAGTAAGTGCCCCACAGTTTTTGTCATTTTTCATAGTATGTCTGTATATTATGCATACCTTACTGTATATTATAAATATTATGTTAATTGGATTATAAAACTAATATTTTAATAATTACCATCCAATTTATACTTTTAAAAGATGTCAAAATGTTTCAATTTGTTTCTCTAAAAACTTAGTGTTGTACAAGTAAAAGAAAATTTGTAAGAAATATTTTTATCAAAACTGTCCCATCCCTCCCTACAAATTAATACTCAAATTGTGTTCATAATATTCAAGAAATAATTAGTACTCAAGTCATGCATTAATGGTATGATTTTTCTCACAATAAATATTTTTTAATTATTATCTTTAAATAGATATAAATTCTGCAATAAAGTGTTACTATCTTAAAAATAATAATAAAGATAATTAGCATTTGTAGATTAATTTTGCTTTAGTGTCATTAAATTAATCAGTTTGTTTTATTCATTACTTTTAATTTAGCTTGTACGACTTTTCATTTAACAGCCCGTTAAAAGACGTACAAACGGTGCTTTACCGTATATTAAATATACATATACATATATGTTCTAAAGCAAGTAAAAAGGCGTTTACTATGTGTTTTAAATATTTAAGTGTTTTAGCGCAAAATAAGACATTTCTTTCTAGATTTTTTTTTTTTTTTATTAAGTAACTTTCGTAGAGGAGAAAGTGCAAAACTAACAATCAAAACAGCGCTATTTGTGAGCAAAACACATGTAATTTAAAAATTTATCTATAAAATTATTATTTAAAACGTTTCTAAGTATTTCTTTTAATAACTTTTCAATAAATACTTTCCTTTAAATAAGAAACTGTCCGAATCGTGTAACGATTGAAACGCAGATTTTTTTTTTTTTTTGCTAGAAACACATTACTATTAAAGATGATTTGACGTGACATAAAACATATAAAAAGACATTTACTATAATGTTTCTTTTAAATAAATAATTACATGTATTTTATAAATCAAGCGTATATAATACATATATTTAGTAGTTTTGTTGTCGAGTCGAAATCTGTAATCCATTGATCGGAAATGTCCGAAATTTGTAATCTACAGATCAACTAATTAAGTGCATTAATTATTAATTTTCTAGAATAGTTTGTTTTTTAATGACTATTGACTATGTATTATTTTCGAAGCTTATTACACTGTAAGGGGTAAAAAGTGCTTATTTTGAAAATTTTAAAAATTGCTCATAATTAACGTTTTGAGAAATGCCCACTAAATAGACTATACATTCTAACATTGTAGACCGAGTAAAAAA
Organism: Salticus scenicus; assembly: GCA_963930645.1. Lineage (NCBI taxonomy): Eukaryota > Metazoa > Arthropoda > Arachnida > Araneae > Salticidae > Salticus > Salticus scenicus. The sequence continues at coordinate 331,492,712 of OZ005649.1, forward strand.
AAAAAAAAAAAAAATCTTTAAAAATCATCGCGAATATTCCCCTCTTACAAATACAGTAAAATACATCACAATCGATACAATGAATACTATATCTGCTTCTACCAGAATAATACAAACTAAAACAATGGCAACATCCCATAAAAAGTTTACTATAAATAAAACCTTTCACTGCAAAATACTTTTCAGCAGTTACTACTACTACTACGCCGTTATCGTAGCCACTGCCAAATGCTCTATTTTTAAACCACTGCATCCCGTGTTTCCATAGCATCTTTCGGTCTTTACTGCATCGTTCCAATTTCTGGTCTTAAAACGAGAGAGAGGAAAAAAAAAATCAAATAATGGCCTTGGAGCATAAAAAATTGGAAGTAGAACCTAGAAGGACAAACATTATACTGTTTCTTTTAAAAGGATACTAAATGGCAGGGGAACCCTCTTCCCCTCCCTATTAATAAAGGCCTAGCGATCATAAAACCTACAAGTCAAAGAGTAGAGCTCCGAGTTCTTGTTGGGCAAAAATTTTACCGCGATCGTAAAATGTATTTTGTAGTTCCGGTAGAAAAATTTCTCACAGCGACAACATTCTAAGATTTATTAAATAAGAAATACAGAATGAGGACAAAAGATATACAAATGCTAATCGTTTAAGAGACACTATACTTCACATACAATTTAATGAAGAAAAAAAAAGATCTAGATTATAACCGATACTCAAATAAATCTTAACAAAAATAAATGAAAACAAACTTATGCGAGTTTACCATAGTAGTTATATATATATATATATATATATATATATATATATATATATATATATATATATATATATATATATATATATATATAATAAAAGATAAAATTGTCTTAAACAGAAATTTAATAATTGAGGGGGGGGGGTGACTAACATTTTTACCTCTTTGCAAATTTTTAAATTCTGTAATAGACTATTTCTTATGTAAAATTCAAGGTGTCTACAGCAAATGAAGCAGCTTTCCCCCTTGAGGGTGCATTTAATATTTAAAATTTGGACACTCAGTTTTAAGATTTAGTTGCAAGTAATACATAAAATAAAAACTTTAGTTTTAACTTTACTTTTGCTTGTTACAAACAAAATGTAGGTCATGATTTTATTTTTTTGTATACCATTTAGTATGTTTAATTTAGAGGTTATTTTTTCCTAAATTGCGTAAATGAGAGTTAGAATCCTTTAGACAGATTTCAAACAGAGAAATATATTTCATTTAACAAATATTCCTTTAATAAATAATACTAACACCAGTTTTAGTTGCTGTTTAGTAAGAAGTACAGGCTAAAATTCTGCTGAAGCAACGACTGAAATTATAATTATCGATAGGCAGATTTACCATACAAACAAGACACCAGCAAAAAGTGCTTGCAGGGTTTCAAAAATTAAAATTTCTGGACTCCCCCCCCCCAGGTCTAATTTTAGAAAATTAGAGTCACAAAATTTGGTTCGCTCTGTAAAAATATGCTCACGGCATGAAACATCACATAGCTAGAGACATAAAAGACAACATAGTAACGTAACTTGAGGCATAAATCGCATGCTCAAAAGGTATTTTCCAGATTTATATTGTCATTTTTCCAGGTTTTTAGGCAAAATTTTGCAATTTTCCCTGACATTTCCCTGTCTTTTTTTCACTAATTTCCAAATTCCCCGACTTTTCCAAGCTCTCTCAGACCCATGGGAACCATATGCTTGCTAGAAGAGTAAAATACAAACATTGAAAAGTTAAGATCGCATTAAGAAAACAGTTATGTTTGGTGCGTGAATAAGAAAACTATGCACACGTTTAGGTTTAAGTTCTGTGCAATAAAAATGCATATTTTTCAGATGAGGGGCAAGTAAGGTACTATATTTTTAACCAAAAGGCAGACAGACCGCAGCACTGCGCTGCAACTACCTGGACAAAACTCTTCATTATCTATTTACTTTTTTTCTCTCGCCATGACATTTAAAATTCAGCATTTTTACCCCCTCGTGTGAAAAAATCTATCGCAATATCTAGTTATCTATTGCAAAATGGTGACAAAGATTTTTTTTTTTTTTAATTATTATTTATTTTATTATTTATTCATTTTATTTTATTTATTTATTTATTTAGGCTGTCTGAATCACTTCTTTTTCCTAATAAAATACAATATTTAAAAAGTTTATTCCACGCAAGAAAAAAAGTAGTCCATCTGATGTTCTGAAATAATTTTTATTTAATAAAACATTAAGATACAAGATAGCTAAAATATATATAAACCAGGGTTGGCAGGTTTTTGACACGTGACAGTTTTTGACGGTTTAAACCATGGTTAAAACCGTCATGTCAAAAACCACCTTGTCAAAAATGTCAAAAACTGTCAAAAACCTATATTTATAATTTAATTGTCGTATGAAAAATTAGCTTAATAAAATATAGTTCATAAGGATTTTTTGAAAAGTAAATAGAATGATATTCTTTGAATAACACATTGTTACAACATTTTGATTAATATAAAAAAACAAAACTTTAGGCTTTTAAAATTTTACTATGAATTATTTCTATGTTCATTCAAAATATGCTGTGATACTTTTATATATTATTATGAAATTTATTTATAACTATGCTTGATATAGCACATGTTAAACTTAGTTATGCGATACTTTAAAAATATAGTTGTTTTCAATAAGATATTATTTATCAGTATGTTTTAAAAGGTAAACATAATACATATTAATGTTTTTGGAGAAACATTATTATAACATTTTGATTAATATAAAAACAAAACTTTAGGCTTCTAAAAATTTATGATTCATATATCATTGATAGATCATTTTGATTGACAAATCATTTTATTTGCAAATGATTTTTTTAGTATTGTGCTTTTAGTATTATGTATTTAACCAGTAAAATAAAAATGCATAGCCTAATATTTTGTATTTAAATATTTTATAGAAAAATATAACTTTTTTTTTTTCTTAATGACTGCTGATATTGCAAGTTTTTAAGAAAAAGTAATAATTCTGAATGTTAAAAAAGCTTGAATTGTGTCTGAAATTCATATAATTACCATGAAACACGAGAAATATGAATGCTTTCTGGACATGTATAAATTGTAATAAATGTAATATTTACCCGTACAGATTTAAAAAAAAAAAATTATTAGTGTAAGCTGTAGGGCCCACCAGCAGCCAAGTGGTATTACGCTCAAAGCTGGTAAACATGAGGTGTAGGGTTTGATTCCAGGGCACACTCGTTGGCCTAGCCATTCAGAGTTTTTCATGTTTTTCTCCGAAACTTGTATAAATACGGACTAGGACCCTGTAGACAGACCCACACGGAGGGCAATACCCCTTAGGCCTAAGATACTAGAGTAGTCAATCAGCCTTACTCCCAAAACACCGAACACCAATAGTCCAAGCTATAAACAGGTACAAATATTTATACAATCAATAATAATAATAAACAGATAAAAATTCATTAATAAATGATAAGTATAATAAATGTAGATTATAAATATAATTATTTTCAAATTCATATTAATTTACTGCCCACATATATTATGTTTTACTTAAAGAAAAAAAAAATCCAGTATTCCTGTGTTTTCATGTCTTATGTGAAAATTCATAAGTAACTTCGTAATTTTAGAATTTCATAAATATTAATATAAATAAACATAAACATACAAAATATAACTGTATGCATACTTTGTATATATTTCTTAGATTATAAACCAGTATATTTACCTAATTTTTTATAAATTATCTACAAATTGTTTTCAGATTTCTTAATTTATAAACAGCATAATATTTAGATATTCACTTGTATATGGCAAATATTACTAAATCCTATTTCTAACCAGATTTTAGCTCATTTATAGATGTTGAATTTTGACAATACAGGTTTTTGACGGTATAGAGGTTTATGACAGGTTTTTGACAGTTTAAACCATGTTTAAACCTTTGTCATGTCAAAAACCACTTTTTGACGTCAAAAACCCAACCCTGATATAAACCCTAGCTTACGATTAGCAATCTTCAACTTATTAGCCTACGTGTATTAAAGTTAATTACTACATTAAAAAAAATAAAATAAATAACAATTACCGCACTCTTAAATAATTATTATAATCTTTGTGTTAACAATATATAACAAAAAATAAGACACTGTAACAAAACCATAATAATCATGTCTTGGAATTGCCAGGGAAAGGGGGGGGGGGGGGATTCAAATCTTAAAAAATATATTTTAAAAAATTTCGCCCGCTGTTGCAACTTCCGTTCGTTTTGCGCAGTTTAGATTATTGCTTTTGAAACGCGTGAAAAACTTAGCGCACGATTTTGCAAATGTTCTCAACCCCTCCGTTTTGTGTCGCTTTAATTTTGGGGAAGGAACTAGTACCTGAAAAAACAGGAAGATCTTAACAATACACGAGTAGGGAAAGAACTACTTTTACCCCCAATATCAGAAATACTCTTTTTCGTCGGGTTAAAGAAAATGATTCTACGCAAGGTCTATCGCGTGCCGATATATAACAATGGAGCAGAAACAGATGGAACTATACATTCGATCAGATTCATCAGAATATTTAGCACATGCCGGAATACCTATGGTGCCATTTTCAGAAATCTCAAGTAGTATGTTGAATATGTTAGACTTTGGATAGTTTATTTCGTGGCAATCACAAAAATTTCTATATTTTCTTTTACAAATTCACGCATTTTTTTTTTTTTTTTTTTTTTTTTTTTTAACTTTGTTTCAAATTATTATAAAACCAAAATTTCAATCATTCGTTTCAGAAGGTATTGTGAAGGGGGAGAGGTGACCCTCTCTTTCACATTGAAAATCTAACACGTAACGTCTCAGGGGAGTGAGGGGGGTTACTCCTACATAATTTTTTCTCCTCTGGCTTTATATATTTTGCAATTTCAGTTGTTGGTTAAAAATAATTCTTACGTATGTATTTTTTTTTAATTCAGTTCTTTACTACCATATTAAAAGTTGAGGGAACGGGGGGGGGGGGGGTTGGATGACACTTGGGTGATATACCTCAAAAAGCTATTTAGCATTAACTTGAATCCTGTTCCACTGGATACAGCAGCGTGCACAAAATTTTTTCTAACACAGACAGACGTTTTCTAAAAATGATTAAACTGTGTTCATGTTTGGAAGGAAAAAAAAGGAAAGCAAGTTTGTTCGGGAGAAAGGGGGAAAAAAATAGTTGTTTAACAAAAACAACTCACTAATCCTTTATTCATGACTAGTATATATACGTACCAAATATTAGAAAATATAATACCAGGGCACTTGAAGTACAAAACTGCAATGAAGAAAACGAGATCAAAATTTCTTTAACAATACTTTGCGTTTGACTCTAATAACTGTTCATTATCGAAATCATTTTAAGATTTAAGAGTACTTCATGCTTTACTTAAAACTATTTAGACTCAAAATGGACAAGATATTGAAGTCGATTTAGAGGTTGATGGAGAGTAGCAAAAATCGCATAACTAAGCACCTCCCTTTCTATTGCATGAATATAATAGTATGAGCCGACACAAAGAATAGCTATATCTGAATCTTAATTGTGGCCACATTTCCCTTTATTATTAGTATAAGCTTTTGTAAGTGCAAGAAAATATCATTTTAATACAATATCAATATTTCTTAAAGGGCTCTTCGGTACAATATATTATCGTATTTCAGCCTTTTTTTTCTATACCGATTTTTTTTTTAATCCAAATTCCTTTTGAAACTTAATAGATTACCAATTTTAATTGATGAAAGGCTTGAAAAGACAATATGGAAATCTACTGGAATAATATGAAATATTTTATTTAATCTTCATTTTATAATAATAATCAGCCTACTTTCCCCCCATTTAAAATTATCAAGATAACTGGTAATGAATCCTGCCCACTAGTCCGTCAGATACAGCAGCGTCCACAAAAATTTTCATTTAATTAATTAGGGCCCTAAGTCCAATCCCTTACCCAGCTTCGATGACATTTTCTAGTCAATTTTGGCCTTTTATTCCTTCTTGAGATGTAAAATTTCCGGAAATTTTGAGGCGATGGAAAAAACCAGTTTTTTTTCTGGAAAAATTGAAATTCTACAGATAAAAATAGAGTTTCTTAATAGTTATAATATCTTAGGAAATATAAAGTGTTAAACATTTAAAATACATACAATCCATATTTTTTTTCTTAACAGAAATGTAAAAAAAGCTTTTACTATTAAAAAATGAGCCTTTCTGTTTCATAAATGCCAGTACCTTTCCATGTACAAAGCACCAAAAACTAGTCAAATCATCATTCAACCATTCATTTTGTGTAGGGTGTGCATACCTATGGAATGTCCATCTCTCAGCAGCACTGATACAATGAATTTAGATTAGGATCAAACCGACAAAAAACAATTTGGGTGGGCGGGAGTCGGGAGACACAGCACTTTAGAATGTAAAAATCGAAGAAAAAAGGCTGAAGTGGAGAAAATTAAATGAGGAATAATTTTCATGAGCAAATACCAATAACTATGAACATGTATTTAAAAAAAAAAAATTATATTTAAACTGCATTCAGAAATTTCAATATACACTAAGGTTGAAATACAACCCCGAGAACAACCCAATTCGTCGAGTGTAATGAAGCGAATTATTAAATAAAAAATGAAATAGGTATCATGTTGTGACTTCTTTATTATACGAACATAAGTTATTTGTTTCAAACATTAATTTTTTGAGTTATTACAAACACAAAAGGTGTAAGCCAATTTTTCTGCAGCGCGGCTTTTTTTTTTTTTTTTGGTGTGTGTGTTCTTTAGTGTACTGAGTAACAATATGTTGAGTAAATTTCTAAAATAACTGGAAAAAAAAAAAAAAAAAAAACTGGTTCTCGCGATATGAAAAGTCGCTTTAAAAACTCACAGTTCCGCAAAAACAACGACTGGCAATTTTCTTCATATAGTTGATAATAATAGCAGTGGCTTTACAATTCGAAATCTGAAATATATAACCCAGCTTCCTTATATATACATCTTCGGGAAATGAAATTATTACCTACCCCTAATGGCAAATTTCCCGCTGGTCCCACGATGACTTCCGGAGGGCGGTTTCCACAAGAAATCGGAAAAGAAACGGAACTCTTGAGTCGCACGACATCTGCATGCCATGACAATTGGTCACACGCGTCAACCGCACAGTTATAACACCGCATTCTCGCGCCAGTGTTTCAATACACAGAAAACCGCAAGTAAAAAATCTGTCTAAAATACTTCAGAATTTCATTACCTACAAGTTTTATAGACAAGTAAAAAAAATAGAGAAGAAAGTGAAACCAACCATTAAAACGAAAACCCAGAAGTCTGTCAGTCAGTCAGTCAGATGCTTATTATCATGGATCTAACTTTAATCTTACCAAGTTAACTTTTACGTTTTTTAAAAGTTTTATTTAGTTTAGAATATTATTTATATGTGCGCTAAATATAAGAATTTCACCTCCCCCCCCCCCCTCCCCTCACTTCCTGTCATCCAACTAGGCTGAAATTTTGCATGCGTGATTCCTATTACAATATCTGTTAAAATAATAATGGACTTGAGTTTTGCCTCTGCCCCCCCCCCTTAAAAAAAGAAGAAAAAAAAAAAAAAAAAAAGTAAAATAAAACCTATTTTTATCTCATAACCTATCGCCCGACTGAGCTAGAATTTTACATGGGATGGAAGTGAGAGGGGGCTTGCCCAGTACCCCAGCTTAAAATTTATTTTCGAATTTTAACTCACTACCATCTGATCAGAAGTTTTGCAAGCATATATATCCGCATCCGCTGCAGTTTTTAGCACATTTTGAAATAAAAGCGTGTTTTTAATTTTTTTTAATTTATGTCTTATTTAAATTCTCGTAATCAACTTGCATGTAAGTGCACTTTAAAAAGCGCAAACATTTTTAACAATAATATTCTAAGAAAGACCTATAGAAATTTTGAAAATAGAGTTAGTTCTTATAATGCGATTGAAATGCTTTTATTAGACCCTTAATTTTGTGAAGATTTTAATGAAATTAGCCAGTACAGCAATAGAAATCGCTCCTATAATATGGATCTAACTTTAATCTTACCAAGTTCAGAGGTGGGCACTATACTTTAAATAAAAATTTAAGTAAAAAAAAAAAAAACAGGAATTTCCCCCCCCCCCCTCTTCTCTTTTAATTTAAAAATTCTTTTTTCTACAGTTTTGTATTATTTTATCAATTTTTTTTTTTTTTTTTCTTTTGTACTTGTGAGAATATGTATTACAACTTTAAGGATGAATTTTGAAATTTGTATCTACAAATAAATATTTTGAAAAAAGAAAAAAAAATGTAAAATCAATCCATAATTTCTTTTAAATAGGTTCTATTAAATTTAAATTTTAACTGATTTTTTGCCTTTGAAAAGGTGCCAAGTCACGTTAATATAGTTAGTTGCATAAGAATGTTATTTAAATCTACGCATTTGCCTATCAACATTAGGAGAAAAAGAAAATCACTAATTTTTATTAAACCTATAGTTTCGGCAGATAACTGCCTAATAGAAGTTTCATAAAAGAATATTTTGAATACAGATTAAAAATATTTAGTCTGGCATAATATAATCGGAACGCTGATTTCCTGCTGTGAAAACACACCGATTCCACAGAATAACTAATATCTCTGAATACCTTTCTATCTGTGGTCATTCTTTGCGTTTGCCCAATAGGGCTAATTAAAATTTAAATCTGAACTTGCGACTTAAACAGCTTCAAGTGTTCTGCTCTCACATTTCATGGTTTTAATACCTTTCTCTTGTAAGAATTTATTCAACACTGCGATTTTGTATTGGCACAAAAGTAACCTGACGAGCACAAATGCGTATGTCATTTGAAAAATTTGCGTACGAATTACGAATAACTTAAAATTTTAAGCCCAGTTTTGCTCAGTGTGATTTTTAAGACTATTACAGCTTTCTTCTATTTGGGTCATTCTCTGAAAAGTGGGCTTAAAAAAAAAAAAAAAAAAGTTAGCCCAAATAAATTTGCTCTTTTTTTTTTTTTTTTTTTTTTTTTTTTTAATTTTGTGCATGTACACATACGTTACAGTTAATAAAAAATAATATAGACCAAATTGCATCTGATAATTTTTTGGAAATAGTATTATTTTTATTAATTAGAAAAATGAGGGGATGATTGTGAGAGAATGACAAATTTCTTCTAGAAACTACTTTATAAAAATATGATTAGGTTTAGTTGTATTTTCAAACACTAAATATTTAGTAAAACATTTTTATTACTATAACTAGCAGGCTTTGCCCGCTTCGCTGGTCACTATATTTAAAGGAAACTCTTTTCTATATAGTTCTATGAAAAAAAGAGAAAATAATAATACTGAAATCGCTCAAAAGTTCGCTTTGGGTTCCCGCTACCTTCGGCAGCGCCTTGTTCGTCCTCGCATTCTGCGATACCTGTCCCTATTGCCTGCGATAATGACTTACCCGTGGGCTTCCATTTAGGTGCTTATCATATATGACAATTTCGATACGGACAGTATCGAAAATTTTGAAGTAGCCCTTTATATTTGAATCCTAGTTATATATGAGCAACATTATACGTGATGTACATAATATTTGCTTTCAAGTTATTCTCTATATATTTATTTGATTTAATCGATCAACCATAGAATGACAGCAATTTCAAGCCAAATATAATATTACAATATGCTATGATCGGCTACTTCTATCGCATGAGACAATTATTATTATTTTGTGTTTATATATACTTCATGCTTAGTTAATAGTTGTTGGTATATAGAAAAATAAATAAATTAATATGTAAACTTGATCATGGTACAGCCTTAATGCCCTTGGCGACTTTTAAATTTTTGTTGCCGTTTTAGACCAAAATATAATTTATGCGATTATTGTTCCTACGCAAGCGAAGTGTGACGTCACTGACCGTCCGTGGATGCAAGAAATGATTTCCTATGTTAAACGCCCATTGGATTTTTTGTAAAAAATGATTAAAAATCGAAGAAAATTATTTCCCGATTTTAATCCCCATATTTGGGTACATATATGTTTTAGTTATCATGTGCATGTGTTAGATTGAGTTATTTTGCTGTCAAATTGACAAAATTTTAATTTTAAATTTCAAAACTCTGTCGTTCTTGGCGCTTATTGTATTTGGTGATCAAAAACGTAATACGAAAATATACATGCCAGATGTATATTTTCGTAATATGCATTGTACGAAATATTGTTTCATATTATTCATGGAACAACTATAGTATTTCCCCTCAGCTAGATATGGCGATTTTTCGTTGGCGATTATGGCTAAATCATAAATCTAAAAATCATAAATCATATAGCATAAATGATAAAATCGTAAGCTAAATTATAAATCATAAATCCAAAATAAATAGCATGCAGGCTGCCATATTATATCGCAAACAATCCAGAACGACATCGTTATCGTTCAAATCGGCGCCAAAGAAAAATCGCCAAATTCAGCTGAGGGGAAATACTATAGTTGTACCTTATTCATTACTGTCTTAAAATAAGTTGTTAAAATAACCATGATTTTTGAAAGGAATTAAATTATGTTCGCCAAATAATTTGGCGATATTTTATTTTTCTACCAAGGATGACCGATATCAAATCTATTCCGCTACAACATATTAGTATCTTATATTAGATACTTTATTTAGACATTTGGAAACAAATTTAACTTCAAATTATGATAGAATATTTATCATTTCCCTTTCAATCAGTATATTAGTTGGATATTGTGTAAATATCATCCTTTGAAATAAAATGTTTGTGTTTTCAATCGAATATGGAAGTTTGGCTTTTTTTTTTTTTTTTTTTTTTTCTAGAGTTTTGAAATTAAAAATTCAAATTTTGTCAATTTTACTACAAAAATAACTTAATCTAATGCATGGACATGATAACTAATACATATCTATACCTAAATATGGGGATTAAAATCGGGAAATAATTTCCCGCGATTTTTAATAATTTTTTACGAAAAATCCATTGAGCGTTTAACATAGGAAATATTTTTCTTGCATCCACGAACGGCCAGTGACGTCATCACTTCGCTTGCGTATTTCTTTCTATCTTTTCCTTGGCGAAAAATGTCCGATCTACTTCAGCATCAAAATAATAAAAAATTGTCAAGAATTATCAATAAGAAAATACCTTTAATATATTGCTGAATTAGCGTTTATGCCAAGCGTGTTTCATCCGCCATACTACAAAAAAAAAAAAAAAAAAAAAAAAAAAAAAAAATCTAAAGTTCAGGTATATAAAAAAATGCTGTGAAATAAAATTCAGAAGAAATATGTTAAAATTATAAAGTGTCATTTTCTCATCGACCAATTTAACATTTAGTAATTTCTTATTTTTCGCGTGAAAGCATATTTCATTTTATGCTGAAAACAATAAATACATCTCGTAAACTTTTTTTGGCAACAATTAAAAATTTAAATGGCTTATATTAAGTCAATATAAGTCAATAAGTTTATTATTTTCATATTTTAATTAATTTTAAAGATTTTTTCAATTTTTTTTTTTCCTAAACCATCCCTGACCTATAAGGAAAAAAACAAAAAAAGAATGATCGAAATCGGTCAAGCCGTTTACGATTTTATAAATAACATACAGACAAACACGACAAACATTCATTTTTATATATATAGAAGATTATAAAGTGTCATTTTCTCATCGACCAATTTAACATTTAGTAATTTCTTATTTTTCGCGTGAAAGCATATTTCATTTTATGCTGAAAACAATAAATAAATACATCTCGTAAACTTTTTTTGGCAACAATTAAAAATTTAAATGGCTTATATTAAGTCAATATAAGTCAATAAGTTTATTATTTTCATATTTTAATTAATTGTAAAGATTTTTTCAATTTTTTTTTTTTTTTTCCTAAACCATCCCTGACCTATAAGGAAAAAAACAAAAAAAGAATGATCGAAATCGGTCAAGCCGTTTACGATTTTATAAATAACATACAGACAAACATTCATTTTTATATATATAGATAACATAAAAAATCAAATTTGATTTCTCTTAGTTAACTTTATAATGAATGAGGGAATGACGTATAATAAAAATACTGTATTTCAATCTAACGTTTGAGAGCCTTATGCAACTCATTGTAAAAAGTTTCGAACAGAACACAAAATGGCTTTTTACTTTGCTGCTACACAAATTAAGTTTGACTTATATAAAGCACGTGCTGCCATTAATGGAGTAAGTAGGGGTGTAATTATAGTTTGATGATGAGGGAATGATATCTAATACCAGGGACAACAATAAAGTGTTCTAATTTGTTTCATTGCATAATATATAAATGTAGTATAAAGGATAAATATTTATTAAAGTATGTTTAATACATTTTCATTTAAAATAATCTAAATATACGTGCTTTAATACCATAGAAACCATTTTATTTACTTGCATGTGTGAATGGGGACACAGTGAGGGAATGATATTTTGCATTTCAAAAAATATTTTAAAATTATATTTAAATTCCAGTAACCAAAGAATTACAGTTTATATGCATAACCAGGGTTTAAACTGCCATTAGTTTTTTTAGCATTTTGCTAAAAGATACTGTATTTTGCTAAACTATGTCAGTAAGAATTTCGCTAAAAAGCTAAAACTTGATTACTCCATAAAATAACTTTATTATAACTACCTCAATTTTTTATACAAATATTTGTGGACGGAAATTACAAAACCACTGAAAATATTGGGAATCATTATCTATTTAGTAGATTTGGATTTAATTTCGACTTTTAATAGTTGAATTTAAATGCAAAAATATTTAAAAACATAATTAAGAATTTGCTTCATAGATATATTCTCAGTGCTAGTATTTTGTTTGTTGAAATCTAAACGATTTTGCTGATTCATTTTTCTTAAATCACAATATATGCTTGGTTAAAATCGTCAGTGAACAAAACAAAATTGAGGGGGCACCAAATTAAGAAAAAGAAATCAATACTATTCAAAGAATTAATTTTTGAAAAAGCTAAAATAATGCTTATATGTTTTAGCTAAAATGCTAAAGAAACTTTTTTGCCAGGTTAAACCCTGTGCATAACTAATTAATATTGATAGTTCTGACAGCTTTTTGTTTTTGTGATTTTAAAAATATGCCCTCAAGATTACTGGGACATGAAATGACCACTTTTCAGAGAATTACTCATTTATGTGTTGTTAATTAAAGTGTTAGCAAGCTTTGCGCTGGTCACTATATTTAAATGAATAATAAAGAGAAGCCCTGTTTTTATATATCGCTTTTCTGAAAAGAAAATCCATTGAAATTGCTCAAAACCTTGCCTTCCTCAACCACATGAACGGGGTCAGAGTCCCTATTACCTATGACAAGTCTTACCTGTGGACTTCAATTTAATTTTTATCGTACGACAGTTTCGAAACTAACAGTCTCTTGGGGAAAAAAAAAAAAAAAAAAAAAAAAAAAATCAAAGCAGCACTTTTACATGCAAATCGCAATTGTATATGGAGCAAAACTATACGTACTACACATAATTTTAATTTTTTTTTTTAATCCTGTAGACCACAAAATGACAGTTTCCTTTTTTCATTGGAATTTTCCATTTAAATTTTTAGCATTTATTGGCTTTCAGTTTACACTATTATTTAGTGTTTGCTTAAAATTTTTTGGCAGATGCCGTTGCCCTATTCTATCCTACAAATAAAGCCGAAATCTCTGCCACGTAACATACATACAGATTTTCACGTGACATAAAACTATCAATATCCATAAAATTTTAAAGGTGTGATGATATCAGTTTTGCCTGATACATATACAAGTTTAATTTTTGACAATTTTTCATTATTTACGTGCAAATATATTTATTTTTATGACTGAAAAAATCAATAAAATAAAATAAAAATCAACGCGTTAACATTTTGGGCATCAGCAATATTCTTTTAAAGCTACTATAAGGTTTTGTTTTCAAATTCTAATTAAAAAGAAGTTGGGTTTCGAGGTACATCAGAAGAGAGAGGTTAGAACGGACCTCCATCCAAAATGCTGAGGCTTTGCGATCAGCCATTTCACAACAAAACGACCTACACAACACATAAACAGACAAACATCTTATTTTATTATGCGTAAAGAATATATAATTTCTTAATTACAAACAAAAAATAGGCTGATATGCATGTCGTGTGTGTGAGTCGCCAAATTGCGTCACAATCACCTAATTGGAAATTACTGGCGAGAGAGAGAGGGGAAAAAAAAAAAAAAAAACTCATTTGAAGCATTTAATGTTTTTTCAATATTAAATACTAACTAACAAATATATTCTATAATAATGTTCTAATGTTAATATTTAAGATAACCACAAATATTTTTAAACAAATTATATCATTAGAAAAACTTTTAAAGCTATTATGATGCCAATTTTATCGAGAAAGTTTAATTTTTCACAAAGTTTTATATCAATTTAATTATTTACGCATAAAAGTATTTCTGTTCATCGTAGATATAATAATTCATATGATCTGTCATCCCCTTCCCCATGTTATCTATCAAAGATTTTTGTTATGTTTCAGGGAAATTTTTAAATTTATTTTAATTAAATTAATAAATTTTAAGTAATTTATAGATATATAATTCTCTAAAATGTCGCTATTTATTCAAAAGAAAAAAAAAATTGAAACTGTATCTGGAGTTTCTCATTTACATAAATTATTCACAAATTTACAAGCAAAATTATCTGTCATCCCCCATGTTTTCTACCAAAGATTTTTGACGCCTAAATAAAATTCTAGCATCAGCCATTAGAGAGTATGACACTTGGCAACAGTAATGGAATAGAACTATTGCGAAAGTGGATAAATATTCTGAATGACGAAATTTGCCTGGCATTTAATTGTTCGAAAAAATTTATTAAAGCACGTAGGATATTTTTCCATACATAAGTTATATTCCACATACCTTTGTGCATCTGATATATTTCACTAATTTATTTAAAGTATAATTTTAAACAATTGCTTTGTTATTATAATGTAAATACTGCTGTTATGTTTCAGGGAAATTTTTAATAACTTTAATTAAAGAAATTAATAAATTTTAAGTAATTCATAGATATAATTCTCTAAATGTCGCTATTTATTAAAAAGAAAGAAAGAAAAATATTGAAACTGTATCTGAAGTTTTTCATTTACATAAATTATTCACAAATTTTACAAGCAAAATTATCTGCGTGTATTCACTCGGGGAAAGACAGGCATTAGAGAGTAAAATGCACGTTTTCCCCCCGAATGAGAAGGAATAAATTTTCCCTGCGATAATCATTTTATGTCTTATCATATCTATGTTATTCATAAGTTAAAAAAAAAAAGAAAATTTGTGCTCTAATGGCATCAGATATGTAATATTTCTTTTTTTCATGGAGCTTATAGGGATTTTAATCAAAATATTAAATTTATTTTTAAAAATTAATTATAGCATATAGCACTAGGGGATAGTGTAGCTTTTGATTAGTTAAGAAAAAAAAAAAAAAAAAAAAACGGTCCAGTAGTTCCAGAGATACAAACTAACTTTTCGTCTACATGCATTAGTATAGATTTCTGGGCGTAAAGTTCTGACATGCACAAATTAATAACGCATTAGGATTAGGTCATAGTCATTTTATATTACAAAACATTGTTTATAAAACATTTAATACATTGTTTAGATCTGATATGTTACTGTACTGTTTTTAATTGAAGACTGATTTTGCGCACAAGAATTTTTATACATTTTCAATTATTCCAAAGATTGGTGCTTGTATGATAACTTTATTGCCACCATTAAGAATTTATCCAATCCATATAAAATTAAAATGTGCATTTAGGAAACATTAATTATGCACAATTTCCCTCGCCTTCTTAATATCTACTTTAGCCACAAAGCGAATAGCTAATATGTTAGTAACTAAACACATTACAAGACAATGTGTATTATTTAAATAAGAATGACATTTAAGGCACAGTTAGTGATCGCCATAGTAGGGGGTAAGAGCGGATGAGGCACGAGGACGGAAGGAGCCAAGCCCAACTATTACGGAAAAATAGTAACGTTTAGGATCATTAATAGAAATTAAAGAAAACAACTTAAATTTTCCCAAAAAAAATAAAAATAAATAAAATCAGAAAGATTTAAAAGAGAGATTTCGAAACCAATTACAACTTTCCTGAGTAATAAAGCCCAAGAATACCAGATCCATCTTGGCTACGGGCTTGCGGTACAGGAAGTTCTATTTTCAATAGCTACCCCGCATTTCGAATAGGGAAGAAAAAAAAAAAGAAAAAGGCTAAACACGTTAGACAGCTACGCATAAGAGAGATGAGAGGGAGAATAGAAGACAGACGTTCCTTCTAAATCGGGATATCCCGCCAGAAAACTACTACAACATTTCCGTAGTAAGAAAACCGATTACGAAAGCGTAAACCAAAGCGTGTTAGTCACGTGCACACTCCAATTCAAGGTAGTATTTTGCTTTGATTTCAAAATAAATTTAATTTCCTACAGCTGTTACTCAAATCAAAGTCTGAGACGTAAGTGAAAGGGTGAGTCAAAAATAATGACAAGGCAGTAAATATCCGATATTCTTGATGAAAACTCATTTCAGAATATGCGCAATAATAATGAGTATTTAAAAAAATAAAATAAAACATTTAATTATTAAAAACAATTATTGAATACATTGATAAATATTAATATTTGAATTCAGAATCTTTGATAAGATAGGAAAGGAAGCAGTCACAAAATTTAGAAATTTCTTCTACGAAATTTACCCGTAAAACCACTAGCTTAATTTGCATAATACGGTGCTGGAAATGTTCCATTTTCATGAAAATATGCTTTTATCCACCAGGGAATATCATTTGGAGTTTTTTCTTGAGAATACTTCTTTCATTAAATATCATAAGTTGCTTTCATTTAATTTTTGAGGGTGGCTAACATCTGAACGTTTCTAAATTCTGACTTTTCCCATGATTGATTATTTTTCACCATTTTGCCCGACTTGCTACGCAATTTTTTTTCCCCTCACAAAAGTTTCACAAAATTAGCGAATAATTTAGCAATTTACAATAACGAGCTTCCAAATACAACTTATTTCAACAAAATTTGTCAAATTCCCTGACTTCACATGAAATTCCCAAACTATTCCACGACTTTTCCAGACTCGCTTCAATTCCTTGACTTTCTCCGACTAGTGGCCATCCTCTTTTATAACTAATGCAGTGTGAAATATTTTCAATAATGTTTTGAAATCAACCTTAAATTTCTTTCGTTGGACTAACACACACACACACACAAAAAAAAAAAAAAAAAAAAAGGCTGAGAAAATTCTACAAGTTGGAGTAGTCAAGCAGGAAAAGCATAAAAATCGAAGTTTTCATTTCAATGTTTCGTAAGTTAAATCTACAAGATAGGAAAACAGTTTAAAATGTAACTCAATACCCACATTAAGTTCCATAAATAGTTTTGAAAATAAATCAGTGTATGAAAAATTGGAATAAATCTGAGTAGATATTTTAAATGCAAACCAAGTTTCCGATTCGTTAATAGATACTATTAACTTTTGAAAACACGGACTGTTTGGAGTCCCATAAGAACACGGGAGGTATACTAGGTCCGTCAACTTTTTTAAAGTCACTTTTAACTTAATTTTTTAATTATATTTAATTTAATAGATAGTAATATATTATAGAAGTATTAAAAATTAGATTAACCCGATCAGGTTGTCTTTTTCTTTTTTTGGCACCATGTCAGGTTAACGTGTGTCGCTGAAGACCTGAGGCATGTTAGAACACGTAATTTATAATTAAGGTGCCTGCCTACCTTTAAAATGCAATTTGCGGTCAAAACTCCGATTTTCTATTTTTGGGTTAGTTGTATTAAAGCCTGACATTTTAGCTTTCTAAATCAGTTTGAATTTTGTTTCTATCTTGCTTAGAACTTGAGTTACAGACATTTTAATATTAGTCACTCGCCAGTTTTTTAAACCGGAAGTGACCCGTAAATGTTTGTTTACATAAATGTTTTACTCAATATATGCATCAAAATTTGTTACTGAATATAAAATGAATTTAAAAAATAAAATAAAAAGCTTCGAAATAAATCAGGAACTTATTAAAATTATTTTTTGTTTAATAGGTAAAATCTTGTTTTTAAATCTGTTTTCCGCTTTTTCTCAAAATGAGATTTTTAGCATTTTGCTTTATCACAAAACATCATAACTCCAAAAGTTATAATTGAAACGATATGAAACTTTGACAAAGTACTCTAGAGGAGTTGTTTTAGGGATTGAACTACGACAATGAATCTAGCTAAATTATGTTTGTTTGTTTTTTTGTCGATAGAAGTTATGAACTGCCATGTATATTCATGATTTTTTCATTTCAGCATGTAAAAATGTTATCTTCTCTAAAATATTAAATAACATGGTTATAGTTTTGAGAGTAGTTCACTCCCTTAAAGACCTTTCAATAACCTAAATAAAATTTACAGAATAAAAATATATTTAAATTTGACATTTGTTCTGTAAAAGTGCTTCCCCCCCCCCCGCAAATTTTATGCATATTTTGAGCCTAAATATCAAAATATTCTAAAATTTGCATATTTTTTTCAGGTTATTCACTGGTTTTTACTATATTCTATGATATATGCACATAAATAGACAATTTTTCAATTATTAAAAAAAAAATCGCCTCCGACGGTAGGCAGGTACCTAAAAAAAAAAAAAAAAAAAAAAAAAAGTAATAAAATTTATGAACACTCTTGAATACTACTTTAGTGATGCAAAAAAAATTAAACATTTTATATTTCATCATAAACACACCCACCACTCCCTAAAATGTAGGGTATTTACTAGAAAAAAAAAAAAAAAAAGAATCGTAACTTTTGAACAAATTGAGATATTTGAAAGATTCAAATTGTATAATAAAGTTTAGGAATGACATTTTTATGGACAGAATCACGGACTCTATGGGAGAAAAGGGGGGGGGGGGAAGCCTAAGTTTGTGGTAATTCTTCTATACGTCTATCTATTCTGAGAAATGAGACAAAAGAAAAATGGCTCAGGTCTCCAATGACCCACGATAACCTGATCAGATTAAAAAAACTAACTTCCATCCATGTTCTTAAAGGTTAAATTCATTTTTACATTCCAATACGCACAGGCAAACAAATTTCTTTGTAACACCAGAATCTTTTCGAAACGGCTTCCTACATTTAAAAATCAGAAAATATATAACAATTTGTTGAAATTTAATTCATTCCTTTTTTAAATTTGGTTTTTGTTGCAAGACAGGAACATGAACTGTATTTTTGGCTTGAATTAGCTATACAGTTTTCTGAAATTTTGCGATCTCTCTGCTCGCAGAAGGGCATGTTCCCTGAATAGTGAATCCTTCTATTTTTGAGCATTTCCAATTCTCATTCCAAGGTTTTTTTTTTTTTTTTTTTTTTTCCATATTTTTTTTAATTCTTCGTTTCCGTGTGATAACTTTCTTGACTATCGCATGATTAAAAAAAAAAAAAAAAAACCTTGTTGGACTTAGTGCTAGGGTTCTAATTGCTAACATAAGCATAAGTAATTTCAATGAATTTATATATATTGCTGTTGGTATTAATATTAATTGCTAAATTTTATAAACGTTCTTAAATTCTTCACTGTATATATATGTGTCTGTGTTTATATTCGAGATGCGACATGTATGGTAGATAAGACGGGGAAAAGCGCCAGTCACGAAACTGCGCGGGCCGGGCTACGTCAAACTGAAAGTGTGCCTTCCGCTCTGGAACGGGGTTAGAAGTCAATCTGCAAACATCCGTACATAAAGCGACGAAAGAAGGGGAAATGGGGGAAATTTTATTTACAATGAGAAAACTTTTAATATAAAACTATACTGTTCCATTCAGGATATCCGTCAAAAATCCTGATATCCAGCCATTTAATACTGCGGTAAGACACTCGCGGATAATGATAATCTAAGCAGCTATGTACGCTGCCTCTCAGCAAGTTAGCATTCGTCCTTGAATTCGCACTGGCGGCTGTGTGACAATACCTGTGAAGCTTCGAAAATTATGAACATGCGCCGTTAGAAATTTCTGAAGGCCATTTTTCAGGAAGGACGGTGAGATCAAGCCGAGTGGGATTCAAGATTAATTCACATGGTCAACAGACATAAACAAAAGATTCAAAGCTCCCCGATAAAATTTTAAGAAAGCATGATAATAAACCAAATTAAAACATTTGGGACAAATTACACTAATGGTCTGCAGAAAATTATAAATTTTAATGTACATAAGTAAAGAAAATGTATGACAAGAAAGCTTTAGATATTATAGCATTTTCAATAGCCTAGAAATTTCTAACATGGGTTGCTTGCTACTAAAGACGGGGGGGGGGGGGGGGGAAATACGTGCCTACAGTTTTTATGGATTTTTTTTTAAAGTTTTCTTCAAAAGTTTTTTTTAAAAAGTGTCTATGATGAGTGAAATGCCTATTATAGGAGTTTCTTATTTATAGTAAGTAAAAGACATGAAAGTAAAAAGTCTAAATATTACACTCACCAATGAAGTTTATAGCTTCTTGAAAATAAGCTCCGATATCTTCGCATCCAGTGTCCCGCACAGGTATGCATTTATATTCAAACACTTCTTGAAATAGATTTGGACAAAACTGAGTCACATTTAACAAGGCTGTTATGCCCAACTGTTGTAACTGTTCTTTTCGAGCAGCATCTCTGGCACTACCCAAGTACAGATGAGGTAATATTTCCACAGGCCCTATGAACGACTCAGAAGATTTCGGCCTCAGAGGTAGTACACTACTAGGGCTGGGGGACGGGGAAGAAACTGGCGAGGGTATTGCTAGAGGTCCTTGCGTTACGAGATCAGGAAAGATATTGTTGAAGCTCTGATAACCACCTGTAACACAAAATAAATACAATAATTAAACAATTGCAACAATTCGGAAAACATTGTTTCACGATGAACAGCACTGATGTGACCAGATAAAGATGAAAATCTTTTTTAAAATACTTAAAAAAAAAAAGAGTAACTCTCACAGTTATTAAATTACGCTAAGATAATTGTAAGACTACACAGGAGATTCAATTCCGATATTAAAGAGGGAGAGGGATTAAACCCCCAAACCCTGCCCTGGCTACGGCTTTGATTTGCAGAAATCTAATCAAAATGTAGGCCTTTTGCTAAAATTTTTAGTAACAAGGCGACTTTAAATCAGAGCTGCTACGGAAATGCATAAAAGGGTGCGAAGTAATTCGCACAATTCCACTGTTTTCGTCATAAGCATTTTTAATACCTTTCAATGACACCCTGAACAAAATTTTACAGCGTTTCAAGAACCTTTCCTCAAAAATTCTATCACATTATGTACATAAAACTAAATACTACGCATTTATTACACATAAAAAGTATACTTAAACAGTACCTATAAATTAACGTTTCAGTTACTCCCTAATGCTAATTTCAGATTTCTTCAAAATTCAATTTTTTATACAAACAGAAAATTTTAGTGATATTAAATACTGTCCTAACCAATTGTTAAGTTCTATCGGCTCGAAGACTATATTTTGCCCGACATGGCCGGGGCATTTAAAAATTCAGATTGGGCATGTACTTTTTATTTACTCTTTGGATGAACGGCTGGCATGCAAATATTAATTCTAAAATACCTTTCAAAAAATAAAATGCATTAAAATATAGCATCTTATCTTAGATTTAATTTTTACTCACATTAAAGTGAAACAATGTCAACATAGGTATAATGATGTTAAATTCTTTTCATTAGGTATGTGAATGTTTTTCATTAATATGCATAAGATATTTGGGCATGTATTCGCCAGACTAACATGCCCGACGATAAATGTAAAAATTTTGAGATTTTCCAGTTTCTGGAAAACATTGGTAACCAATAAGCAAAATAATCAGGGGATTCACAACTATCACAGATCGCCATTTATTGATTAAATTTTACACTTAATTTCGCTTCGATACCAAAATAAAAATCTTGAACAGAATATCTTTGCATTTAAAAATCGGAATTTAACAGTTCACAGATAGGAAAAGTGTTGGACGTTTTCGACCCCCCCCCCCCCCACCTTTTCTTTTTAACTGACGTGATAGAGGTACAAGAAATGACGAACACAAGACATACTAACAACTAGAAACTTGGGGGTAAAATAGGTCGTTTTAAAAAAATATATATATTTCTTTTAAGAAGTCCAAACTATTTTTTCAATCCCAATTTTTCTGATTTTATATATTATTTATATAGTCTTCATTTTGTATGCAAAATTAACTGCAACCTTTCAATTGCAGTTAATAGTTATCGTGTGCTTTGTACTTGTAACTTGAATATATTTGAAAAGAAAAACTTTGGCTTTAAACTAATTCAAAGATAAGTTTAATTTTTTTTTAATATAATATTCCATAAAGCACATTTTAAAGATAAATTTCCTAAACTTTTAAGGTTAAAAAAAAAAAAAAAAAAACACCATGATCGGGGTTTGCCCCATGTTATGCTTAGC
Source organism: Salticus scenicus (assembly GCA_963930645.1). Taxonomy (NCBI): domain Eukaryota; kingdom Metazoa; phylum Arthropoda; class Arachnida; order Araneae; family Salticidae; genus Salticus; species Salticus scenicus. Next base: position 331,515,310 of record OZ005649.1, read on the forward strand.
AAACATAAAGTAACTAATTACATTTTTTGCCTTTTTAAAGCACTCCATATATTTTTTAGATTTATATTAGATTAACATTTAAGCTCCATATTGTTCTGAAACTATTTCCTACACATAGATATAAAATAATTTATGTTAAGAATAAAAAGTAAGACAATATCTATTAAAGATGAATCAAAACAAAACATTCAACTTTTAAGTGTAATTCAAAAAGTTGTTTAATTCCAATTTATTTAAGAAGGGCGCTATTTATTCAAACAAAGGGCAGGCAGAGCGTAGCACCCTGTGAAACTATCAGAGGGAAACTCGGCAGTTGAAGTAGTGGCATCAATTTCAAATGCAAAAGTGGATGAATCTAGATAATCGACCACAATGTCATAATGGCTTCAATAGTCTTAGAACAGGATGACATAAGTATAGGTTCCCATTTTAAGCACATAAAATTTGTTATAAAAACTTTATCATCTAATCAAACAATGGCTTCTGAAGAAGCTTCGAAAAATGCTCACAAATAAAGAACTCATATCCAACAGAAAATAGGAAAAATCCTAATAACCAGTGCACCTCTCAATCCACTGCATACTGAAAAAAAAATCAACAGAGATGCTAACATCACAAACATCGATTGTAAAGAAACAAAATTAAGTCTTTCTCAAGAGGAAGGAAATTTGAACATTAAATAATTTCTAAAAGTTGCGGAGTGGGTTGAAATAGAATTTCCTCTGAGAAGATTTCAAGGCATTCTTTCATAGATAAATGATGGACATTTCTGTAAAATTTGAAAAAAAAAAAAAAAAAAAAAAAAAGTGGAAATGGAAGTTTTTATTTTGTTTCTTCAGAGAAGGACGATATTTCTGATGAAGATGTATCGCAAATCCTAAATGCCCGTCCCGAACAAATGACGGACCATATAGGACAGGTTTGGCTAGATTTTGCCCAAAACAAAAAAAGATTTTACAAAATTTAATTTTTTTTTTTATTTTTATTTTAATGAATAAATAATATTTGATTTTTAAAAAGAAAAATCTTATTAAAGTATTTTATATTACAAAAAAAAAAAAAAGATATTTCTTTTTCAAAACCAAGAAAAAGCCTGTAAAAACACTGATAAAATCTGATAGGTTTATCAAAAGAAAATATGTATTTATAATTTTACATAAAGTAAATTGTACTACAATTTAAAACATGACTTACTTTACTTCCTGTATGAGCATATTTTAAAATTTATTTTTAGTAACAATTTTTTTTGTTCTTTCAACGATATTTCTCTTAAAATGTCATAAGGAATGTTCATTTGCATATTTCGTGCAATTTTTTTACAAATGAAATCAATGCATTTTTTTCCATGTAAGTGTATATGTAAAAGATACTGTTTTTTTTTTTTACCTATTTTACCCCACCTGACTATGACAAATTAATTCAAATTTTGAAATAACAATAGTGCAGAGCATCGCAATTGTTTCACATTTAACTAGTTTCCACTGCATGACACAATTTAACATGGTTTTTTTTTTTTTTTTTTTTTTTTTAATGATAATCTCTTTAGTCCTACTTTTTGTACTTCTACTATTTAGCCACTTTAACATAGAAAATAAGACTTAAGTACGTTTAAGAATAAGGTAAAATACTTCTCAGGTAAAATAAACAGGGGCCGATCCAAGCAAAAATCGAAACTTTTTTGCTGCCCAAAATCTGATGAAAATATAATCCTTTTATAACAATTTGCCCGTGTTTTCAATATTATTGCTAATGAGTGTCTATACTTAGTTTAATTTAACACCACTGACTTGATACTAATCATGTAGAATGATTACTAAAACGAAAAGGTTTTATACATATTTTATTCATAAAAGTTATGATATAGATATTGGGCACTGGCATGAATAAATTTCGCAAAAAAAAAAAAAAAAAAAAAAAATGACCCCAAAAAATTAGAATTCTGATAGACCCTTGAAAAATTATAATGAAAATTGTTTTTGTGAATGAAAAATGGAAAAAGACTACCAACTGAAAATAACATATAGCAGATAGAACTTTTTTTTTTCCCGAGACCGCTTCAATTAAAGTTATTAAAAAACTGATCAGAAGTGTTGAATAAGGAAATATTTCAGAGTAAAAATATTTCCTCCTGAGAAAAAAAGAACATCGTTTTTTAGGAATGCGGAAAGATGTTCTTACAATTTCCTCCATTCAGTTGTAAAACGCACATAACAAGGTCATCACGTTTCAATGATTTTCTGACAAACAGAACTTTTCAAGCTCTGAAGAAGACACTGACCAGTAAATGAAGTATAATACGATATTGTTTCGTATGTTAATGCGTATTAAACTAAGAAAAATACTGCCAACTAGTTTACTAATTTATAAATTTTTAAACAGTACGTTTCTCACCCCCCCCCCCCCGGGGAGGCGCTACAATAACATTTTCCTTAACAAAAAAAAAAAAAAAAACCTTATGAATGTTTGTCGTTTTTAGACAAAATAAACAGGGGCCGATCCAAGCAAAGATTGGGGCCCTTTTCGGAATTTCGGACCATTCATAAAATTCACTGGAGATGTAATTACTCAAAATTTAGGGTATATACGCGACTTCGTAGCATATTAAAGCTCCTTATATAACTTTAGAAGTTAAATATATTTAACATATATCGCAGGAAAGACCACAAAGCAAAGTATTGGCTACTTCAAATATTTTTTTCTTAAAAATAATCTAAGCTTATTTAAATAATTTGCGATGCTGGCAGCAATTTTTTCTTCCCCCCTCTTTTTTTTTTTTTTTTTTTTTTAAGCCTCATCTGACAGGGTGATACCACTAATAATAAAAAGTGACGTTAAAAATGACGTAAAATTATTTTTAATTTGAGCTGTTTCGTTCTGCAAATGACTGTCTTCATTTCTTTCCACAAGTCGTTTGATCTAGAAATAAACGCCGCCTTACTCTTTTTCCCCCAAGCTTGAACTATGGGGGAAATTGAATAAATGCTATTTTTGAATATAGTCGAATGATGACATCAACGCTAATCAGTTTAATTTGAAGTACGATGTATTCTGAGAAGATAGGTGTCTTGCATGCATATATAACTAAATATAACCTTTCCCACCCCCTTAAAGGAAAAAAAAAATGACTAATCAGGGGTTGATACAGGTTTTAATTTTTGGAATCCATTTTTATGAAAAACAAATTATTTTTGTAAATTATTATTATTTTTTAAGTGAGACAAAGAATTATTGCATGAAACCATCCCTTCATTACTCTATCTAATGTTTAATATCAGGTTAATAGCATTTTATTAAACCAAGTATAGGCACTCATTACAAATAATACTTTAAACATGAAAAATTTTAAAAAAATTATCATTTTTATAAAACAAAATCTTGTGAAAGGGTTGTTTTTATGAATCTGAATTTTGTGAAGGGGCAGCAAAAAGGTCCCAATTTAACTGGGACCTTTAATAAGCCTTTTTTTATTGAATAAGCCTACTATTGACGGGGGCTTACACGGACGGGGTTTTCCAGTCCCTTGTTGTACTTTTAAATTGTTAAATACATGTTCCCGATATACAGTCGGTAACAAAAGTGTCCGAACACTAGCAAAAATTCCTATGTAAAAAAAGTACACTTCATACGGTTTTGTTGAATAAATCCTTGCCGAATCCTGTTCTTAGTCTAAGAACATGATTCGATAAGGATTTATTTAACAAAACCGTATGAAGTGTACTTTTTTTACATAGGATTTTTTGCTAGTGTTCGGACACTTTTGTTACCGACTGTAGCTCTAAAAATTTTTCAACTTCAAAAGTATACACAATCAATTCCTCACTCCTAAAAACACAGAAATGCGATTTTCCAAGGCCTTAGTTCAGTTCCAATTTAAAATTGTTAATTTATTTGCCCTCCTATCCTCTCCTATTCATTTTACAAATTCGAAAAAGTACACTGCAAAAAATTGAAACCTCGCTGCACCCATTTAGATGTAAATTTTGTGATGAACCATGGAATTTATATTTATAAAAAAAAAGTAAATTACGAAAAATACGGCAAATTTAAACATAAAAAAATAATGATTAGCTGTAAAATTTATAGCTAAATTTTGGCAGCGAGCTTATAATTTGTTTACAGTTTATGCACAGTCGATTCCTGACCCTCCAATACTTGTTAATATGGCTTTTGTATAGCTCCTAGCTTTATTTTAATTTTTCTAAGTCCTTATTTCACTCCTAATAATTTCACGGATTCGAAATTATCTATTCCTCACCGCCTCAAAAACCTAGTAATACAGATTTTCAAACCCGAATTTCAATAAATATATGCTTTCTCATTACTTTTTTTTTTTTTTTTTTTTGTTAAGAGCTTTGAAATTGTGAGAATGGATTTCTCACCGCAAAGGAAAAAAAAAAAAAAAAGCCATTTTAGTCTAATTTTATTTAAAATTTTTATTCATTAAATAAATTTTAATTAAATTTAAAACTTAATACATTGAATCTTTTCTTATATAATATGCGCAATACATAATTACTTTCAATATTTATAATATACTGGCATAAACGGCGAGAAATGGCGTTGTTATACTGAAATTTTCCCTGTTTGTGCGAAAGTTTTTTTTTTTTTTTTAAGTGTTTCCAATTTGATAGGCGAAACGGATATTATGAAAAACTGTAGGCATGAGAAGAAACAGAAAAAAAAAAAAAATCGTACAAGTAACACGGATATTTTTGCGGGTTATCACTGATTATTTTAATTTTCTCACGGATTATTTTTACTTTTTAATGTTTTACTAGAAACTAGCAAACCCGTGCGAAATATTCGCATTTTATTTCTTTTCTTATTTACCTTTAAAATTTGAAATTCATAAATGTTATACCAATTTCGCCACCTAATTAAAATTTTAATTTACTGGAAGCCAATTTATTAATAAAACCAAATTAATATTGTACAACAGTGAAATCAAAATCATTCAAAGAAAGATTTCCAAATAAATTAAAATTCATGATTTACGACTTAATTTTCATACTTTCACAGGCAGTACAATTTTAATATAGGACTCCCAAGGCGCCTTTAAAATTTTTGTCGTCAAGTTGGCGATGACTTATTATTTTTTTTAAATAAATCATTCCTATTTTGATTATATTTTTTTTATGATTGTGTATTTTAGTCAATTTATGACACAAAAGTTTCTATTCTGTATATATCTTTAAAATATTGCTAGGTTTAAAATGACGCTTGCAAAGATTCTGAAGAAACAACTGTTAAAAACACATTTTTTTCGTAAAATAATCTCAGACAAATATCGTCATTTTTTCTTATTAGTCCATTGAGCTAAGTCCGCGTGCTTAAATATTGTTCATGTATAAATATTTTTTTATCCTCGCGTATCGTATCGTTTCGACAAAAAATAATTGAAACTGATCCACGTTGGAGAAATATTATATAGATTATAGTTATGTTAATTTTAACTTTTTTCTGAATCACTCATACACGCAGCACTAAACTTTATAATTTTTCGGATGACCGAGAAGTTAAATGGAATGTTTTTTTTAATCATTTACCACCAAAATTTGAATATCATATCAGGCGCAGAAATCGCTTTAAATTTATTACATGCATTTGGTACTTATCTACAATTGTTCTAAATTTATCATAATATTGGAATTTTTTTAAATTTTCAAATGTACGTTAAAAATATAACTAACATTGATTTTAATTACATAAAAATATATTGATGACATGATTTCCCTATAGTTGTTTTATTATAATCAAAGAATTTTTAAGCATCATTGTTATGATTAAATATGTATTTATCGAATAATAAAATTTTTATCATAGTAAAATAAGTATTTCTATTCTTTTACTTTAAGTTTATTTAATACTAGAAGGCTTTGCCCGCTTCGCTGGCCACTAAATTTAAAAGAAACTCTTTTCTATATAGCTTTATAAAAATAAAATACTAAAATTGCTCAAAAGCTCGCTTCGGATCCCTGCTGCCTTCGGTAGCGATTTGGTCATCCGCTAAAACTCAGGCACTTGTCCTTATTACCCGAGACAATGGTTTACCAGGCTTCCATTAAGTCCTTATTAGATAACAGTTTCGAAATAGATAGTATCGAAAAAATTGAAATATCCCTTTTATATTTGAATCCCAGTTACATATGAACAACACTATACGCGGTGCACATAATATTTGCTTTTACGTTATTTCCTATGTTGATTTTGTTTATCCGCTCAACCATAAAAATGACAACAATTTCACGCCACATATTATAATATTCTATGACCGGCTACGTCTGTCGCATGAGACAATTATTTTTTTGTGGTTATATATAATTCATGGTTTGTAAACCTGATCATAGTACAGCCTTAATATAGTTTTCTCTTTGGCGACATTTGAATTTTTATCACAGATTTAATCCCTTGTAACAATATGCTATGAGCGCTATTTCTGCCATATTTTAGACAAGCAATATTTTTATGGTTATATATACAGTAGAACCTCGATTATCCGAAGTAATTGGGAGCGAACTTACTTCGGATAATCGAAATTTTCGGATAATCGAGAATTCATCAATAATCATCTAAAATATTTATCAGCACTCGTAGTTTGGAAAGGATGGCTTGCATACAAAAGGAATGTGGAAAAAAAAAAAAAAAAAACTTTAAAAATACATGTTTGTTGAGAGAAAATTTTGGATGATAGTAGAAAGTGAAAAAAAAAAGTGAAGAAGAAACCGACTTCGGTTAACGGAGAGTTTCGGTTAATCGAGGTGAGTTTCGGTTAATCGAGGTTCGGATAATCGAGGTTCTACTGTATTTCCCATTAAACATATTTTTATTTATTTATTTAAATATTAAATTAATCAAATATTTCTGTTCGACAGCGTGCAAGTGCAGTCACACACAGAGGCTCATTTATTTGTATGATAAATTAGCATAGTGATTAGTATATAAAAAAATCTGGAGTGACTCCACTCGACTTTCCGAACATTGAGTAATTAACAGTTTTGTAGATAAAGTAAAGAAAGAGGAGTTTTTAAACAAACAAAAGAGAGAAAACCATAATAGAGTGTTTTTTTCTCCATATATCACACGATGTTTTATTTAACGCTACAGAACTTTGAGCCCAGAGATCATAATGATAAAGAATTTTTCGTTGTGTCCCTGTAGAAACCTATAAATGCTAGATTCACCAAAATGCTTATAGTTAGTGCAACAGTGATTTATAATACTCATATAAATTTTCAGCTCAATTCAATAAGGCGTTTCGTACTTTTAAAAATTTAGTCCCATAGGCCATAATGATAAAGAATTTTTCTTTGTGTCCCTGTAAAAAAACTGTAAGTGCTAGATTCACCAAAATCTATACAGTTAGTTCTACTGTGATCTATAACATGTGTACAAATTTTTTGCTCAGATTAATAAGGCGTTTAGACGCTATCACACTTTTAAAAATTTGGCCCCATAGGCATAATGATAAAGAATTTTTCTTTGTGTCCCTGTAAAAAAACTATAAGTGCTAGATTCACCAAAATCTATAGCGTTCGTACTATGGTGACTTACAATATACGTACCAACTTTCAGGTTAATCGAACAAAGCGTTTAGACGCTAGCGTGTTCACTCACAGACATACACACATACATACATACATCATCGTAAAAATAGTGAAAATGGACTCAGGGCACCTCAAAACGTATAGAAACATCAAAATCTCGAATTCGGATTTTTGACATGATTACAATACTTTCCTCCCTATAGTGTTCGGAAAGTAAAAAATAAATATGTAAACATTATCTTGCTACACAACTTTATTATGACGCTCCATTGACGGCTTTTGAATTTTTGTCGCCATATTAACGATGGATTTATTTATTTATTTATTTTTATTTTATTTATTTATTTTTTTTTTTTTTTGTATGAGAAAGGGAAGACTATTTTACTAATAATTTTATTAGACACCTTTTTGTTTACATATAAGAATCCTTCATATTCTGTTTATATTTTTAATGGTTTTTAGGTTTAAAATAGTACTTACTGAAATAAATTTCCTATCTTTAAAACTGCATTTTTTCTATGAACTTTCGATAAAAATAAATCATTTATGCGACTACTATTTACGTTATATATATATATATATATATATATATATATATATATATATATATATATATATATATATATATATTGTAATACTTTTTTTTATGCGCTACTTAGATTAAAATGGCTGTTGCTATATTAAACGTCTTGTCGAAAAACATTCGGTGTACTTCAACAAAATTTAAAAAAATCTCCCAGGAGGATCCAATTTGGTCTAGTGTTGTACAGGCTACATATTATATGTTTGTGTTCGTGAAAGAAAATTTTTAAAAATTTCAAAACTGCAATTTTTAATCCCACACTAAAAACATGCGACTTAATGTGTAGCAGATTTAATTTTTTTTTCCAAACGGTTTCCTTACAATCTCCTGCTGTTGCCACCTAGAATTCATTAGTTAATTTTAAAAAATCTAATTGTCCGATCGATAAGCTGTTTAAATGCGTCGGATTCACAAAAATTACCTCTTTAATTTGGTACCTTATTTGTAACGATACGACCGATATTTCTAATTTATTTTCTAATTTTTCTAGTTTACTTTCCTCATTTTAAATAAATGTACATTTTATTTATTTATTTATTTGGTCGAAAAAAAAAAAAACATTGGCAACAATTAAATTATGGATAAAATTTAAATGGCTAATTTATCAGAAATTAGAAGGTTATTTTCACATTTTAATTAATTAAAAGAAAACTAATAAAAATTTCGAAAATCGGGCTTCGAGGTGCATCAGGAGAGGTCATCACGAACCTCCATGCAAATTTTTGTAGCTCAGCCATCAGCCGTTTTCCTAAAAAGCTCTGGAAATACATGCACATTGACACACACAAACATCTTATTTTATTAAATGTACTAGCAGGCTTTGCCCGCTTCGCTGGTCACTATATTAAAATGATTTCTTTTTAATTGAATAATTGAAACGTTTAAGTAAATGTATTTCGATTGGCGACAACTTTCGCGACAGCTTTAGTATGGGATCTCCTCAGTGATATTTAAAAAAATTTCAAAACTGCAATTTTTAATCCCACTTACGAAAACATGTGACTTTTAATGAGTAGCAGATTTAATTTTTTTTTCCAAACGGTTTTCATACAATCTCCTGCTGTTGCCACCTACAATTCATACTTTAGTTAATTTTAAAAAATCTAATTGTCCGATCGATAAGCTCTTTAATCCGTTGGATTCACAAAAATTGCTTCTTTCATTTGGTATCTTATTTGTAACTATCCGCGATTGTAATGAAATGCTCGCCCTCTGGTGGGCTAAGGTGAAATTATCACACCACTGATAGCTTTCACGCTGAAACAATGATAGAACAACAAGAAAAAACAATAATAAATACACGTGGCTATTATAATTTACTAACAACTGCAGTTGAGAAAGTGCCATCTATCGATCATTACAAACGCGGATATGACTGATATTTCTAATTTATTTTCTAATTTATTTAATTAGTTTCCTCATTTTAAATAAATGTACTTTTTTTCTTCTTTTTTTATTCTGTCGAAAAAAAAAGTTGGCAACAATTAAATTATAGATAAAATTTAAATGGCTAATTTATCAGAAATTATAAGGTTATTTTTTTCACATTTTAATTAATTAAAAAAAAAAAAAAAAAAAAACTAATAAGAAATTCGAAAATCCGGCTTCGAGGTGCATCAGGGGAGGTCATTACGAACCTGCATGCAAATTTGTGTAGCTCAGCCATCAGCCGTTTTCCTAAAAGGCTCTGGAAATACATACACAATGACACACACACACAAACATCTTATTTTATTATATATATAGATAGATTAATAAAATGGAGTTTTGATCGTTATTCTAGAAGTATATTTACATTTTTTAAGCAATCATTCATATCAGTGGTCCGCGGGATATTAAATTATCAATTTGGTGGTCCGTGAAGTCAAAAAGTTTGGCAACCGCTGTTCTACAGAGTGATAGATTTTTGATGGACACAGCATACTAGTTAAATGTTTGTTTAAAAAAAAAAAATTGTACAATTAATTTTGCTCATGGAAAAATCTTAATTACTAACTGCAATTTATTATATGTTTTATATTTATTTTGCATGACATTAGTTTAAATAAATTTTTAAATAATTTTTGTAAAAAACTTCTAGAAGAATATTCTCTAAAAAGATAACCGAGAATATCTTTAACCATAATGTAAAATACTTTCTTAATAAATTTTGCTTTAGCTACATTTTATTAATAACTGAGTGGAAATTTCACTTTCAAACTAGGCCTTACATTAAGCAGCTATACAAAAATATTTTTTTTTTTCTTAATTTATAACATTGCACTGAGTAAAAATAAAATTCCTCCCCCCACCTCCCCCCCCCTACACACAATATATATATAAATTAACTTTGTAGATTTTTGTAAGTTATCGGATAACGGATTAATGTTAATATACTTTGACGCAGATATTTATCTACTGCACCACTGCATAATCTCATAATTAACGACTAATACATAAAAGCCGATTGCAAATGCCATGTTAAAAAAAAATCATTTATGTTAAAAAAAAAATAATCATTTATGTAAGTAAATTTCTGTTGAATGTGTGCCATTCACGATTTCTTTCAAGAAAAACTGTTAAGTCGGGTCACGAGTCGACGGGGAATACAACAAGAAAAGAAACGGATGATCTTGAGAAAGATAAACAGGATGCTGGATTACTTTTTCAGACGGAAATGACGTTCGTGATTTTTTTTTTCCAGCGGATACCTTGATAAATACAGACAATCGTAGTTAAAGAAACATTTCTATGAACCAAGTAAATTAGTTTTCTGATAAGATATAACATACATACGTATGTTAGTTATATAAATTAATATTAATAATAATAATTAAAAAAAAAAAAGACTCCATCAAATATATATGTCAGGATAAAATGTAAGTAAATTTTTAACACTTAATAAAGGGAAAAGTTCCATAAATAATAACTTCTACTTACTGATACATATTTCAAAATACTTTTTTTTTAAAGTAAAATTTATTTCATAGCTTATAATATTTGAAGCAACATTTATAGTACGTAACGATAACACATTCACAATAATCAAACTGAAAATTTTGGATTTCATCTATAACACCAAAAAAAAAAAAAAAAATCTAATATTGGTTTTGTTCAGAACTTTTGTACAAAAAATCTGTTTAAATAACGTTTCATTATGAATTTACAATTCAATCAATCATTAAAAAATCTGGTGTGAAACAACCACACGACTTCCATTACCCACTATTACATGTATGGTATTATATGCATTTTTTGGAGGTAATGTGATTATTAAACAAAATTGACCTAACGGAGTAGAAAGCTAAAATTTTTCCGCCAGGTGAAACTTGATACACGTGTAAAGACATACAACAAGGTTTACACAACGAGTTAAAAAATAAGGGAAAAAAAAGAAAAATTGGTAGAGTTACTTGAAACCAGTGGCGGATCTAGGGGGAGGGGGGGGGGGGCTAGTGGGCTTTCACAATTGAATATTACAATTGCAAATTTTTCATTGATCTGGAATAACATGTTGAAAAATCTTAGCCCCCGTCCTTATAATCATGAAAACCAATGTATGTTTCAGGCTCACCCACTAAACTCTAAAAGAGACATGTTAAATACTTCAAGTTTTAATAAATAATATATTGTGGTTGAATTTATTATTTTTATTAATATTTTATTTCTTCAATTTCTCTGATAAAATGCAACTTTGCTACAAGATAGTTTCTCGTGAATGCAATGAAAACCGCGGTTTATACCCATTGAGTTCAAAGTTTTTATCAACCTTGAAATTAATGATGTACAATTACATTTTTCGAGACAAAAAAAAAAAAAAAATAATAATAATAGCATGAAACCGAGCAAACAAAAGAAAATTAAACTTTACGCAAAAGAACATCTAATTATCTTCCGTCATTCGGGAAGAGGATGAAGAGAAGGGGGATTCAGAAAAGCTGATGCTGAATTCAGATCCCTGAATTTTTTTTAATGCTTCGTGGACAGGAAGTCATTTTTCAATGATCGTTTACTTTAATCAGGTGATAAGACACTTCCTCCCACAAACATCTTTAAGAAAATGAAAATGCTGAAGAATTCTCTCAAGACAATGCGAACGGAAGTCGTCCACGCTCGTCTCGATTGTTGACGAGGACAAATTGGAGCATTTCCACTCACTATTTGTGCAACCAAAAACTTGTCATTAAATTTTCCAATGGTGGGAGGATGTATTCGTTAGCATGAGGCATGAATGACAAGAGACATGAAGCGTGGGGGAAGAACAGTGGCCTTGCGTGTGCTTCAGACCTTATCGCTAAGACACTAGTTTGTAAAAGGCAAGGGGCTCTTCTCTTCCATTAACGGGAAGATTACCAAGTCATGCGACTATTTAGAATATAAACAAATCATTGTGAAAGGATTGCAATGAAAAGCTCAGTGTAAAAATTTCAAATACAATGAAACAAATGTTAACCGAACGTATCATTTGATGCAAGTCTGCGATGACAATAATTAAAAATTTACATATACGTAATTTATTTATACTTTTGTCATAAAACAATTGTTTATGAACAATTTAAAAAACATTCTAAATTTTGAAGTTGCTTCTTTATTCTAATTTATCTTTTTCTTTCTGTACGAGACATATAAATTCAAGATCATAATTTTAAGTTTATTTTTACTAATATAACACTACAGTTAATTTTATTCGAGAGTTAACATATTTGATCTGTATCACGATTTATTAGGTTAGAAAACCTTCTGTCCAGAAGATCTCTACTCGGACATTTGCCTTGATATAGCTGGAAATTTGACCCAAAAATAATACTTTTTCTACCTTATGGGTAAGAGGAAGTAAAAATGAAGGGTTTATATTATAATTAAAATAGGGAAAACGGCAATAACACTATAACCCTGTTTAAAATTACCACATATCAATGGTTTAATCATTCGTTTTTGAAAGGTATAGGTGAGTTCTTTTCAAAGATACCGATATTGAAAATTTGCTCCCTTCGGAGATGGGGGTGGGGGACTTTACCCAGGGAGGAGCAATGCTCTTACATAATATATTGTTTTTTCTTTAGTTGACTATCACTGTTATATTTCTTTTTATTTTCATATAATTTGGTAAAAAATTTGAATTGTGCAGTGCACATTTATAAAAAAATTGACTTATTATACCACAACGTTAAAAATTTAGAAAAGTGGGATGACAAAGCCACACGATAGAAAATTTTCACCAAAAGTTAACAGGCATTAGTTCAGGTCAAGATACAACTGCATATCAATTTGTATGAAATTCTGTGCAATAGTTCCTGCGGTTCAGTTGCCACAAAAATTGTCAGACACACACATTTTCCAAAAATGGTCAAATTATGTCTTAGATCTCTCAAAACGGGCAGACCCATTGAAAACCCGAAGTCGAAAATTTTATGCAACCAATACTTTCTACTACTGAATATAGAAAAAAATAATACCACCAATCTGTCAAGAATTTCTAATTGTACAATGATTTTTTCTTTTTTTTTTTTTTAAGATTAATTTACCTTTATTTTTAATTTAACGTTTGAAAAATTTTACTTAAAATTTTTAGAACAATATTCAACTACTCACTGGATAATCAGCAAATCACTTTACCTAATATTACAATATCATATCAAGGTGGGAAGGGTTAGTTAACTTGAAGTACATAAAATGTTATTCTCCTCAAAATTTCTATGACGTAAATGGGGCATTTTAATTCAAAAGAAAGCGCTGGCCGGAAAGTGACATCAACGAAACATGCGATTTTACGTCAAGGTAGGTCGATGAAACTATCACGGGTGCTGATGTATCACACCAACGAAACTAGTTTATTAGAATGACGTACAGTGGTCGTCCTTGGCCACAAGATTTCACTTTTTCGAGTCACGTTTCGTTTTGTTACAGCAAAATGCTGAGCTTGGATATTTCAGCTGAATGAAAAGAACATCTCGTACAATACAACATTTCAAAAGAAATTTGTTGTGACTATCACAAGACTTTTCTTCAAGATTTTCCTTTTCAAATTCATTCATTATAATTTAAATTATCTACCATGATAAATGCAGACTATTTTCATCCCAGAGAATAAAACTTTAAAATACATTTTTTTTTTTTTTTTTTTTTTTTTTTTTCCCCGCGTGGGTAAGAAAAAAAAATAGACTTTATGAAATTTCTTTAATATTTCAAACACATTTATTAAATAAGCAACAGTTGCTTCACAAAGTCACATGCTAAAATTATTAGAGTGCTGAAATAAAAACCCATATCCCCCCACCCCTTAATCTACCTAAAGTATGACAACATTATTTCAGTTTTTCTAACTAATTTCCAATAATCTGGTGTGTCACTCACACGACTTTCTCTTACCCTAAAATTTAATACTATAAATAGAGATTGGAGATTAAGGGGCAAGATAACGAGTACTGTTATTAAACCTATGTTAAAATAATTCAAATTAGGCTTCGAAACAGCTCTATTTGACAAATAATTGTATATGAGGCGTGCTACCGCCCCCCTTCAATCTTCCGTTTCATTATTGTACCTACATTTATACAGAACTCAAATCTGTTATTAAATTTAAAATTTTATTTTAAATTATTCAGACAAATTTTCCTAAGCAATATTCCTTGAAATTTCTCAATCTTCAACAAACCTTTCTAGCAACAAACGTATTAACTTGAAAATACAACATTTGGATAGCCTGAAATTATTTGTTTTTATTTTATTCTAAGAGAGAGACAAAGATCAAACGTTAAAAATTTGACTTCTGTATTCAGGAAGCCTCAAAACGTGTAAATATGTAAAAAACCAAGCGATGAATATGTAGCTTGAGAAAATACATTATTGTACCTACATTTATACAGAACTCAAATCTTATTAAATTTAAAATTTTATTTTAAATTATTCAGACAAATTTTCCTAAGCAATATTCCTTGAAATTTCTCAATCTTCAACAAACCTTTCTAGCAACAAACGTATTAACTTGAAAATACAACATTTGGATCGCCTGAAATTATTTGTTTTTATTTTATTCTAAGAGAGACAAAGATCAAATGTTAAAAATTTGACTTCTGTATTCAGGAAGCCTCAAAACGTGTAAATATGTAAAAAACCAAGCGATGAATATGTAGCTTGAGAAAATACATTATTTACCATATGGCTACGAGGAACTAATTTCAATTCCCGAGCAGCTTTCCTGGACATGGTAAAATGTTATAGTAAAGCACTTCCGCTAACAATAAAGAATGTTATGGCTTAAATATCTTCTGAAAGTTATGTACACATCGCATGGTACACATAAATATAATCCAATATTAATAACTAACAAGCGACGCAACCTGAACACGTATTGTCGCACTATAATCTAGTTCTTTCGTGTAGTATAAACTGAACGATTTCTATACCATATTCTACATGAAGCATGTTTTTACGCATATAAAATATATATATTCATTTCATTTGTTTGAGTGTAGTCTATAGGTGTTAAACTGCACTTACCTGCAATTTTCCCCATAGACGTAATATGTATTTGAATTATCTTGGGTGTCCCTGTACACGAACCATTTGCTTGAACTCAACGAAAATTTTAAAGTAGCCTCCCTATATGATACCTATTTAGAATACCAAGCTTGAACTTTCTGCTACAATTTGTTTTTCAGATATGCTGATAACAGACAGGCTGACATACACACACACCAACCGCTAAAAACATGACTTTTGGATTAAGAGTACCTCAAAGCATGTAAATATAACAAAAACTCAATTTCCAAAATTTGAATCAAAACAATACTTTCTCTACCATATGGGAAAGAGTAATAATGTCGTTATTTTCACTTTGCCTGTAAAACTACTTTCACCGCAGCAGAACAACTGATACAGAGAAAAGACTTGATCCGCTGTTTGTAACTATACAACTATACAAATTCGTTACCATCGTAATATCAAGATTGAAATTAACTTCTCTTCTGAAAGTACTTCAAAAGTTTTAATGTTACATTTAAGAAAATTTTAGATAAAAAAAAAAAAAAAAAAAAAAAAAACTTCTAAAGCTGTTTTAAATTATTAGTGGATCTACTTATAGAAAGTACACAATCTGATTTTCTTTACGTAATAAAACGTTAAATATTTCTATTTTAATGAGAAACTATTGCAACAGACAAACGTATGATAGATATGGAGAGGAGGGGATAAGCATAATATCTGACAAAAACTGTATATCCAAAACAATGATTCAATTATGCAAGTTTTCTGAACAACACATTACGACAGTCGTGGATATCTTCAATATCCTGTCATCATTGATAACACAAAAGTTGACAAAATTTTATCTGCATTTTGCGCGTGTCATCAATAGTAATAACAGGAAGTTCAAATAGAAGCGTACACAGTATTATAGCAGGTTCAGTGTCCATTTTACGCAAGGTACTCATTGTCAGTGAGAACAATGAAAAGAGGTAATCTCATCGAAAACTTATTGTGAGAGAAACTTTTAAAATGCGACATCCGACCATTTTCTTACGAGAATCAGAAGGAATACCCTTATACCTAGTACACAGATTAAGTCTGATAGTATAATGTAATTTCAATTGTCTTACTTCCCCCTCTCCCTTTTCCTTTAGCGTGATGAAAAGAATGGCCAAAAACTGTACAAGGTTTATGATCAGAAACTATATGAAAGAAGATTCAAATTCAGAGATCAGAAATTTACTCAGCTGCTTCTTATATATTTATTTATTTATCTAGGGAAAATAAATAATTTATTTCATTCGTATTAGAGAAAAAATTAAGATATTATCACACTCGCATTCTAGGGAAGGGTGAAAGAAACAGTTTATTAAAATATGCATTATTCATTAAAAAAGAAAAGTGGTGGGTGGTATGCATATAAACTGATCATATACTTTGATGAGAACAATTTGAAACCCTTTGGGAAAAAAAAAAAAAAAACCTTGTTAGTGGATAAACCATGTTCAGTCCAAGAAAATTTTTAACGGTTTACACCAATTAAATATTTCCCCCTCCTCTTATACAGCTTTCTAAAATCCGAAATTTTGTCTCTTCAGGCCAAGTTCATACTATCTTCTAAATTAGGGGGTGCACAACCTTTTTGGCTGGAGGGCCACTCTTGCTGTTCATTGGGATATGAAGGGCCACAGACGAGATAATATAAAAAAATTAAACTACACAGATATATTTGCCATGCTATATATATATGCATACACACACACATATACATATGTCTATATAAAGAGGTGCACTATCATTATGTGCCTGTGTGCAGAACTTCGAGTTTGTATCATATGATATAAGATACCAAAATAAGCAGTTTTAATGTGGGTATGAAAATATCACTTTGAGCTTTTACTTACCGATTGTTACATTTTTCAGTTTTTAATCTTCTCATATAAATAACTAGCAGGCAACGCCCGCTTCGCTGGTCCCTATTTTTAAATGAATCACTATAATGAATTCTCAAAATTGCATTAATTTTTATCACATGAAAAAAAAGAGAAACAAAATCTGAGTAGGAAAAATGTCGCACCGGGTTCTCACTGCCTTCGGAAAAAATTCCCAAAATGCTCTAACTCTTATTTCTATTATTTTCCCACTTCGCCCCCCCCCCTCCTGTCTATCCTAATAATTTTACAAATTTGAAATATCCGCAATCGATTTGTAAGTATCAAAAACCTCTATGCACCAGTTTTGAACGATATATCTCTATTTTTATTTTTTTACCGCTCTACTCCCTCCCCTCCCCCCTTCCCGCCCTCCCAATAATTTTAAAAATTCGAAAATATCCGCAATCGAATTGTAGGTATTGGAAACCTCTATGTACCAATTTTGAATGATCTAACTCTATTTTCTTTTTTTTTGCCCCTCTGCCCCCCCTTCCCGGCCCTCCTAATAACTTTATACTTTCAAAAAAATCCCCATTCGACTTGCAGGCCTCTAAAACCTATCTGTACCGATTTTGAACGGCCTAACTGTATTTCTATTTGTTTTTTACCATAGCCCCCCCCCTTACCGCCCCACCTAATAATTTTAAAAATTCGAAAGTATCCGCAATCGATTTGTAAGTATCGAAAACATCTATATACCAATTTTGAGCGATCTAACTCTATTTTTATTTTTTTGCCCCCCTCCTCCCCCTCCCCTCCCCCTTTCCCGGCCCTCCTAATAACTTTACACTTTCGAAAATATCCCCATTCGACTTGCAGGCATCTAAAACCTAACTGTACCAAATTTGAACGGCCTACCTGTATTTCTATTTGTTTTTGCCCCATAGCCCCCCCTTGCCGCCCCCCCCCCTTCCCGCACCTCCTAATAATTTTATAAATTCGAAAATATCCGAAATCGATTTGCAGGTATCGAAAACCTCTATATACCAATTTTGAACGATCTAACTCTCTTTTTATTTTTTGCCCCCCCCCCTCTCCCCCCCCTGCTGCCCCACCTCGGGGCTGAATTTCTAAAATTCCAGAAATTGGTTTTTAGATATTTGCATTAGCTATATTTTAGAGCAAAAATTTCACGCATATCTATTTTTTTGTTTGAGATATATAGGATTATGCGAAATCACGTTTTTACGCATGTGAAATCACGTTTTGCCCCCCCGCCCCCCTTGGGGACCGAATTTTGAAAATTCCAGAAATTGGTTTGACATTTGTATTAGCTATATTTTAAAGCAAAAATTTTACGGATATCTGTTTTTTTGTTTGAGATATGAAGGATTTTGTGAAATCACGTTTTCCCCCCCTCCCCCCCTTGGGGGGCGAATTTTGTAAAATCGCTTCTTAGTGGATGCCTACGTCATGGAAAGAACATTGTCACAAAATTTCATGCTTCTAGGTCCAGGGGTTTGGTCTGGGCGTTGATAGATCACCCCCTCACTCAGGAAGTCTTCTTTTATATATATAGAAGATATAACCACTTACCAATAGATTATTCCATGATTTTCACAATAAAAAATTAAGGAACATACTGTGGAACATTATTGAGAAACTGAATAGAAAACTTAGCTTCTCAAACAGAAATATGTATAAAAATCAACATTTTCATCTCTTCCCCCTCCATAAAATAAATAAATAAAAGAAGTTTTTGTAAATGGCAGTTTTTTGAATGCAATAAATAAATACTTTTTCTTTGTCTCTTTTATATATATTTTTCCCCCTCCAGCTGATGATTAATGCGATCTAAAATTCCCAGTCCTTTGGCGGGCCGCAGGTTGTGCACCTCTATTCTAAATCTAAAATAAGGTGCAGTTGTTAAATAGAAAACCAAACCTTTAAATATCAACTGATTTTTATGAGAAATTAGTGGAGGATACATGCCGTACAGAAGATTATCAATAAAATTAATGTGAATAAGTGCTATGAATTTAACACGTAACACACTACTGAAGTGAAAATAAGTCTTTCTAAATACGAAGTCATGTTTAATCTTTTTACTAGCTGAGATATTGGCGACAAAAGTATTCACAGAATATTACGATTCATTCAGATTGCATTTTACGGTAACTATCAATTTGACACAAGAAATAATTTAGCTAACACCAGCCTTTTTTTTATATAACTTTCTCTTACCCATAGGGTCGAGAAAGTATTGTTTTAGGGGTCAAATTTTCGAACGTGAGTTTTTGTTATATTCACATGTTCTGAGGTCCCCTGAATACGAAAATCATGTTTTTAGCGAATGGTCTGTGTGTCTGTTATCAGCACATCTCAAGAACAAATAGTAGCAGAAATTCCAAACTCGGTATTCTAAATGTGTATCATATAGGGATGCTACAATAAGCTTTTCGTTGAGATGAAGCAAATGGTTCGTGTACAAGGACACTCAAAAGTATTCAAATACATTACACGTCTATGGGAGAAATTTCAGGCAAGTAGAGTTTAACATCTATAGACTGCACTAAACCAAATGAAACGAATATATATTTTTTGCAATAAGAGATAGTCAACTGGGAAAAAAAATTTGTATTCGCCCCTCGAGGGGAGTAAATTTTCATGATGGGTATCTTTCAAAAGATCTCGCCAATACCTTTAAAATGAATGGTTGAACCATCGATCTGCGATAATTTAAAATAAAGTTATCGATTTTTTTCATTAAAAAAAAAAAAAAAAAAAAAATGGATATTTAGTGTTAATTTTGATATTTAGTATTTCACTACTTCTCTAATATGGAAATTGTCTGCATTATCATAAAAAGATAATTTGTTTAAATAATAATTTTAATAAATTTTTTAAACACAGAATTTTTTTTAATAACCGAATTAAATTCTATATAAATGTAGGTGCATTAATGAAACGGGGGGTTGAACTAATTATCATATAAAACTCTTATTATCACAGAACTAATTATTATATAAAACTCTTCCGAAGCCTAATTTGAATTGTTTAACATAGGTTTACATAACAGTAATCGTAATCTTATCTCTTAATTTCCAACATGTATTTATAGTATTAAATTTCAGGGTAAGAGAAAGTCGTGTGAGTGACACATCAGATTATTTTAAATAGTATCACGAAAATTACGATTCATAATTTTTCTAAAAATTAACAAATCGCAATCCAGAAAGTAAAGTGACACAGTTCAAAAATGTATTTGAGTAAAAACTTAAAAGATAACAATAAAGTATTGACTACCGTACAATAAAAACCGATCTAGTTTTACCTTTTCTTCATTTTTTTTTTTTTTTTTTTTAAATGAAGATAGAGATGTAACGCTTTTTATATACACTGAGACATTTCGTGCGCATTTTTCATCGACTAACTGAAAATTGGTATTTTTGATTTGTCTCACTTTTCTTGATCGGGTGCGAAATGTTAGGTATGTTTATATAAACCCAAAATTTAATTCTCGGGACTTATATACAGTAGCCAATAGGCAAGTTTCACATCAAAATATTCCATTTACTGCAATAGATTCTTAGTTTGTTCAAGATCCGGCTGTTTAAACCGGTTTTGTTTCTAACCTTACCCAAAGTAATTGACGGGTCAAAATTTATGACCTCGATAGAAATATATTCAAGATGCAAAAATAACTGGAACAAGTTAAACCCAAGAAACTGAAAATTACATGATCCAAATCCATACTAAATTTTGACCAGAATATATATATATATATATATATTTTTTTTAAACTGGAGATTTAATTTTATGAAATCAAGTATTCACGGCCATATATATTAAGGAAGCGAAAGCAAGGATTAAATTCAGAATTCTAAAAACATTTTCATGCTTAAGAATTAACATTTTGGCAAACACCATGGAATGGAGAATTCACGGTTGGCAGGAGTATCTAATAAGCATGAAAAGAAACATAAAAAGCTTCGTTTTTACTTCCTCTATAGAAGAAAATAAAATTCCTTGGTGTATACTAGACTATACACAGCAAAAACTCCCACAAGGGATTAGCAAATATACTTCAGCAATCAAGAGAGAATACATACAGGTGGTTGGCCAAAGTTTAATCTCCAACAAGTTTTATACCTACTCTACTGCCAGAGATGTAGGACATTTTAGTATGGTTAGGGAACGATACAAATAAATTAATACTCATTTCATTTGGGAACAGTGGAACCGAAAAGATAAACACATTCACTAAAGACGACACGATGTGCTATATAAAACGATAGTTCAAATACAGTCAAACCTTGTTAACGTGAACACGCGTAACATGAATTACTTTTAATATGAATTGTTTCAACAATCCCCGTCAGAATTACGAATAGTTACTGATACTGATACCATGAACTACTCATAACAATTATTTTTTTATTATTCCCCTAGAGATTTATGTTAACGAGGTTCGACTGTATTAGTAGGATTCATTGCCAGACATAGGAATTTAGAGGTGGAAATAACCTGGGTTACTATTTGGCAGTCTAAAAATACATAATGGCAGACAAAACAAATATTAGAAATCATCCGAAAATTTTGTCCGTTTGCAAACAATTGACACCAGAAAATTTTGTTTAAAAATATTTATGCGATACCTAACCAAATATCTTCGTAAGTGTTACCTAAAAGTTATTGAACTTTTCAGGACTAGGAGGACTATTAATGTCAATCTGTTTTGTGTACCATCAAAATAAATTAGAAATATCAGTCCAATCGTTACAAATTCGGTACCAAATGAAAGGGGCGATTTTTCTGAATCCGGGTGCAAACATTTTTTCGACACTACAATTAGATTTTTTTTAATTAACTAAAGTATGAAATTTAGGTTGGAACACTTATTTTAATTCATTTCACTCACTTTAAAATGTACATGATCCAGTTTTACGATAAAAAATTTGAGATAAATAAATTAAACAAAAAATTTACAGATTGAAATTAATAGTCCTCCGTAGTATACTAAATTCTGTCCTTGACAGATCTTTTTTTTTTTTTAAATAGCTTTTTTTTTTTTTAAATTAAAACTGGCAAAATTTTCCGGTAGACCTAAATACAGGGGCACACTTCGTACACATTTATAACGTAAATAATTTAGAGATTTTGAACACAAACCATCTATGTTTATTTATTTTTAAAACACTAATTACCGGAAAGGTAGAAAATTTTAATTTTAATATTGCGTTATTGCAAAAATCCATATTCGATTTCATATGACGACTTATCCGTGATTTGGGTTCATGGATTAACACAAAAAGGATTACGGAGAGGTTAAATACTGACAATTTTATTGTGTGTGACCATTTATAGAACCTTGATACTCTCAGAAACCCGAAATATAGGATCCACGCGTTTTGACAGAACAGAACAAACTGAAATGTTTTTTTCGACGTTTCTCACCTTGCTAGTTAATAAAATAAACCTCCTACAACCAAGTCCTAATTAGATATGAAATATGGGTTTAGCGTAACAGGAAAAAAGGAAGGGGGGGGGGGGCTTGAACAACAGAATTTATAGCAAAAGCTGAGTTGCACCCAAATAAAAGCGTCTAGTGCGATCACAGAGAAATATGGTTTCGAAGTTCAATATTTAATCTTAATTATATTTTCAGTAATAATCTATAAAAATAATTAAATCTCAGATAAAGTCATTACGATTTTGAGCACGAACTTTTACAATCACTGAATAATTAATTTGAACATACAAATTACGTCAGAATCAGATTAAGAATTCGTAATAAAATGAGCCGAAAAACTAGTGTTGAAATGATAAAGAAAGTAAAAAAACACCATAAATTGTGAAAACATACAATTATTTCGTGTAGAAATATCACTACTTTTTACCATGTTTTTATTAACTAGTTTTCTTGTTTGTTTGTTTGTCCAGTACAAATCTTGCAATCGATTTTTAACTAACTTTCCGACTAGCTAGACATTTAAAACTTCTAGAATAGCTTAGAACACGATGACAACGCAATACCTCGAAGCCCAACTTTCGAATTTTTGATTAGTTTTCTTTTAATTAATTAAAATATGAAAATAATAACAGGGTTGCTACACAAATCAGGAGAAAAAATTCCCCGAGTTTTCCCTGTCTCTTTTAGAAGTAAAATAGATGGCACGCAATCATGCAGCATTAGAATCTAACATGTTTACAAGTCAATTAAACATATTTAGGGTATATTAATTTTATTAACTTACTATAGTCGGGGAAAAAACCATAACTGATTCATTATAAAGCACTAAAATTAAAATATATATATATATATATATGAAAATTTTTTCCAAAAAATTTCTAAATTCCCTAAGTTTTCCATGTTTTTTAATAGATTTTCAAATTCCCTGAGTTTTCCAGGTACCGTAGCAACCCTGAATAACCTCCTAATAGCTTTAAAATTAACCATTTAAATATTAGCTATAATTGTTGCCAAAAAAAATTTATGAGTTCATTTTCTTTCGACATAAAAATAAATACATTTAATTAAACGTGAACATTTTATAACTTTAAAATTTTTCTACATATTGATAAAGTGCTAGTGTAGTTCATGATGCTAATGTATGTTATTTTTAAAACTACATTAAAAAAAAATATTTTTACTGCCAAGTTAAGTACATGCCTATCTGAAGAGTTTATACTTCAAATTTTAAGCATTTTTATCCAATTATTCCAGTGGTCCTTTATTTACTTTCTCCATTAAGTTTAATGGTCTTTTTTCTATTATTAATCATGTCGGCGTAAGTAATTTAAATTGTTTTTGTCTCTTATTGGTTCTTAATCTGTATCTCAACATTTTTGTGTCAGTCTTACCTATACGTTAAAATCAGTTCTATTTTTGTTGTGTTTGTATTGTTTTGTATCTATTAATTGCTTAATTTTAAGGTTAAATTTTATTACGATATCTATCATATATATATATATATATATATATATAAAAATGGACGTTACATTTGACTGCATAGCATTTTCTTTACTACTCTGAACTCTATACTCATAAATTTGTTTTTATTTTATTTGTAAATCCTCAAGGGCGATTTTTTTTTTTTTTTTTTTTTTTGGCGCTAACATTATTCTCCAAGAACATTAATTTAGCAATAGCCATTTTAAGCCAAGTAGCAACATCAAAAATATAAAATATCGCAGAAATAATAGTCATAAATAATCGACTTATATCTGAAAATATATTTCATTAAGCACTATTTTAGTGTGGATAGTGAAACTACTAAAAAGTGATTAAAATTAAATAAACAGAAAATTTAGCAACTTGAAAGCAATATTTTACAGAATTTTAAAAACGCTCCTTGATCAAACAAAACAAATATTAGAGTTTAATTTATTGATTTTTTTACTTCTAAATTGTTTTCAAACAGACGCTGTGTTTTTTTTTTTTTTTTTTTTTTTTGCAAATTTCTTTGCTGTAAAAAAAAAATAATAATAATAAGTATTTATAATGGCACTGTAGGTGATAAATATGTCGTGCTGTATGAGATACTGGCATGAACTCATTAGTAAATGCGCGGGATTTTTAGTAGACTCCAATATTTTTACGTACTTCAATTTTATAGAAAAAGATCCCAGGACGAAAATCTGAACACAGAACGTTTCATTCCCTCTTAGGAACCGCACCTAAAAACGCATCTGCGATTTCCTACTAAAAAATCGCGTTTCTAGATTCAGTATTATTCTGGATAAAAGACGTAGTCCCTCCTTTATAGATGGAGGGGGAGAAAATGGTAAAGGGAAGCTCATTCACTGCACCAAGCTCTGTCTGCGTTGCTTTGCAGGTTTCCGTCAAAGCACGCTTTTGCAGAAAAAGCCTATTCAGAAGATTGCATAAAAGAAAAAATACAACACACAGGGTTGGACTCCCCCTTCACGAAATCTGCAGGCGTGCCTTACGCGTGACATCCTTATTCACTCAGTTAACCATCCCCATTTCTTAACCCCCCCTCCAAACTTTTAATCACAGCTGCTGATGCCAAGCCTCTAAAGATTTTATATTCCTTGAATAACTGCCAGGTATTATTACGAAGTTGTAGAACTGGTATACTGAACTTTAACATTCTGTATTTATCTCAATGTTCATAAGAATGACCAAAATATATACATATTTTTGAAATTATATCTACACAGCATTTAATTATTACATCCATATTCATATAGTTCTAAGTCACGATTTTTTCTTTTTTAAATCGCCTATTATATCAAAAGAAAAAAAAAAAAAAAAACACTTAAATTTCTATCTTTAGCTTTAAAAAGTTAAAAAAAAAAAAAAAAAAAAAAAAAGCCATTAAGTGTAAAAATGAATTCAAAGTAAGTATCAAAACAGAAATAAAGGAATATGTGGAATAGGAATACAGATTTAACTGAGCTATGATTTTTCGATTATGTCATTTGGCACATCACTCATATTACCATTACTTACAACTTATTTTTATTCAAATAATTCAAAATTGTTTATTAAATTTAAAATGGGTCATTTGCCCCGTCGTGGTAGGTTTAGTGTTAAAACAGTTGCAATTTACATTTGTAAGAGCAAGCAAAACATAACTTATTTTGTATCCCAACAACATCACAATAAAAACTTTTTTTTTTTTTTTTTACGTTATAAATAGGTATGTGTAATAGCCAATCCTTATTTTTACTTATTCGTTTAAACAATGAAATGATATTATTTTAATATATTTATATCCCTTGCTAGCATTTTTACTTTAGTGAAATTAGACATAAATTTGGCTATAGAATTGATCAAATGTAAAGACTTTTTCACAAAGGTTAAATAAACATAACTTCAAATATTTTCTGTATTCCTAATTAAAAAAAAAAAAATCTTTGTTTAAAAGAAATTTTTATTGTAAATATTAGAATAACTTCTCATAGTAATTTCATAAACGGTAAGTTTCAAATTTCTGCCATGAATTGTGAAAACTATTAGGATTTGATAACCTTTTTAAAATGTAAAATACTACTGTACTTTAAATTTTAACTATAAATTCAACTGATTAAATATTTATATATAAAAGTTAAAGTTTTAATGAAAATTTTATAGGGACCACCATAAAATTCATAACACAGTCACATGAAACATTACTACCAAAAGTTGTAAAAAATAAAATAAAAATCTTAATTAATATAAAATTTGTGTATGCAATCTCTAACCATTAAAAATCCCTCAATATTATATTTTAAAAATTTGTATTTCATAGTAAAACTGTAAAACATTTTTATATCCACCGAAAATAAATTTTGCCAGAGACCACATTATTAATTTTAAAATGAAAATGTATATTATACAATCCTTTCGAAAAGGAAAAATTGTTGACTTAAGTAATTAGAAGACAAAAACTATGAAAATTCTCTTTGTTAGCAATTTAGAAGTGATCTTTTTAGAAGAGTTTCATGTTGCTATAGAAATTCATTATAAAAAATATTAACACTGAAATCTCAAATACAACTTCAGAAATGCCTCAAAAGTTTAGCATGTGTATATAGTAAATAACAAAATTACCTACACAAACACGACATATACTGTTGTATAATTAAATACTACTGTGTATCATGGCAATTCTAACTTTAATTAAGGACACTACAAAAATTAATTTTTATCTCTTGTGTACACTTATTAATACTGAATAAATATTCTAGAGAAAAAAAAAGTAACTGTACAATCAATTTAACATTTTTTATGTATCATTTTGCATGTACAGTAATAAAATCAAGAATATAATTATTAAAACTAATATTTTACATGATACAAAGTTTTGCTTAAATATGTATTATGCAGGCAAATTCAAAATATTGGGTACTTTTTATAGTCAGGATTTAATCACTGAATAAACCACTTTGCAAGAAAATTCTTTTATATAGGTATAAAATAGTAAAAAAGGTATCCATTGTGTATAAAACATTTACGAGTAATTTGGGCTTTATTCTAATTCAATCTTTTAACTTGCTTTATATATTTTGTGTCAGTCTTACCTATAAGTTAAAACCAGTTCTATTTTTTAAAACCCGAATAAACTACTACGTCAGAAATGCCAAAGAAAAATAGTTGAGATGCATACAGCTGTTTCGGTAGCCTTAAGCGTACCATCTTCAGTGCAAAAAGAAGCACTGAAGACAGTACGCTTAAAGCTACCGAAACAGCTGTATGTATCAACTATTTTTCTTTGGCGTTTCTGACGTAGTAGTTCATTCGGGTTTTAATATTCCAGCGCCAAGTCTCCAGTTACTATCAGTTCTATTTTTATTGTGTTGGTATTGTTTTGTATCTATTAATTGCTAATTTTTAAGGTTAAATTTTATTACGATATCTATCATTTATATAATATATATATATATACACAGGTGGTCACAGGTCACAATTTTTTCCCCGGATTCTACCACCAGTATTTTTCTTTTGGAATTTTTAATAATACAATTGCACGATTAATTAGGTGAAAAATTAAGATATAAAAGATTTAAATATACTGGTGGAAGAAACAAGGAAAAAAAGGCATGTCTGTAGCCACCCTGATTATATATATATATATATAACAGTTTAGAATGATTGCTAAATTGAAAAATTTTGCATGATATAATACATGTCTGACGTATAGTAAGTAGGGATGTGGGTTTTGAAAATTAAAACTAATACATTAAAATCTACTAGTAAACAAAGCTGTTCAAAGAAAAACACGAATAGTTATTCAATTTAAAAAGAAATTAATAAAGAAAACACAGAAATTATGATTTAATGTTTTTTTAAACGTGCATAAAGCTAGGAAGTTATAATTTTTAATGACTATTTTGCATGCATAATGGTTGAATAATCTATATAAATAAGATGTTTGTGTATGTTTTGTAACTCTCAGAGGCCCTCACATATCATTGCCAACAGCTGAATCCCATTTTATATAGGGAAAATTGCTATGAGAATTATTGATTTTATTTTATTCTATTTTCATTTTCAAAAAATCTAAAATAATTAAATTTGCCTTTGATTTTTCCGAAGTTTATTTTTTAATATCTCATATTGAAGTTATAAAGTGGAAAAAATTGATTAAAGTTCTCTTTTGCATTTTGACTTAAAAATGAAACTTAAAAAAAAAAAAAAAAAAAGTTTTGTTGCTCGCATAAAAAGAAATTTTTTTTTTTCCCTACTTAAAAAAGTGATTAAAAAAATAAAATTCTGTTTTTATAAAAGATTTTTCTCTAAAATTTTTAACAACGCCAATTTTGTAATAATAATAATAAAAAAAAAAAAAAAAAACGCTGTTTTTATTTTATTTATTATTATTTGATTGAATATTTAATGAAGATTATGACAATGTCCTAACTTTCCGAGTCACTCTCAGAACCAGAGACCATAAGTGATAAGTCCATAAGGTGACCTAAATCAGAATTGCTGCCTGAGTTTGAAAATTATCGATGTATCATTTATCAAATGAATATTTTGAAAAACAGATATACATGTTCAGCAGTACAGTAATGCATTAATTTATCAATATATTCAGTCTTTTTTTGTTATGTTGCCAAATATTTTATAATTAAGGTCACACAAACTTATTAAAGAGAAATTCAGAATTCCGATTAGCAGCCATACATCTTTTGTATAATAAATAACCTCTTTCTCGAGAAAGTTGCTCAAATCATGTAAAAGGTAGCTTTCTAAATGACTTTAATTAAAAACTTTTGTTTTTCACACTGTATCTGACATTACTCGTAACTAATAACTGTACAAACAATGACTAATAAAAGAAAAATTTAAATATATCATGTAAAAAGTTTACTAAGAAAATTTCCCATCCCACATTACTAATAATAAGTATGTGCATATAGATGAAACACTACAATTTTATTTTGATGCATTAACACTCACAGTTCAAGACGCTTTTGCACTAGTTTATGGTTCTATGTTAACATTTTATTAATATCGTACTATAACTATCCAATTTTCGTTAAATGATTTGTGTGGTATAACAAGCTTTAAGGTTGTAGTATTCGTGTGTAAATCTTGAGTTGCTAGTATTAGTTTACCATGAATGTTGACCATTGGATTAATTGTAAGAATTTAGTTAATTATTAAAACAAAGAATAAGAACTTCAGAGGACAATTTCGAATTAAATTATAAAAGATAAAAATTGTGAAAATAAAATGTTAGTTTTATAAAATATTCTAAAATGGGGAAGTATATTGAAGCTTTTAGCAGTGATTAAATTTGAGCATCAATATTCTAACTGTTTATTTTGAAACAAATGTTTCTTGCCACAATTTGTTACTTTGTTCTAATAAAGTAAGTAATTCATAATTATTTCCCTGATAACAACAAGATGCAATCTCTATTAAGTATGAAATCTTGAGAATTTTATTAGTTACACAAATATTAAAAACATGGAATATTAAAATAAAATAAAAATATTTGATTAACGTTACGTCAACAAAAAGAGTATTAAACACCGAATATACTTATTGATGTTATGATCAAAATGAATATTACTTTAGTTACAATTTTTATTAAAATCAGAATCAACTGAATGGAAGAAAATCATATTTAATGAAATTTTATTTTTCCGACTGAGTGAAAATAATGCCTGGACCGGGAGTCGAATCCCGGATCTTTGACTTAAAAGGTCAAGGCTCTACCAATTAAAAACTCTACCAAATTGGTAGAGCCTTGACCTTGTAAGTCAAGATCCGGGGTTCGACTCCAGGTCCAGGCATTATTTTCACTCAGTCGGAAAAATAAAATTTCATTAAATATTACTTTAATTATCCAATTTTCATACTCCAATACAAATATTAGCTTCAGAATTAAATTTTCTGGTAACAAATTGAACTAACTTTTAAATAAGGCATTTAAATTTACGAAATCGCCTGTTTTATACAACAAACTGCAATACAGCTGTTAGTAAAGAAAAACAAAAAAAGAAAGTAACAGTATAATTACCTTCAAGATAGTAGATTGTTTTTAAGTCAGCTTCAGTTCTTAAACATTTTGCAACAAAAGCTGCAGTTGATTCTTCATGCTCATTAACACTTTTTGCACTTAGTCCATAATCATCATAAAGTACCACAGGAAAACAACGATTATTAGCCAGTAATGTCCTTATATTACTATTTGGAATAATAGTCCTTAGTGGTAATCGACCACCACATCGTCTTCTGAGTATGGCCGGACAATGCACATTAATGGAGTCTAATATGTGTCCCGAATTATACGCAACAAAAGATCTGCAATCTAGAACTAGCACTCGATGCTTCTGTTCCAAATTACTATCGTCGGTATTTTCATCGTTTTCGTTAACTTGAATGAAAGCCCTGAGCTGTTCGGGTGAAATTCCATACATGCTTCCCGCCAAAAATTGGAGCTGCCGGGAGCGCCTCACTTGACCACTGAACGCAGGCATCAAAAAAGATCTTAAAATATTGGAAACTTCACTTGTAATACACAAGGTCACAATATAATAACACAAACATCAGCTAAACATAAACGACATCCTTTGGTATGGCGACACTCACTACGTAGTAACCACAACAACACGTACTACAACAGTAAGAATGCTTAAATCTGAATTTGACACAAGTTATGAATGAAAGACGCCTTACTCTGAGACCGTTTAAAGTGTAGTACTACGCGAAAAGATATAGTTCTGTATGATTTTCTGTACACAAAATGAATTCACCACACAATACTTATTATAATATATTTTCGAAACACTTTTTGTTTTATATAGATTATCATATATAAAAAGTTCAAATAAGTTAACTATTATTAATTGCGGAAGGATACTTACTAATACAGATTGAATGGCTGATAGCTGTAGGTGTAAACACAGCTGCTGATTGGTTAATTCTAATAAAAAAACAATCACGAAATATCAAACAAAATGAATAGTAAAAATTAAATTTTGCAATAAAAATACTATATACAATTTTTAATATAGAAACAATTTCATTTTATTTTCTATTATTTTTAGATTTTTCAGCCAATCAGCACAAAGCACGTGTGGAGCAACGTGGTGTACGGCGCTGATATTTTGATCGTCAGCAGCAGACGAAAAATTCTATGTTTACATTTAAAACTCAATAATTAATAATTAAATATATAATTTAAATTTTACTGAAGATCATAAGATCGTAAAAGCATAATAATGGCATTTGATGTCAGAAGGTAAGACATAATATTCAACTTACAGTATAAATACAGATGCCGGCTTTCCGTCTAATTGTTTGTTTATGTTTTGTTTGTTTTGTGTTCATAAAAGGATTTATAGTCTATTGGAATTTAAAGGGAAAAAAGAAAAGAAGCAAATTTTATTTAAATTAGAATGTCAAAAAAATGTATTTCGATCACACATATTCAGTGTATTTTAGCTTGTTTAATATTTATATTGCTGAAATCAATTCAAATTTGCGTGTTTTTGTTAAAATAATTGGCAAAATATCTGCTAGAATACATAAATGGAGTGCGAGGACGTCTTAATGCTATTTAAAAAAATATCAAATATGTAATTTTTGCATGGTGTATCATTTATTTAATACTTCTTGTTCTTGGTATTACGATCGGACAGTACCACAAAAAAAAAATCTTAAAATATGAATTAATTTAAAAGTTAATCAAGAATAAAATTGTTAGACAATTGTGTGTCAGGAAAGGACATCATATATTTATTATACGCTTTAGAACAATTACTTTTAAGTGTGAATATTTTATTCTAGTATGGCACAGTGCCGTGTAATTTTCTGAATTCAGATGCTGATTTTCAATCGTTTAAAGCTTTTTTTAAGCCCCTTCCTAAATTGTTTATTATAAGAAGAATTTTTCGTTCTAGATCAGATGGCTATTTTACTGTTTGTAGGAGAAATATTTTAAATCCTTTTATTAAGTGCAAAAACACAAACATTTAAGTTTCATGCATAAGTCATATAACACTAACATTTAACTTTCAGAAGGGCTAAAATCTTCCCAAAATCAAAGAAACTGTAATGACATATTTCTAGTATCTTTTCAATATCATAAGTAGACTTTTTTTTTTTTTTTTTTTTTTAATACTACTTTCACATTTTTGGAATTAGTTATTTGCATTACAAAGCCATAGCCAGAAAAATGTTTCAGATGGAGGTTGATCCAGGCAAGAATTGGGACCCTTTAAGAGACGCTACATAAAATTCCATTTCATAAGAAGGGTTCCTTCTCAAAATTACACTTCATATAAAGACACACTTCACAAAATTCAAATCCATATAAAGTATAAAGGGCCCCATCAAAATTCTAATGCATAAAGTAGTAACTTCACAATTTAAAAATTGCACTATTATAAAATTTTGTTTTGAAATGTTCCGTTGTAAAAATTTTCTATGTATTCAGTATTTTGTAAAGTGATTGTGCAAACCGAAGATTTTACATGGTAATTTTTTTTTTTTTTTTTTTTTTTTTTCACAAAAATGCATACAGATTTCACAAAAGTATTTTGTTTTTCACAAAAATGGGCTCCAAAAATTAAAGCTTGAACGACCTCTGGGAGTGTTTCAAATTTTGGTATTGCATATTAGAGGTCTTAATCGGCCCAGGTTGAGAGTATTTTTTTTACTTTCGTCATTAATTAGCAAAGAAGTTAAATGAGAAAAAGCATACACTTTTATTAAATTTTGTATAAATATCACTGTTAGGTATAATGTAATAATGTTAGTTTCTATTTAATTAACTGTTTAACAATTCAACACATACAAATTTTCACAATTTACTGAATGTCTTGAGGATCGAGTAGTTTTCTGACTGACGTCAAATCAACATCAGTCTGCTCCGAAGACAATCAGGATACTGTGACAAAATATATAGGTGTTAAATTGTTACCAATGAATTAAATAGAAATTGTCATATATAATATATTGCTGTAGAAGATCTTTATAATGTAAATCTAAAAACATAAGTTTTTACATTATATAAATCCCATTTCAAGCATCATTTAACTTACTTGTAGACACACCAAATACAGGGTGGTGGCAATCAGGGAAATCATTGAAAAATCAGAGTACTTTATCAATCTGGAAAAATCAGGGAATTTTGTAAAAACACCCAAAAATCATGGAAATTTTCATTTTTACTCTGTGAACATAACTGAAATATCACCAAACAGGTGCATAGGATTGGCTACTTTCTAGTTAAATCTTGCTAAGTTAACATTATTATTATTACTTTAAATAAATATTTTTAATGCACAACAATTTGAGGAATGATTTTATGTTCTGATGTAATTATGCTGTGCAATGAAAATGATTCATATTTTTATAATTTATTAATTTCCCCTAAATTTTGAATTTTATTTTTCTTTTCTGTGTTTTAACTAAGTGAACAAAGAAAAAAAAATAAAAACGATTGAAATATTTTTGCCCATTAGTATAGCTTTTTGAATTGCAGTGCGATACACATAAAATTATAGAATATATGTAAAAGATAATGGAAATCTGTCGAAATTAGTCAGGGAAAAATCAGGGAATTTTTTTTCTGAATTTTTGTACCCACCCTGAAATATATATGACACATAAAACACAGTATAGTATTTTTAAAGTTACTTACCTTGGAATAACAGTTGAGCAGATCATAAATTTTATTCTTAAATTTACTTTTAACATGTTGAGCGCCATGTCAGCCATTCTAGATTCTAGACATTTTGTCATATATTTCTAAGTACTGAAGGAATCATCTTGGAACTTTAGGAGTGTGCAGAACATGTTATACTTCAAACATTTCAGTGAAAGTTTTACCCCTTAAAGTAAAAGCAGTACCAATAAAAAATTAAAACCAGGGTTGGCAGGTTTTTGACGCATGCCAGTTTTTGACGGTTTAAACCACAGTTTAAACTGTCACGTCAAAAACCCTGTGTCAAATACTTGTGTCAAAAATCTCCAATTTTACAATTCTTAGTATATTTTAGCAATGAAATAGTCATATTTTGAGAAATAAAATAATGTAATCTTTAAAAAAGTGGTTAGTTTGTAGGATTCCTATGGTTAAAAATAATTTTTAGGAGAGTATTATCTGTTTCCTATGAATGCCAATGATGTCTGTTTTAAGTACAAAAAATTGATATTTACTACCTTTACAAAATACAAAAATTCAAATATAGAAACTTGTGTGTTCTAAGGTGAACTACTTATTGCACTTTGAGTTCACAGTACATCTCTCTTTTGTGAATTAATGTCTTAAAGGTATGAAAATTTGCATTTGTATGCATTGAAATGTAATATTAAATACATCAAAATGCAATATTAAATAATACATTAAAAATTTCTCAAACTGTATTTAAAAAATAAAAATAAATAAATTTTCCTTTACTTTTTAAAAATGCTCGTGTCTAATTAGTTTTTAATTTTATATCTTCATTTTACATAAGTTTAACTATATATTCTAAAATATCTGGATATTACTTTGTGGATTCATTGCTATGATTTAATTTAAAAAAAAAATATTTCATTTGAATGCTCAAATTTTCCTTGAAATTTCAACATTCAACATAATTTTAAAAATTAACCTATCATTGAATTCACAAACTAAGTAATAACTTAACCTAATATGTTTAGTTTGTATTTTTAAATCATAATGTTATAAAGTGAGGAGGGGGGGGGGGAATGACAGAAAACATTTAGAAATTTTTAAAAAATGTAAAAGTTTTATTTATTTATTTTTTGAAATTTAATTAGTTTTAAAGAATTTTTAATATGCTTAGTTGTATTACTATAATTTACCATCTATACATGCAATTTTTCGTAGCTCTAAGGAAATTTACAAAAATGATTTTATATACATTCACTCTCTCCTTAAGGCGATTGTTACGTTTCCTAACATAAACATTTCTTTCTTTTTCTGAATATATATATATGTATATGTATGTATAACCAATGTTAACTTATGCACTTAGTACATTGCGACTTAAAAATCTGTATACAATTATTTTAATTGTCAGTTTCCAATTTTCACACATGGTTTTCGACAGTTTTTGACGGTTTAAACCAGTTTTTGACAGTTTAAACCAGTTTTTGACACCTGTCATGTCAGAAACCAGTTTTTGACGTCAAAAAACCAACCCTGATTAAAACGTTGAGCGCCCTGTCAGCCACCAATGGCTGACAGTGTCAAATATGATATAAAGTCGCATCAACCATCAGTGGCGGACATAAAATTAAAATATTACATTTAATGATTGAAAATTTATTAAAAATTTACTTAGTTTTTATTTTTATTATGGAATCATTATGGAATTTTAATGAATTTTAAGAATTTGTGTGGCACTCAACATGTTAAACATAGTCCAAATATGCCTGTACTAAATCATTCATTATATTACTTATTAAAAAAAAAACAGTTAAAATAATAAAAATAGAAACTTTTTCATTAAAGAGCTCTGAATTAAGGAGATAAAGAAAAACTAATCTATCACACTAACTCTAACAGTTTTTTTTTTGCAACATAAAATTTAAATATTTTTAAATGCAAAATTCATTGTGTATATCTGGGAAGCTGTGCATTATATAGAGAATTGTATTTTATAAAATTGCATTATAAAGATCTACTGTATAACACTTCCCCTTTTTGCCTATTTTATCTTAGTTTTATATGTTAGTATGTCATGTCAAAGTTTGTATTTTTTATTAATTTTCAAACATAGTTGAAAAATATATTATATAATTTTGGTGTGTTTGTCTGTTTGTCCATCTATCTGTTCACATCCTCACTTCCATAAATATTTTTAGAATGACTCAAAACTGATACATGCTATTCAGTGTGACAGTTCTATTGTGTGGGCATGTAGAACATCAGAAAAGTATTATATTTGAAAGTTATTCTGCAGAAGTTTGTGCAATATTTTATTAATTTATTTTTATTTTTTTTTACAAGAAGTTTTAATAATAGTTTAACAGTGATTAAAAAATATATCTGGGCATTTAAAAAAAAAATTATATTTTCTTTTATTTTGATTGAGCCAAGCCCAATTTTATTGGTTTTTGTGTAAGCTAGACCATGCATTGAAAAAAAAAAAAAAAAAAAAAAAAAATGATCCAGGTCAAACTTTAAGTTACATTGTGCCAGGTTCTCTTTTGAAATAAACTTAAAATTCAAAAACAATAGTGTTATTCTATGTTTAATATAAAAAAAAAAACCACCTGGGTTGGTTTTTTTAAATCCCTGTGTTACACAGAGTTCCCCCCCCCCCCCCACACACACACAGTTTTGGCACTGTGCTCTGCCTGCCCTATAACTGAAAAAATAGCACCCTTCTTGTCCCGCATCCAAAAAAATTGCACCCTCCTTGCCCTTAATCTAAAAAAGTTGCACCCTTACTGCTTTTTATTGAAAATAAACTTAAAACTGAAGATATGTTATAAATATAAATGTATAGTGCATAACAATCAACATTCGTTCATACATCAGCAACAAGCAAAATTAAGATGTAAAGAAAGTTAAAATTTAAAACTTTTTCTTCTATTTATACCTAAAATTGAAATTTTAAAATAAGTGTGTGGATTTTATATGTTAAATGTGCCCTTAAGGACCCCAAAACTGCTCTCATGAATCTAGAAAATGCATTTATTTTTATTAGCAGTGCCCTGCACTTTTTTGAACCTGGAGGAAATGCTGTGCTAGTCTGATGAGTTTTAACTTCTAGCTAATGTGACCAGAATTGTTGCATAACTACTGTAAACACTCTCTCAGATCGCAAAGTTAACACGTGATAAATTCAGTTAATTATTTTAAAAAATATATATATTCAAATAGTTATATTTTAAAATGTTTTAGAAACCAATTTTAAAAACTAGAGGATGATCTTTTGAAAATGTGATCAACTAAAAAAGGGAAATGAAGAGAAATTACTTGTCTTGGAAAATTTTGCAATCTCTAAGATTGCTACGCAGCACGTAAAGGTTAATCTTAATGTGCAAAAAATGACTGTAGAATGACAACAGAAAAAGTTAAACCAATTTTTTTTTCCTTTTTTATGCTTTCCTTTGTGACAGTTTTACATATTATGTATTTAATGAAAATTAAAAAGAGACTAGTTAAATAAACAGAGGAAAAACATCAACACTCTTGAATGCCAAAGGAAGTAATAAAATAAGACAGCTGTTTTGGTAGCATTTAGCAAAACTGCTAATTACAATTAATAAACTCCAAACAGTGCTTCTTTATGTATATGTTAACGTGGGCAGCAGGGTTGTAGCGAACAATAAATTTTGGAAAGGGGGGTGGTGGTAAAATGTTAAATTAGTCAACTCAACAATGATTTAAACCCAACTAATGTTATTAACCACTCCCCCCCCCCCAAAAAAAAAATAAATAAATAAATAAAATAAAATAAAAAAGCACGATATTTAACAATTTTACTTTGAGGTGGGAAACTCAGTAATAAGTCTTATTTTAATGTAACAAACTGTATTATAAATTCTACGTAGCACATATCACATACAAATAACTATTTACATGGGCATAAAGCCTAAAAGGTTGGTTAAAATTCTAATCAGCTTCCCGTCTACAAAGTTTTGTTTCTTGGCCGTTATGCCATTGCAGCGAAAATACGACCACTGTTGATCGATGGTCTCTGCAGAGATGTTCTGTTCTTGGCAAGGTTGCCAACAGGGTTATAGCATTGGAACACTGCAACTTCCATTATCCAACTATTGTAGGTAATGGAAATATTACATTCAATTAAAAATTTTGTTATCAAGTTTTTTTCTGACATACATATTTTAAGGTCTCCTGGATCCAAAAAAGTATTTATTATTATTATTATTTTGGTTAAATTGATTAGTGTGCAAGTGTGTATTTGTGTATGTATGTGCAGTTAATCTTATGATTATCATTCTTCCAAAACTTAAAAAGATAAAACAACGAAACTTAAAACAGGCTCGATACACAGATGAGTTAGCCAACATTTGGTGAAAATTAGAAAACCATAAGTAGGACTATATTTTAATTTTAGCTGGTTTCTCAAAAGTGATTCTAATAATTTTGATAACCTTTCATATATGTATTAGCTGGTCGTTGGAAACCACAGGAAACTGCAGATTGTTTAATCATCCTGATTTGGTAGGCCAGTTTTAGGTTTTAAAGAACAACTCTAAAGATTTTCTTCAAACTCACTGTATTAACTCCCTTTTAAATGTCCTTTCACATATATCAGTTGATTTCAAGTCAGCAGAAGAGTTTGTGAAATTTTTGTGCGAATCGAAACAGATCAAAAGTCGGTATCTCAATAACGGCTCTGACTATTTTCTTCCAATTTGCTACATATACCTTTTAAATATCCATTTGTATGCATTAGTTAGTACAAGTATATTGATAGACGTTGTGGTTAAATAGGTCCAGAGGTGTTTGTGTTCAGGGGCTACCCTTGATTTCAGGGTTTTTAATCTAATCTGTCTGTATTTTCATATTTTATAAAAAGTTATCTTTTAAATTATAAATAAATAAATGGCCATACTTGGAAATATGCTTGCATAATATTTTTGACACGGGCCCGTGCCATCCTTAGTGCAAACTCTGCTGTCGGTGTGTGCTTGCTTGACTTGCCAACACTAAAGATTCTATCTCTTCTCTTTCTTGAATAGGTGTCTCCACTTGTCTATGTCCGGTATTACGTTTTTGTTGCAACTGCGCTCATTGCTCATAATTTCCACAACTTTGCGATTCATGGCATAGTGATGATTTTCGTAATTCGTTAATTTTTTAATATCATTAAAATCAATTTTAACATTATCATTTTGAAAAATTTTTGTTAATGCGGTTGTGGTTCTATTGAATTTAATATTGGTTTTATGTTCTTGAATGCAAGTTTTTATTTTTCTTTTAGTCATGCCTATCTAATACCCTTTATTATTGTCATCGGTTTTATATGTTATTTGATAAATTCCATTTATTTATTTATAATTTATTATGTAGTATAGGAACTATTTAACTTATATTTTTAAGTAAGTTATCTTTTGTTTTCATTGGTTGTTCATTTGTCATCCAAGTGAACAAATTGTAAAGAGATTGAGAGCTTCTGGTCTAAATAATTTGAGTGCCATTTGATATTCTGGAGTTTTTTTCCTATTTGAGGCTCTAATTTTCAGGAGTTTTAGCTTTGAGGCACAATCATCCCTAGTTTTATGTCTCGGAAATAGGCATCTCATAAAAATAGCTCGACCGATTTTCTTTTAACTCGCTGTCTAGAATATCTTTTTATATCTTCTAATTATATTAGCTCCAAAAAGAATTTTAACATATTTAGTAGTGGCTGACAGAAGTCATGCGCTTTTTACACAGCAGATTATTTTATTATTTTTTAAACATTTGTTGCAATTTTTTTTTTTTTTTTTTTTTTTTTTTTTTTCACGGTTGATCTTTAAAAACTGATACGTTATGGCCATCACAAAACTTTCTTCTATATTTTTCTATAAAATTTTGTGCAGTACAAGTTATTTATTATTTACCAAAAGAGAAGATTTGCTCGGGAACATCCAGTAGGTAATAATCTAAAGTGACCACAAATGAGATGAACTAATGTTTTGTGCTTGATTTATCTGTAATAGATGCTAATCATGCTAATTAAATTGTGTATTTTGTGTGCTGTATTTAGTCTCATTTATTAATTTTTTGCTTTTTGAATAGATATGAAAAGTATTACATCATTATCATACACAATTTTTCTTTTTCAGGTTTGATATTTATAGGAAAATACCCAAAGATCTTACTCAGCCTACTATAACTGGTGCTGTTATTTCAGTATGCTGCTGTTGTTTTATGGCAATTTTATTTTTGTCAGAATTTCTGCATTTTATGAATATAAGTGTGTAAGTATCACATTTCTGTATTTGTTTATCCATATATAAATTAATAGAGTCATCTATTATAGCAGTATTAGTGAAATTATTATGCAATTTCAGTTTAATTGTAAAATTTAAAATATAAAGTAAGTTTAAAAATAAAGCTTTTGCATGAACAATATTTAAAATTTACATAGTTTGTGGAGGAGGGGGATGTAAATAGAATGCGTAAAGATTTTATTTTTCATGTTATAATACTTTATTTGCCGAATTTGAATTGAATTCCAATTTGGACATTCATAGAGATTCAGAATACACTTTAAGGGTAGATCCTTGTCTAATGAGCTGTAATGGACAAAAAATGACTGCACAGAAACACTCAAAACCCAAACTTAATGTGAGAGTAAAAGTGGTCATGCCAGAAGTGAAATGTAAAAGGAAATATCTTCGTATAACTTATCAACTAATCTTAGTTCTTAGAGCAATATTGCATTATGCTGAAAACTCATGCTCGATTTCTGACGTGGTCAGATTTGGCTTGTTTAAAAATATATTCAGTTTTTACATTTTTAATTATGTACAGTGCGTTTCATAGAGCAAGTGATTTTTTGAAATAACAGTTCAAAAAACGAAGAGAAAAATTATAAGCATATGGAATCAGAATATAAGTGTATTACAACAAAGAAAATATAGTATAGACTTCACAGATTTTTTGTAAATAAATAAAATATGCTGTCTCAAAAATGTAAAGACTGTTTGAGAATTTGATATTTAAATTCAAATTTTGGATCTATTCCTTTGAAATATCTTGAAAATCCTGTCATGCTAAAAACTGGAGTTTTGAGAATGTGTGGTTGTAATGAGTACCATCTCTGCTCTTCTTGTTGCTTTAATTTCTGAATAGTTGAAAACTGAAGACCTTGGGCATATGCCTCTAACCATTCTATAACAATAACTTGATTCTGTATAAACTAAGCTTTTGTTGAGTAGGAGGTATGAATTGACACATCAGCCTGTTGGAATTTCCATTTTCCCATCCCATCTTAAGATATTTCCAGTTAGGAGATTGCTTTTCAGGACATTTTAATAATATGCAGAGCATGGTTGACCATTAAGAAAAGCAGTTTCAACAATATCTATTGTTCCATTAAAGCATAACATACCCTACACTGACAGAACCCCTGTCCTTTTTCTCCACTAAAGAATTTATGAGGTTCTTATCATAGATCATGAAAATTGTATGCTCAACCATTAGGGGCAACCAAATGGAATATTTTTTTATCCCTGAAAAACCCTTCATTCATCCAGTGGTAAGAACTTCAATAGCTCCTTTGTTGACAAAAAAAAAAAAAAAAAAAAAAAAAAAGGTTGTTTTCTCATATTTTTATCTGAGCAAATAGTAACAGCATGATTAATATATTATTGGATAGTGTTTATTTTATACTTATATGGAGTTTTACTGCTATTACCAATTATTTCGGTACTACAATTAGGTTTTCTGTAAATAGTGGATTTAATTTATTGTCCTCTGTTCTCCAAATACTTACATCTAGATAATTGATATTTTTATTAATTTTGGTTCCATGTGTGAAATGTATGTTTTTGTCCAAATTATTTAATTTATTTGAGATTGTAGATATATATCTAACAAAGAAACAAAGATAAAGAACTCAAAATTATTAAGGAAATAACTACCAAAGCGAGATATAGCAAAGATCTAATAGACAAATTATTAAGGAATAGAATAAATAAATCACATTGAAAGTTATCCGAAAGTAAAGCCTAAGTTCACTACTACGATTCCATATGTTTGAGGGATATGTAACAATATTAAAAATCTTGCTAACAAAATAAATGTTAAATTCTGATAAAACCCAACAAAAATATATATCAGTTTATTAGAAACGATAAAGGTTGAATATACCCATTTGAAACCTCAGGTGTGTTTGTGTATTAAATACCTTTAAAAAAACTGATAACTTTATAGGCAATTACATAGAAATGACCTAACGAAAAATTAAAAATAGGATAAAAGAGCATATTTCAGACATAAAATTTGGTTAAGCAAAATTTACTTAAACGAAAGTATTGAAGTGGAATTCAATAAAGTTTGCAAATTATGATAACCAGGCCTACACAATTCACCAGGGAAACTGTCGAAATTATCAATAATTTATACCATGTAATGGCAACGAACCAACTCAAAATATAGATCGAAATAAGCGACACTTTTTGAAGCACAGGCCAAAGGCAAAAGAATAATTTAGTCACACAAGAAGCTTCTTCTGCAACACCTGAGAAGAAGAGAGGGTTTCCTCATGAAAGTGCTATGGTGAAATTAAGAAGTTCAAACAAGGTTTTTAACTTTAATAAATAATAAAAGACTTCTTTTTAGAAATAATTAAGAATGCACTTTATTTAACGAACCTTATCAAAAGAATCCAATACAGCTGTCACTTATACCACAACAACATTATGCACGCCACAGAGCAGGAATATTGCTTGTGTAGAAACAATGATTGCACAATCTTGCAAGAACAAAAGGTCTAACTTAGAGCTTGAACATTCTTGGTGATAGTTTGGTGAATTTGAGGTAATTCTGTGCCAGAATCCAATGGCTGATTATAGAAAATTCTTGAAACTCAGCTTCTATTGAAGATAAAACTTCCTGATTTTGAAATGCAATATTTTGCCAAATTTGGTTGTCAAATCATCAAGTTTGTCACCTTGGTTGACATTTGTGGAAGTCAATGTAGACTCACAATTTTTCCATTGTAACTTGT
Source organism: Salticus scenicus (assembly GCA_963930645.1). Lineage (NCBI taxonomy): Eukaryota > Metazoa > Arthropoda > Arachnida > Araneae > Salticidae > Salticus > Salticus scenicus. Next base: position 331,558,377 of record OZ005649.1, read on the forward strand.
AACATTTAATTATTTATTTTATTTATTTATTTATTTATTTTTTCTGCAACATTTCTAACACAGGAAAGATGTTTAATCTGGTACAACAATATCCAGCTAGCTTATTTTACATTTAATTACAAATTCTAATTATATAGTAATCTGACATTTCAATTTTGCTTGACCAATTAATATCTAATCTGAGTGTAATTTAAAGGACAAACAGTTTATATTAAAACATTTTGTTTATAAGAGAACTGTTATATAGAAATATTTGGAGTTCATGATTGTAATATAGATTTTACTTATTATGTATGTAAATTTTTTTTAATATATAGTATATTTCAGTAATGCCATAAAATACCACATAAGTACCCTCCCTCTCTTCTGCTTTTCACATGAATTTTATTTGCTTTTGAAATATAGAATAAATGCCCCTTATGCTTAGCAGTAGGCACATATTTTAAGACAATTTATTGGAAGGGAAAAAAAAAATTCTGAATTTTTCAGGTTAGTTGAATGCCAGTTAACCAAGAGATTGTGTTTAATTTTTTTTTTTTTTTTTTTTTTTATCATTTTAACTTAAAAGTATAGATTTATGTATTTTGTTTTAAAATTCTTTATGTCATTTAATTTTAGCAGAAAAATCCATGTCATTTTCTATATATTTTTATAATTTTATCAGGGTTGTTATTTTGACCATTTTTTTCTGAAAATTCCGAGACTCTGTACAAAACTGGAAAAAAAAAAAAAAAAAAAAAAAAAAAAAAACACGAAACTAGACAAAATAAAATCTATTAAACTGTGTGTGTCTGATGCATAAAATTATTCTGTTAAAGCAATAAATTGTACTTTTAACTTTGAAATTAGCTATTTTAGCAATATTTTATTAAAAATTAATAATTTGATTAATGAAAAGTAATTTCATTTTAATCACGGTCAATTAAAAATAAAAAAAATAAAAAATAATAATAATAAAACTAAGGAAAATACTAATTACATTAGTTATGTATAATTTGGAAATATAACAAAGTAAATCTGTTGTGGATTATTATTACAATATCATGTTGGATATTGAGAGTAAAAAAAAAAATAATTAAAGTTATTTAATGCTATACCTAAATCTTTAAAAACAAAATTAACAGACAAGGCCAATGCCAGAAAAAGATTGCGTACATAATATTGAGTTATCTTCCGTACATAATGTTGACAGTTAAAAATTAAGAATAACTTGACACAATCCCCCCCCCCTCCCCCCTTGAAAGAATAGTTTTTCACAATCAGTGTGATTGATTAAAACATAGACTAATATAATCTTAAAAATAATTTACATTTTATACTTAACATGGAAATATCTTATTTAACATTTCCATGCTAGGTTAAAAAATAAATCTCATATATGTAGGCTGAATGTTTTTATCAGTTTATGTCAATAAGTCCTTTCAAAGCATGGCTTTCATTTCTAAGTAACATTTTATTTGCAATACCAAAATGTTATTTTTTCATCCAAAAATTTTAAAAATAAAAATTATGTGTATATTCATTTGATAACTTTATATTCTTATTTTAATTTTATAAACAAATATTAATTGGTAATAGAAATTCCAGAAGAAAAAAATACAAAATTAAATTTTGCTTCCAAGTAAAAAAAAATATTTTTTTATTCACAAAAGTAATGTCTATAATAATGTAAATGTGCACATATATGTATATGAGTGTATAGATACACTCATGTCCATAAATTAAGGATAATTCAGATTCACTCTGAAATCGAACTTTAATGCAAAAATTTCACTTGTAGAAATACCACACACATCTTTAAGAATAATATGCAAATTATAGGAAGCCATTAGATGACGCCGATATGATTTTACAATGACGAAAGTGTAAGAAGGGAGTAGACAAGGAATGGGAGCAAAGAAGAAAAATTGTTCACAAGCGTTCTGTGTGCTGCTCAGTGCCACAACCGAATGATTATGACTCAGAGGACGCATGCAGATATTTTTTTACGTGGTAGAATTATCGGCCGACTAAAATGTGGGCGTACTCAGATAGACGTATCGGGGGAACTTAGAATTGCCCAAAGTGCCATCTCCAGGCTTTGGCAACGATTCCAAAATGATGGAAATGCTAGTCGACGTTACAGTACTGGTCGGCCCCGAGTTACAATGCCGAATGACCACCGGTATTTGGCAGTAACTGCCAAAATAAGCAGATAAAGCACAGAATCAGACCTGTCTTGTCAGCTGTCTGCAGCCACGAGTGCCACAGTTTCAAGAAAAACCATGTATAAACGTTTGGGAGATATTGGTCTATATGCTCGCAGGCCTGTTAGATGTGTTCCACTCACGGCAATGCACTGTGCCAGCGGTTAACTTGGAGTAGAGAACATGCAATGTGGACAGCGGCACAGTGAGCTTGTGTGATGTTTTCCGACGAGTCCAGATTTAGCTTGCAGTGTGATTCACGCCAGACTTTCATATCTAGAACGTCAGATACCCGTTACCACCAAAACAACATCATTGAAAGACACCGTTACTGTGGGACAGGAGTGCTCATTTGCGGAATGGGGGGGGGGATCATATTGGGCACCAGAACAGATCTGCATGTTCAAATCGGAAGAATGATAGGCTAAATTTATCGGGACATCATTCGGGAACACATGTACGTATGTTTAGGTGTGTCATGAGCCCAGAATTTGTGTTTATGGATGACAATGCGCGTCCTCACCGTGCAAACGTTGTACACGGATGCCTACAATCTGAAGCTATCACCCTCATTGAATGGCCAGCATTCTCACCTGACTAGAATCCGATAGAGCATGTGTAGGACATGCTTTTCCGACGAGTTGTAGTCCGTCAACCATCTCCTACATGTGTACCGAAACTTCGGAGAGCATTGCTTACTGAGTAGAGTAATCTTCCCCAAGATCAGATGAATAATTTAATACTTAGCATTCCTAGGCGTTGTAAGGACTGTATTTCATCATCTAAGAGACATACAATGTATTAACCATCATACCAACCATGTAATGTTAGTTTTTGTAAGGGAGATATTTTTTATAATTGCTTCAGGGAGCAAAAATCGTAGTTTTTATGAATGGTATCCTACATAAACCACCTGTTTTTGTTCTTGATCTTTTGTTTAATAAATGGACTTTATGAATAAGTCATGTTTGTTTTGCTTCTGAACCTTTATTTGCCTCAGATAGCATTATCCTTAATTTATGGACATGAGTGTATATATAGATATGCACATATATGTATATGAGTGTATAGGTTGATTTATAACCAGTTTGATGAACATGCAAAAATTTTTAGCGAAATAATAAAAGTGTCGAGTGACTCCACTATAATTTAACATTAAGTAATTCACTATTGTTTAAATAAAATAAAGTAAGAGAAGTCATTGCAAACAAAAGAGAAAATTATAATAGGTGCTTGATTATTTTTTCTCAAATTGTGTTAAATTTGTGTTTATTGTTTAACCCTTTCATTCCCCGTGATGCCAATTGGAATCATAACATTTCATATTTTCTTCCTTACCATCTGACACTCCTGCTGATTCAAAATGAACAATATTAAAATCTACATACATTTTCTAACCAAAAAAAATATATTTTAGACGATTTCACTATCCTTGTTGATAATTGAAAGTATATTTTACTCTATTCTGACAATAATATCAGAATCAGTTTCCTGTTTTGGGCAATTCAAGTAAATTAACTATTTGAAATATTTTTTATTTTGTTTTTTAATGTTTATAATTTGTAATTTTATTTATTGAAAAGTTATGATTTTAAATGGCATCAGTGGTTATATTAAACATAAATAAACACTTCTCAGTTGCTTTGTTAGCAATATTAATTCATACTCTGCTATTGTTCTTATTTTTAAAAAATATTTATATATATTGCTGTTGAAATAAATTTATGACCAAATATAAGATTTATATTTTTATGGAGGGAAAAAATTGTTCCTATTTTTAAAAAATATTTATATATATTGCTGTTGAAATAAATTTATGACCAAATGTAAGATTTATATTTTTATGGAGGGAAAAAATTGTTCCTATTTTAAAAAAATATTTATATCTATTGCCATTGAAATAAATTTACGACCAAATATAAGATTTATTGTTTTATGGAGGGAAAAAATTGAGAATGAAAAGGTTAACAGAATGCAGGCCCGGACTGGCCAGGTCGGCTGCTCGGCGATTGCCGAGGGCCCCCGGCCCAAGGGGGCCCCCAAACTCCCTCAAAGAATACTACTTTATAATTAGTTATATCTGAGTAATTTGACTATTTATTTTCCTATAATTTTACGAATTTACAATTAATTTTGACTAATCGTGTGTTCTGCCGTGCTCATAATTTCAGGCAAGTTCGCAATCAAAGAACTTGAATGCAAACAAGTATTGAAGCTTTGTGTTGAAAACCTTGCCTTTCTTTATTATTTTCATCTAGATACTGCGTGCACAAGTGAAGTCGAGAATGTTTCATTCATGGTGTACGCTGCTATATACTTCCTCTTCACCCTGCATAGCATGTTTATTCTCCTATCTTAAACAGCCACGAAATTTTAAATGTAGCACTAGATTGCGATAATTACGTCTCTTCGGAGCTGTAATTATTGTTCTTACCTAATATAACTAAATTCTTTGTTGCAAGTCTCGTAGTAAGGTTGTATGTAAAGCAATGTCAGAGCTGTGTCAACATGAAACGTGTCTATTAATGTGGCGCTTCGAAAAGAAAAGAAGAGAAAATCTTTAGATGTTGAAAAAATTTCCAAATGTCTAAATACTTGGTTAACTAGTTCATTTCTGAGTCGCAAAGTCGGCCTTTCAGGGGCGACAATGATACATTAAATACAGGTAACTCGAATTAGTTTCTCACAAGTTCGTTAGCTCATAAGCTCTAGCAAATCGATTCTGAAATTTAATTTTTAAAATTAGAGGTTCTTAATTTCAGATGAAAATGAGAGATTTTATATAAAAATAATACTTAGGTACCGTTCACTTACTCGGTAATTTGAGACAAGCCCTTATTTCTGTTTCTTGCTGTACTTCGTTTTTGCCTTTAACATCGTTATAATAGGGATGGAACACGGGCGCAGAATTCCTACCGGTATATTTGTTTAAGAAATTTCTCTACTTATAATATCGTTGATATAAGAAGTAGAAAATTTTGTTGCATTGGTAGTGGTATGAGTACTGTGCCCGTGTTCTATCCCTGTTATAATAAAAGTACAAACCAACAAATAAAGTGACTGTCATCAACGCTTCGCTTCATATATCTAGTGGCCATTCTCAATCACAATTACTTATTTAAATAAAACTACATTAAGTAGTGGGCTTTTTTTCCCCTATTGTTTTAAAATATAGGAAGTTAAGGTATTACACTAAGTTTTCACTTAACTACCGGAAAAAAAAAACAGCAGCTAAACAATTCTATTATTTAATTTTCTAATACTTTTAAAATTAGAGGTTTATAATTTTGGCTTAAAATTAGACATTTTATTTAAAAACTTAACTAAACCCGGCAACGCATTGCTGTGGTTTTAGCAGGCTTCACCCGTTTCGCTATTCGCTTGTCATTACATTTAAATGATCTGATCTGAAAGTTCCATATCAGTTATCAGTATTAAAATCACACTCGCGAAAAAAATAAATAAAACATTGAAATCAGTCAAGGTCTCGATTTGGATTCCTGCTGCCCTAAGCAGCAGCTTTCATGCCCACACAATGCTGATCCAACACCTTTTTTTTTTCCTATAAAATTCTGTACGAAATAGATTTAGGGCGAGAAAACTTTTTTTTTTTTTTTAATCTATTTTCCATATAAAAGCATGCAGTAACTATTTCGTTCTTTAGGAACGAAATAATATTATATTCGTTTCTTAAAAATTGTTCGGTACAGATTCAGCATAAGATCCCCCCCCCTCCCCCCCCAACGCCCTTCGCGACATTTAAACTTTCGTTGTCATTTTGCCGATAAACTAAAGAGGCTGTCGCAGTTGCGTAAGTAAAGATCTTGAAGAAAGTTGCTTAGCTCACTATACTTATACCAAGGTTTTTCAGAGCCATTTTTCTTTTTGTTATAAAATATATTTTACAATTTGCATTAACTAAATCACAGTTAAAAATGACTTTTTTTTTTTTTTTTTTTTTTTTTTTTTTCCAGTATACCTGGTAATTTATTACCGTTGTTCCTTTTTTATAATTATATAGGTATTACTGTAGGATTTAGATTATTATGGTTTCTTCAACAATGGGATTTGGTTGCCTAAAAATAAATATAATTATAAGATAAAAGAAATGTTATAAACCATGTTTTTAAATTTTCTGTTGAATCATATAAATGCTACTGAAGGCAGCCGGAACCCCAGTAATTGGATAAAAGTATTAAAAAAATTCCTTGCTATCGTCTTTTGAGCTATTATAAATGTTTCAAATGGCTATTTAGCCGGGAAGTTAGTTAAAATTTGATTGCAAGCTTTGTACTGGAAACGCTGCCGAAGGCAGCAGGGTCCCGAAGCAATTGGATAAAAATATTTTTAAAAAGCATTTTCACCGTATTCTGAACTATTCCGAAAGTTTCAAATGTCTAGCTACTCGGGAAGTTAGTTAAATAAATTTTCTGTTGAATCATATGAACGCTGCCGAATGTAGTAGGGACCTGAAACAGCTGACTAAAAGTATTAAAAAAAATGTATTGCCACCGTGTTCTGAGCTATCCTGAAAGTTTCAAATATCTAGCTAGTCGGGAAGTTAGTGAAAAATCGATTGCAAGCTTTGTACTGGTAACGCTGCCGAAGGCAGCAGGAACCCGAAACAGTTGGCTAAATGTATTTCTTTAAAAAATGCATTTTCACTGTGTTCTGAACTATTCTGAAAGTTTCAAATGTCAAGCTAGTCGGGAAGTTAGTTAAATACATTTTCTGTCGAATAATATAAGCGCTGCCGAAGGCAGTGGGACCTGAAATAGTTGATTAAAATTATTAGAAAAATGTATTGTCACCGTGTTATGAGCTGTCCTAAATGTTTCAAATGTCCAGATAGTCGGAAAGTTAGTGAAAAATCGATTGCAAGCTTAGTATTGATAACGCTGCCGAAGGCTGCAGAAACCCGAAACAGTTGGCTAAAAGTATTTAAAAAATGCATTTTCACCGTGTTCTGAACTATTCTGAAATTTTCAAACGTCTAGCTAGTCGGGAAGTTAGTTAAATAAAAGTTCTGTCGAATAATATAAGCGCTGCCGAAGGCAGCGGGACCTGAAATAGTTGACAAAAATTATTAGAAAAATGTATTGTCACCGTGTTGTGAGCTGTCCTGAAAGATTCAAATGTCTAGCTAGTCGGAAAGTTAGTGAAAAATCGATTGCAAGCTTTGTACTGATAACGCTGCCGAAGGCAGCAGGAACCCGAAACAGTTGGCTAAAGGTATTAAGAAAATGCATTTTTACCGTGTTCTGAACTATTCTGAAAGTTTCAAATGTCTAGCTAGTCGGGAAGTTAGTTAAATAAATTTTCTGTCGAATCATACAAGCGCTGCCGAAGGCAGCGGGACTAAAATTATTAGAAAAATGTATTGTCACCGTGTTGTGAGCTGTCCTGAAAATTTCAAATATCTAGCTAGTCGGGAAGTTAGTTAAAAATCGATTGCAAGATTTGTCCCTGACAAACAAACACACAAACAAACAAACAAGAATCGAAGTTAATAAAAACATGGTAAAATATTTCACGTTCTCATTTTTAAAAAATGAATCGCTAGTAATTAAATAGTATACTTATTTTTTCAGCATGGAACTAGTTTAGGTGTGGTATATAAAAATTATATAAATATTTATTGTAAAAATAAATAAACGACATCAGAAAAAAAGCTTACATTTTTGCCGAACTATTTTCCTAATAGCAAGAAAGTTAAATGTGGTTTTTAGACATGTAATCCGAATTTTCAAAAATTACATGTTTTAATATCCTATCTATCTAAATATATATAAGGGTACTTCCACTGACTCATCAACGCACAGCAAAATCTACTCAAGCGACTGATTCGAAACTGGGTCAGATTATAGAACATGTAGTCTAATCATCCTCTAAGAAGCTATTCTACAAAATTCGCTCCTCAAGGAGGGCAAGGATGATTTCATAAGTGATTTCATAAAATCATCATTTCAACGAAAAAACAGATATCAGTAAATTTTTTGCTTTAAAATATAGCTAACACAAACACTTAAAACATATGTCTGGAATTTTAGAAATTCGGCATTCAAGGGGAGAAGGGGCAAAACGTGATTTCACATAACCCTTCATATCTCAAACAAAAAGACAGATACGTAAGATTTTTGCTTTAAAATATAGCAAACACAAATATCTAAAAACCAATTTCTGGAATTTCAGAAATTCAGTACCCAAAGGAGGTTGGAGGGAGCAAAACGTAATTTCACATTTCACAACATGATTTCACATACTCGTAGTCCTACATAACTCAGACAAACAAATAACAACAACCAAAAAAAAAAAAAAAAAAAAAAAAACGAAAACAGATATCCATGAGATTTTTGTTTTAAAATATAGCAAGCAAAATACATACAAGTCAATTTCTGGAAATGTGTAAATTCAGTGCCCAAGGAGGGTGAGTGGGGAGAGGGAGAGGGCAAAACGTGATTTCCACCAACTGAATAAACACGAATTTGGGTCACGAATTTTGCAGTTAAAGTTGGTTCTAGAGAGCTGACACTACTAAGACGGGGTTTTTCGAAATGCCCTCTCGGCTCCAAATTACTTATGATTAAGAAACAGCACAAGAAGAGACTAGACTTGTATACAAAAAAGAAAAAATATATACCGATTTTCGAATTATTGATTTTAAGGGGGAGGGGAAGAATTTCGCAAAATTCAGATATTCCAGTAAAACTCTACGAAAAATCGCACGTAGAAGTAAAAAACAACAGATGTCTTCTGAAGTATATTTCCAAAAATCCCTTTTTGGGTGTTTTGCGATTTTTGATTTCGGAAGGGCAAATTTCAGAGTCGCAGTTTTGCATTAAATTTTTTCTGGGGAATCTATGGGTGTACGAATTTTGGTTTATGTTGAATATTTTCATTAAACATTAAGTGTGACAGGATTTGCTATATTTCCCAATGGGAGTGGCGAGGTGGCAAAGATAAAAAAAATTTTATAAGCATAACTCTGTCCCAAATTATCTCAGGACCAGAATTTTTTAATATGTGGGTTTGCTATGTGTACACAACACTCAATATAAATGGATTTTGCAAACAGTTACCCTTTCCTCCCTTCTCCTTTTCCTGTTTGCCGAGCGAGGGGAGGGGGGGGGGCAAAAAATACGTTTCCAAGCGTAACTTTATTTTCAATTATCTCAGAAAGTTTTTTTTTTTTTTTTTGGTTATGGGGTTATACCATGTGTACACAACACGCACTATAGGGAAATTTTACGACTTACGGGTCTGGTGGGTAAAAAACATGTTTCGAATTGTAACTCTGCTCTAAATTATTTAAGAAAGGCGATTTTTTTTGTGTGTTGGTTATGTGTACCCAATACACACTATAATGAAATTTTGCGAAAATTCACCCCTTTGGTGTGGGAGGGTATAAACTGAAGTTTTAACCGATTTTAATGAATTATTATTATATTTTTTCACTTCATGAAATTTTTAGTATTAATAAGCTGTATGTAATTTTGAGACTTCATTTAAATATAGTGGCCAGCGAAGCGGGCAAAGCCTGCCAGTTACCTTTAAATTCCTCAGCAAGGGGCCCCTTTTCGAGTTCTAGCCGAGGGCCCCAAAAAGAGCCAGTCCGGGCCTGACAGAATGTAATATATCCAAATTCTTTTGTGCATTTCTGTAAAAGAACTATTAGTGTTAGTTTCAACAAAATCTGTAGAGTTTGTATGACATAGACCTATAAAATGTGTATATATTTAAAACTCAATCAAATGAAGCATTTAAATGTTATTGCACTTTAAATGATTTCAGACTATAGGCCATAATATTACAGAATTTTTCGTTGTGTCCTTGTAAAAGAAATTATAAATGCTAGATTCACCAAAATAAATCTATACAGTTAATTCGATGGTGACCTATAACATGTATATACATTTTCAGCTGAATTGAATAAGACATTTAGATGTTATCACACTTTAAATAAATTGAGCCCATAGGCTATAATATGATAAAGAATTCATCTTTGTGTCCATGAAAAAAAAAAAAAAACCTATATGTGCTAGATTCTCCAAGATGTACACAGTTCATGTTATGGTAATCTATAACATACATACCAAACCAACTTTTAGCTCATTCGAACAAAGCGTTTAGATGATATCGTGTTCACTCACATACATACACGCACATACATACATAATCTTAAAAATAGCAAAAATGAACTCATGGGACCTCAAAACATATAGATACACCAACATCGCAAAGTCAAATTTATTTTTGTCATGATTACAATATAGTGTGATTCATAAAGAAATATACAGTTTTAATGCTCTACAAATGAAGAACAATATAAGATATAATATGTTACCTGTAACAGAATTATATGAGATTATTTTAAGTTTTGTTAGATACAGTCACAGATGTTCTATGTGTGACATCTCAGTCACATGATACACATCAAGCCGATAATCCATTTCTGCCCAAACACGTGTTAATGTATCTGAATCAAGTTCATCTGTAGTGGCTGTGATATGCTGTTTCAGCTTCTCTATATCAACAGGAAGGGGAGGGACGATTAACTTGTCCTTTACGTACTCTCACAGGAAGAAATCACAAGGTGTTAGGTCGTGACTTCTGGGTGACCATTAGGTAAATGCCATGTTGTAGTACACGGCTCGGAGACTTCTTGCAATACAGTCGGATGTTCAGGAATTTTACCTTTGCACAAATGCCACTGATAGATAGATTTTCTAGTTGGAGCTTCTTTTCCGAATTATGATGGAAAATGCTGTTGCACAACAATTGCAGATTCCGTTTTATTGAATTCAAGAACACAAAAAGCCTTTTCCACTGCACACACCGACATTTTGACTGATTAGTCACATAACACACACGTTATTGTCTACGTCACTTCCGTCAGGGATGAGCCACAAACTTTAGGAGTTCATCTACCTTATGGTTCACTGAGGTGGTGAGAGTCTTTGATTATATTACTTAGAAACTTTGAATAAACACCATAAAATGCAACAAACTCGCAACAGTTGTTTTGGGTCGAAAAAACACACAACCCTTCATCAGGCGAATAAAGTAAGCACGAGTGGTGCAGTCAAAGTGCCGCTTTGACTGCACCATGAGTGCTTTGACTGCAGCACACTTTGTACGAGTGCTGCAGTCAAAGCACTCGTACTTACTTTATTTGCCTGATGAAGGGTCGTGTGTTTTTTCGACCCGAAACAATTATTGCGAGTTCGTTGCATTTTATGGTGTTTATTCAAAGTTTGTAAGTAATATATTTTTTACAACGCCAGTTTTGTGGTCCTTTTTTATTAAAAGAGTCTTTGATTGTTACTGTTTTACCATAAAATCCCGATTATAAGGCCCCCCACCCTGTTTTTCAGAAGCAAAACCAGTAAAGTATAGGAGGAGCTTATAATCAAGAGTTTTAGAAATTTCTTTTTTTGCAAAGTTGTGGTGGCGCCATCTATCACCAGAGAAAACTAATATTTATTTCAATTAATATAAATTGAAAAACCTTGACATTACTTCGTGCGTCGTTGTTAAATTTTTCGGCCGGGTACCCGGCTCTCCTCAGAATGGCATCCTCTGTAGAGGACTTGAGCTTGACTGACGATGATCTTCTTTCACTATAAGGTGGCACCACATACGGTCGGGTGTCACTGTGGTGCTGTTCTTACATGCCTCTCTATTGGTTGTAATTTCAATTGACTTGCGAAACATCATGTAATAATAATCATTGTCGTTCACCTTATAGTGAAAGAAGATCATTGCCAGTCAAGCTCAAGTCCTCCATAGAGGATGTCGTTCTGAGGAGAGCCAGGTACCCAGCCAAAAAATTTAAACAACGACGCATGAAGTTATGTCAACGACAATGATTATTATTACTTAATGTTTCACGAGTCAATCAAAATTACAACCAATAGAGAGGCATGTAACGACAGCGGTGCAGTGACACCCGACCATGTGTGGCGCCACCTTATGGTGAAAGAAGATCATCGTCAGTCAAGCTCAAGTCCTACACAGAGGATGACGTTCTGAGGAGAGCCGGGTACCCGGCCAAAAAATTTAAACAACGACGCAAGAAGTAATGTCAAGGTTTTTGAATTTATATTAATTTAAGTTAAATACTTCGTTTTTATTTATTATGTTTAAAGCTAATATTTATTATCTGAACCAGAAACTGAATGTAACTTACGGAAATAAATTTTAAATTATTAATTGAAAATTATTTTATTAATATTTTAAATTATTAATTTAAAATTATTTTATTATTAATTTAAATTATTTTTTTCGTACAATTAATATGAAAGATGAATAAAAAAATGAGACTGGTTTTGTCAAAGTAAAGGTAAGATAAAGGTAAAGTAAAGGTATAAATTAGTAAGAGTATATATTTAGGTATATATGAAATGCATAAAACTTATTTTATATATTGTTATTAAACGTAACATTTTACAAAAATCTGACATGAATATTTTTAAGTGAAATAATTAAACGAAAAGTTAGTAGTTTTTTAAATGTCCAACCTTTGTTAAATAAATAAATAAAATAACTATTTATTATTTAAATATGTGAAAGGTAAATAAAAAAATGTTTACTTATACATTCAATTATTATTTTAATGAATGTTGAAGAAGCTTATAAGAACATTATCCCTGGAATTAAGACCAGTGCTGCTATCTATCAGAAAATAAGTTTACAATTTCGATTTTATATAGAGCTATAATTATTTTATAGTTCTCATTCCCACCTCATGATTATTTTGTTAAAACAGAAGGAGAAAAGGGAGTTAATAATTTATGCTGTAAAAATCATATTAAAGAATAACTTTATTTAAAATTATTAAATTTACTAAGATTTCAGAAATTACTTTTTCACTCAAAATGAAAATAAATAAATAAATAAATAAATAAGAAAGAGGGTTTATTTTCGAGATTATGAAAAAAATCCAAAATTGCCTAAAAGTGGGGAGGGGGGCTTATTTTTGAGGGGGGGGGACTTATAATCGGGATTTTACTATCCAGCATCTAGAAAGTGTATACTTCTTTATGAATCATACTGTACTTTTCTTACATATATATTTGCAGAAAGTAAAACATTGCATGAAACGTATGGGAACCATTCAGTCATATCATGCTCAATAACAAATTTTTAAAAAAGGTATTTGTGACTATGAGAAAGGAAATGACAATGTAGTTGAAAGCAGTAAAGAAAGGGGGAGGGGAATTAAAATTGAAACTATAAAATATTACTTTTGCATCCAATCCACCCTTAAAAAAATACAGATATATTTATTTATTAAACGTTGTTAATTTTGTGTATCTATTTTGAAATATTTAAATTGATTATATACATACACATATCAATAAAGAATTGCTTTATATATATGGAAAGAATAAAGATAATTTTTAATTTAATACTTACAAATAATTAATAGTGGACAAAATGGTATTTTGTCAAGGATGGTTTTAACCAGGTTTTTTCCGCTATGGAAAAAAACCAAACAACCTTGTTTTATCCAACCCTTTTCCAAATATATCCCCATTTTTCCTTTAAGATTGAGGAGAGACTTGAACGGTACTTTACACACAGTAAGTCATTTTGCAAAAATTAGTTTCTCAGTTAAAATGGTAACAAATCTTTTAATTTTTTACTAAAAGTTTAAATTTTCAAATAAAGGAAAGATTTCTTTTTTATCCATCATATTTCATGTGTATTTTCTTGCATGCTCTTTAAAGCATATTTGTTAATAATATTAAAATGTTTCTTTACTAAGCTAGATTTTTAAGTTCTTTTCTTTTATATATTTTTGTAAAAGTAGTGTGTCCAAGAAAATATAGTGCTTATTTCATTATTGAAAATTGTAACTGTTTTGTTTCGATAAATATCAACCCATTTTAAATTACTTGTTCTGTAGATATTGAATTTAATTGTATGTGCATTTCAGTGGCGAATTTAAGGGCCCCCCCCCCCCAAAAAAAAAAAACACTGACCTTCACTATTGAATATTGCAATTGTAAATTTTTTATCGGTCTAGAATAACACTTTGAAAAATCTTAGCCCCCCCCCCCCCCCCCAAAAAGTCAAGTTCTGGATCCGCCACTGGTGCATTGCATGGCAGTATTTGGCTTTAGAAGCAACTGTCTGGAGATCCGAAGAACTAAGGTGTATAAAATATACAAAATAGTTGATTATGATGACTTTCAATAATTTTTAAGAACCACCATTTATTTGTGATGGGTTTCACAAAACAGCTTTGCATAGATGCTGAAGTCTGATGTGTTGATTGGTGGTATAAAGTTATGGTGTGTAAAAGAAAAATTATACAGTATATTTTTGCAAAATTTAATGTTTAATCAAAACAATCTCATCACTATTAAACAAATTGAAATAATCTACGTTACTTTATGGAATTAAGTGAGTGCTGCTTTCTTTCTTTTCCTTTTTTTTTTTTTTTTTTTGTGATTTTTACAAGTAGTGAGCATGTGAAATTTTAACCCTTCCCAGCTCAGTTCCAGGTTTGAAGTCAAAATGTGTGAAATTTTTTTATGCTTATTTTTATAGATTTGTGTTTCTTAAACATAATAACACCATTCACATATAACATTTCCTAAAGGAGGAAAATGTGTGTATGTATATATATATATATAAATATATTTAGATACAATTAAAAATTACCTTTAAAACTGGCTTTCTGCATTTCACCTGCTCGAACTGAGCTTGGGATAAGCCAGGAAGGGGTTTAACAGTTTTACACTAGTTTTTAAAATTAAGGAAAAATCACAAAAATTGCAATAACTGGTTAAAAATAAATCAATCCATAAGAAATTTGAATATGTTATTAAATAAGAGGTGCTGAATAAAATTACAGTATGCAAATTGATGGCGCTGCAATCAGAATGTGTAATCTCTGAGGGTAATAAAAATGCATGCTAGAGATTGAAGCTGCAAGTGTTGCTGTTATACTGTGATAAGAAATACAAGGTAGCCAATTAATTACAATGACTTTGAGGCATCATTTGTCTGAAGAATTGTGATGGAGAGCCATTGAGAAACTAGAGGCAGGTCAAAACCAGAAAATGGTGGCTAAATGTCTAAATGTGAGTTCTTCAGTTGTTTATAGACTTCGGCAATAATTTCAAATCACTGATTTGACATCCAGAAGATTCAACCACTGATGGTCAAGAGTTACAGCAAATGTGAATATCCAATATTTGCAGTTACTTGCATGTAGTAATAGAACCTCAACCCCAACTAATCATAGAGCAACCAGAAGATTGGTGTCAACATCTACACTCTGTAGAATACTTTACAAAGGTGTTCTTTAGTGACCAGCATTTTTGTGCTGCTTTGTTTGCATTACAGAAGGGAAGGTTTGAAGTGGATACGTTGTAACAAATTAACTTCTAAACAATATTGAAAATTTTGTTTGTTTTACGGTATCTGCATTTAATTTTCATTATCAGGCAACATCGTTGAACAAAAGGGTTCAAAATCTTTTATACATAAAATGCTAAATTTGCAAAATGGATTTTGTATCTCATATACATCAAAAACGAATGGTTGAAGAATAGTGTAAATTTTTATTTGTGATTCTCATGATGTCTAGTTATACACCTCCAATTTTACTCTTGGTGCTACATCTCACTTTAGAGGTATCTACGGTTTTGCAAGATTTTTCATGATGTTTAGTTTATGTGTGTATGTATCTCGCGTAATTTAAATGGTAACGGTTGGATATAGAATGCTGCAAATTTGTGTGTCTACAGGTTATAACACAATCTCTGTTTTTGGTCTTTATCCGACATTCCGTTTAGAAGCTGTCCAAAAAAGTTATATCCATATTGACCAAAATTAAAAAAACATTTTTGGTCATTATATGACTTACTGACATAGAGATTTTAACAGAAGCTAATAATAAAGCTTATAATAATATTGTTACAATAGTTGCAGACATTCTTGTCTGTAGAAAGTGATTGTAAGGAAATACACAGATTCTATGCAACAAATGCACTAAAACAGCTCAATAAAATAGTTATTCATATCACAAAACACAATAAGCAGAGCAAAAATTTTACCAATTCAAGAGCAATGATCGACCACTTAAAGTACAGTCTCTCACTCTCAAACAGGTCTACTCAGCTCAAAATTTGAGCAGAAACTTCTCTCTCTGCATCATAAGAGTTCCTTTTAAAGATACAGTAACATGTTTTTTCGAACGTTCCTATTAAATGAAAAATAAAAATTTTCTAATTGATCAGTTTGCATAACAGGGTTGCATAAGAATTAAGAAAGTCTTATTTTTTAAAAATTAACGAGCAGATTTCCCCCCCCCCCCTTAATGTAGTATTTGTTATCTTTTATCTTATTTGGATTTTTTTTTTTTTTTTTTTAATAAATTTTTTTTAGGACACCATACAGATAACATAGTTTTCGATTCATGCAAATATTAGTTCTTTAGCTGCTTCTTTACGAAAGTCCACATCGTAAAATGTACAAAATTCAAATCTATAAAATGAGCCCCTTCACAAAATTTAAATTTATAAAAACAACCCTTTCAGAAGATTTTTTTTTTTTTTTTTTTTTTTTTTTTGCAGTATTAAAATGATTCTATCATAAAATTTTAATATGATTTCAGTATTATTTCCTATTTCCAGCGAGTGCCCATACAGATTTAATGAAATTCTATACCTTTATATTAAACATCATATAGAATGACTGCTAAATGGCAAGTTTTACTCAATTACCATATATATGTCCTGAAAACTGAAAAGAAAAGAGCTAAATCCAAACAAATGAAACAGAAATAACAAATGAAGATTAATCCAAAGTAATTAAGGAAAAAAAAAAAAAAAGAGAGAGAACCATCTCCTTATATTATTTTGAAATATTTTCCTCTTTACAGCATCGTTTTCAAGGGCAAATTATTGCAAGAGCAGAAAAAAAAATATACTAAAATGCTTCTACACTGCGCTGCAAAAAAAAAATTAGAGCCCTGATACTATTTTTGCTGATTCTTATGTAAAATGATCTCCTGAATCCGATTACTGTCCCCTTTTGCCCAATCACCCACTGTTTTCTCAGGACGTCACCCCCTCCCTCAATTTTTATCACCGTTTGGTAATTTTATGACCATGAATTTGAACTGGAGAATAGAAAAGAATTATTTTAACAGTTAAAAACACAAAAAATATGTGTAATAAATAATAATAATTTATTTAAAAAATATAATAAATGTAATACATAATTTCAGAGGCAAATCCCCCTCCCCCCTAAATTTTCCCCTTGCTGCAAATGTTCATGTTTTAGAATTTTCCAACTCTGTAGACCCTCAGAAGATATTTAACAGTTGAAATAATCCTTTCCCTCCCTAGAAAACAAATTTATAGCCATAAAATTACCGAAAAGTGATAAAAATAGAAGGGCGTCCCTAGAAAACGGTAGGTAATAGGTCAAAACGGTCGCCGGTCATATTCGGTTTCATGAGGTCATTTTACATAAGAATTTGTAAAATTTGTGTTGGGGCCGACTTTCATACCGAGCAGTGTAATAGCAATATCCAGAATATTGCTATTAATTTGCCTGACATCTTCAGTAAAATAAACAATAAGAGCCAAACAAAAATAATTACCAATAATCTAGTGTGTCATTCACACGACTTTTTCTTACCCTGAAATTTAATACTATAAATACAGGTTTGAGATTAAGAGGTAAGATAACGAGTACTGTTATGTAAACCTATGTTAAACAATTCAAATTAGGCTTCAGAAGAGTTTTACATGATATTTAGCTCTGTGTGAGGGGGGGCGGTAGCCCCCTAAACTCCCCGTTTTCTTAATGCACCTACATTTGTATCGAATTTAAATCTGTTATTAAAGTTAAAAGTTCACTTAAAACTATACAGATAACTTTCACATGCAACATTCCTTGAAATTTATCAGTCTTGCTCTTGATCTAACTTTTTCCAACAACAAAACTTATATTGACTTGAAAATACAACTTTTGGATCTCTTAAATTATTCGTTTTTATGTTACTCTAAGAGATCACAGACAAACATCAAAACGTTAAAAAACTTAACTTTGGTAATGAGAAAACCTCAAAACGTGTAAATATGTAAAAAACCAGCGATGAATATTTAGCTTAAAAACATACATTGTTTACCATATGTCTATAAGGAATTCAATTCCTGAACAGCTTTCCTGGAAATGGTAAAATATTATAGTACAGCACTTCCACTAACAGTAAAAAAGAAGGTTATTGCTTAAACATTTGCAGCCGTGTATATCATTTGAAGATTATGTACAGTCCACATGGTGCACCTAAATATAATCCGATAGTAATAATACACGGCATAACCTGAAATACACTTCCATTAATTTTCAGCTGTTGACGCACTATAATCTAGTTCTTTTGTGTAGCCCTGTAAATGAACAGTGGATGATTTCCCTACCATATTCTACATGAGACATGTTTTTACGCATATAAAAAATGTATATTCATTTCATTTGCTATAGATGTTAAACTCTACTTACCTGCACTTTCCCCCATAGACGTAATGTATTTGAATTCTCTTGGGTGTCCCTGTACACGAACCATTTGCTTCATCTCAACGAAAAGCTTAGTGTAGCATCCCTATATGATACACATTTAGAATACCGAGTTTGGAATTTATACTACTATTTGTTCTTGAGATATGCTGATACAAACACACAGAGACAGATACACATAAAGACCAACCGCTAAAAACATGATTTTCGTATTCAGGGGACCTCAGAACATGTAAATATAACAAAAACTCACATTCGAAATTTTGACCCTAAAACAATACTTTCTCTACCTTATGGGTAAGAGAAGGTAATAAATTATTGAAGAGACATCACAAAATTAGAGGAAATATGAAAACCTTTTGAAACACTTCAGGAAGAAATGAAAACATCACATGAAGAAATGGAAGATCTGGTGAAAAACATTGGTAATCAAAATTCAAGATATATAATTATAAAAATAAGTAAAAATTTCATACGCACAAAAAAAAAGGGGGGGAGGGGGGGGGGGTTCAAAAATTAAAACCTGGATTGGCTCTTGATATCGAATCCCTATTCATTGCAAATAATTTTGCATACTTTAGAAAGATGTCTTACTTATATTTGGCAAAAATATTTTGCAATAAATACCTATGTGCCATTTGTGTCTGTTAAACTAATTGTAAATCATGAGTTTTTGTTATATTTACACCTTTTGAGGTCCACTGAATCCGAAAATCATGTTTTTAGCGGTTGGTCTCTGTGTGTGTTATCAGCATATCTCAAGAACAAATAGTAGCAGAAAGTCCAAACTCGGTATTCTACACGTGTATAGGGATGCTACATTAAGCTTTTCGTTGAGATGAAGCAAATGGTTTGTGTACAGGGACACTCAAGAGTTTTCAAATGCAATACGTCTGTGGGGGAAATTGCAGGTAAGTAGAGTTTAACATCTATAGAATGCTTTAAACTGTAAATAAAATTAATGTATATTTTTTATATGCAGGGAAATCATTCATTGTTCATTTACAGGGCTACACAAAAGAACTAGATTATAGTGCGACAATAGCTGAAAATTGATGGAAGTGTATTTCAGGTTGTGCCGTATATTATTACTATAGGATTGTATTTAGGTGCACTGTGTGGTTTGTACATATTCTTCAAAAGATATACAGGGTTGAAAATATTTAAGTGATAACATTCTTTTTTATTGTTAGTGGAAGTGCTTTACTATAATATTTTACCATGTCCAGGAAAGCTGCTCAGGAATGGAAATGAATTCTTCATAGACATATAATAAATAATGTATGTTTTTAAGCTAAATATTCATCGCTTGTTTTTTGTGTATTTACACGTTTTGAGGTTTCTTGATGATTACCAAAGTCAAGTTTTTTAAAGTTTTTTACCTTCTTATTTCTCTTTACCTACTTATTACCTTCTTATTTCTCTTTCACTTACCGAAAAATTTTTTGGTGTGTACTTCGTCAGGTCAATTTTATGTCTTCTGATAACATTATCTTCAAAAAGTGCATATAAGACGAGTAATAATGAGTAATTGAAGTTGTGTGGTTGTTTCACACCATATTTTTTCATATTCAATAGATTTTTATCAAATGATTCTAATTATTGTCCTTTTATTAATTAAGCAGTGTTTCATTATTAAAATTTCACACTTTTTACAATTTGATTTTTCTTTATTTACATTTTAGATTGAGTCCTACAGTTTTCTTTACATTGACAATTTTTCTTGCTTTTGTTTTATTTGTTTATATAATTTTTTCATTGTGTTTTAATAAAATAATTATATATTATTTTCATCGTTGATTTTCTCTTAAATTTTTTTCTGTAATGCAAGTTATCATCCCCGACTTTTTTTTTTTTTTTATGGCATGAAATTTCTAAAGCAAAAATGCCAATTTAGAAAATCTCGCTTAAAAAAGAAAAGAAATGAAAATGACCTGATGAAAGTCAGAGTAAAAAGCACTAATACAAGCCTCTCTAAACTAATATCGAATTGAGGTTCTTAAAAGACATTAAATTTTAATGATCCAAGTTGTTGATGAATTGAGAGACTATGTTAAATCGTTGGTCAACAAATAACCACGAAATTTGCTTAATTTTGTCGCCAAATTATCCAAACCATTAACTTTTGTTAGTGGGATCGAAGAACGAGGGATGTTACATTTCGAAGCGTTGAAAAATACTGCGATGTAATTTTTCTATTTTTTACCTATCCTTAATTTCAAAATAAATAAGTAATCGCAACCCATTTTTCGCCAACAAAATTTAAGAATATTTCTTTATTTTATGCCTCTCCCCACTTACATTTGAAATAGTTATCATATCATTTGCTGTGATAACTAAAGCGATTTCAGCTTTAAATGCCACCATCGCCCACTGTCTCTTCTAAAATAGTGAAATGTATTATTTTCTTGTCTTTCGGAAAATATTAAATTATGCTACTCCCCCCTCCCTGGACTGTTGTGTTATTTTTTGTCGTTGTCGCCATTTCCCATTCAACCCCCATCCCACGTCATATCCTATCCATTATTACTAATGAAAGAGGTCTTTGTTTTCTTCGAAAAATCGCGACAGATTCTATCAGCGGAAAAGAGAAATCTGGAACATTCCGATCTTTCTGATGGGTATATCAGTCTAAAAAAGAATGGCGGGAAGTGAGCTGGTTTTGTGAGGGTTGTGATGTGGTCCACAAATTGTCCAGTTTTCCTTCCTGCTATTTATTTCTCCGATTTCCGGTCAGCGATCTGATCATTGTTTCAAAAAATTTTTAGGGGAAATTGATTTTTTATTTTGTGTTCCTTTTTTTGATTCTAATCTATGCAAGGTGGGTTTATTTTTACATTTAGCGAATAACCAGTCTGTTTCCTCCCTTTATTCTTACTCTAAAGACATCAAAATCGACCGAAGTAGTCTTCATTTGCTATTGGTCGAATTTTACAGATGAGACATTTTCATTTATATTACCTTTCTTCAGCCCAGTTAAACTATCCTGACGGAAAAACGCATCATTAAATCAAACAAAATATTTCATTATGCAAAAACACCAGACAAATTAATGCGTTAATAAACTCGTAATAAAAGACAGGGGTGATAATATTTAAAGGCTACCCCTTTTTTCAGGGTTTTAAATTTAATCCATCCCTATTTTCATATTTCTTACCAAGTTTATCTTTTGTTATTATTGGTTGTTCATTTTTTATTCAGGTGATATGTGAATGAACTATACATTTCTATAAATTTGTTGATACAAGATACAAAAATACATTCCGTATTGTTTCTCTTATTTGAACACTTTTATATAAGGGAAATTAATAAGTACTTCCTACTCTTTTCATTTCCATGGTAACGCATCGTCAACGCATCTTCTATTTGAAAAGCAGAAGCCCACACTTTACAGATTCTGCCCTCTTTTCGATTCAGTTCTAGCATAGCCGTAGGTGAAAAATGAAACTCCAGATGGCTTTGTTGATGAGTTTTCTAATTGTAGATATTTTATCCTATTTTTTTGTAGGATGTTTGTGTGAGATTTGCCATCGAAAGAAAAAATATATAGATATATAAGAAATTGTTATTTATAAATATGTATGTGTAAGTGTAGAGATTTTGAAATACGACGTAATTGTATAAATATTATTTAATATATATATATATATATATATAGATGCAAAAAGTTATCGATTCAGGGAATTTTAGTTATCTAGCAATGCCGATTGCTAACTTAAAAATGTTAATATTTTTAAATTATGGTTAAGTGGAAAAATTCAATCTGATTAGCTGACATTTTTCCTGTGGTGCAGTTTTCGTTCATTATTATGATTCTTCATCACCTGAAATAATAATAATTAAAAAACCGTTAAAAAAAAAAAAAAAAAAAAAATGCTACAGTTAAAATTTTTAAAAGATTTATTTCTGTTCTTCTGCGTTGCGTCGAAAATTTTTAATAATTACACACATGATCGTATGTAATGATGATTTAAATGATTTTTTAAAAGGCAATTTAAAAATAAAACATGAATTGAAATTTAATTTTAATTTATTTTCTACTTTAAGGATATTTATTAAATAATAAAAAAATTCAGAAAATTTAGGATATTAAAAGTAAGATTTTTGCCTGAATTGCTTAGAAGTTGCTGTAGGTTTACATTTCAAATATCAAGGAAGTCAAATTATGTGTAGATTTTTTTTTTTTTTTTTTTTTTTTCTCTGTCCGATTATCACTTATACAGATGAACAGAACATAATTGAATAACACGAAATTTAAAATCTTTGCAAGCGTCATTTTAAACCTAGCAATATTTTAAAGAACTACGAACTTTATAGAGAATAAGAACTTTTGTGTCACAAATTGACTAAAATACACAATCATAAAAAATATAATCAAAATAGGAATTGTTTTATTTATTTATTAAAAATAATGATAATAAAAAGTCATCGCCAACATGACGACAAAAATTTAAAAGGCGTCGTGGAAGTTATATATTAAAATTGCATTGCCTGTGGAAGTATGAAAATTTTGTCGTGAACCATGAATTTTATTTAGAAACCTTTCTTTGAATGATTTTGGTTTCACTGTTGTATAATATTAATTTGGTTTTATTAATAATTTGGCTTCTGGTAAATTAAAATTTTAATTAGGTGGTGAAATTGGTGTAACATTTATGAATTTCAAATTTTAACGGTAAATAAGAAAAGAAATAAAATGCGAATACAGTAACCGCCGCTTAATAAAATCACTGGTTAATAAAATCAGCCGCTTAATCTGATCAAATTGCCAGAACCGGAATCAAATCAATACAAACTATTGTTGAAACAGCCGCTTAATAAAATCAGTGTCGCCGGTTAATAAACTCAAAAAAAAATCTCCTCAGCAGCCAAAATTATCATTTATGCACACTAATTTTTTTTTATTTATTTACATTGTGATTTTATTTTATTCATTTATTTAAAAAAAAAAAAAAAATTAAAGTACCCGTTATCGCTCATTGTCGAAAGTTTTATACTTGCAGCATAGGTACAAATTAAACATGCCCCATAACTTATCTCTTTAACAATTTCAAGGAACATATTCTTCAAAGCGCAGTAATAAGTTACAAATTTAATTTGATTTGCAAATGGTATATATATTTTTTTTTAATTTTCAATTATTAAATGACAATTTCTACTTCTTATTTTGAAATAGCTATAAATTAAGAGGTTCAAACGGAAAGATTTTAAATTTATAAGAAAAGCGTGAACTTTTGCTAAAATAATGATGATTTTCTTCGAAGGAAAGCGCATAGAAATTTAGAGTGTGTTTAATTTGCTTATATCGGAGGAATAATTGATTATGTATCAAAAATTAATTAATATTTTTTACTAATTACATTATTCGATACCCATTGAAATTTCTTTCCAAATTCAGGGAAGTAACACCTTTTCCTTGAGTGCAGGGACGTCCGCCGGATATAAAAATCAGCCGCTTAATAAAATCACTTTGCCTCAGGACAAATGTGATTTTAATAAGCGGCGGGAACTGTATTTCGCACGGGTTTGCTAGTAATTAATAAAAAAGAAAAGTCTACCATCCTCTTAAATTATGAAATTTTTTATACATGGTGATGAGTAAATATTTTGCTCACTAATTGCATAAAATGTATCTTTGGAATTATATTTGAACTAGTAGAATTCAAAAGTTTAGGATTAGTTTATTATAATAATTATGATTAGATATTATTTTTCCTTTATTTTTATTTATTTATTATCGAGAATATTTTCTTGTGTTGTTTTCTACATAAAATATGTAAAGCTAAAAATTCTGGGTTAGAATTTCTGATAAATCATAAATTTAAAATTTTCGACATAATTCCTTTAATTTTCTTTCTTTTTTATAAAATATTCTTTATAAACAAAATAAGTATTTAGAAATCTAATGTTTATGTTTACCAACTCAGACTTATGTTTACTAACTCAACTAAGCCAGTTTTTATTTTATTTTTCCCCCTTATATTCCCGTTTCAATGAATATGGAATTTTTCTATTTTTTTATTTGCTGCATCGCTACTCGCTTTTACGTTTTGGTGCTTTTAGTTTCGAAATTTGTTTTGACTTTCTTTTATTCAAACAAGAAAGTTAATCTTCCGACATTTCCCTTACTAGAGCTTCCATTCATCCATCTGAACGAGAATTTAAAAATATCGGCGACTTGTGAACCCGTTGTGTATGCGTTTGAAAGCGTATATGTAAACATCTTAAAATAGCATAAATAGAATCCATCTTATATCGTCAAAGAAAAAAAGGAAAAAAATATCTCTAAACAGATTTTTTTTTTTTTTTAATCTTTTAGTTTATTTTTCTTCCGACTTTATCGAAAATATTTGAAAAAACATATTCGGCTTCTTGTTTTTCTTTTATTCTGTTTACTATTGCAGCTTTTTAAAATTTTGATGCAGACGGTATTTTAGGTATTCAAGTTAAACATAGTATTTATTTATTTATTTTTTCATTTCTATTTTAACAAAAGCGATATTCTTTAAAAATTATTTATTTATGTTCATGCGTAATTATTTCACCTCTGTAAATTTTGTACCATGCGCCAATAAATGCCAACCCAGATAACCAACCAACTGTAAACTTGCATTTATTCATTTCTTTCTTTTTCTTTTCTTTTCTTTCTTTCTTCTTTCTTTCTTTTCTTTTTTCATTCTGCTTAGCTAATAAGCTAATATGCATATGTTAGAAAAAGCAATTATATATATATTTAAAATAAACTAGTATGATGTGGCCACCACATGACTTTCTTCTATATTTTCTTATACAAATTCCTCAGTAAAAATAATTTATTAAAATTATTATTTAGAAAAATTATCTTCCATGATGATGCAGATGGTTTCCATATTAGAGAAGTAGTATAACAGTAAATATATATATATATAAAGTCAATTTTATTCTCAATACTAGTATATAACCACGGCCGACTCCATACTAGAGTCAGCCGTGATATAACCCTGTCAAAAATGACAGAATGTGAAATCAGTTAAGGTAGTGAGTCAAAGAAGGCTTTTGCCTGTTTCACTGGTCGCTATATTTAAAGGGGACTGTTTTCTATATCGTTTTATAAACAAAAAAAAAAAAAAAAAAAAAAAAAAAAAAATCATGAAACTGCTCAAAAGCCCGCTTCCTGTCCCAGCTGCCTTAGGCAGCGTCCCACTCATTCGCAGACTCTCGGGTGCCTGTCCCTATTGCCTGTGGCAATAGCTTACTCGTGGGCTTCCATTTGGGTGCTTATCAGATGACAGTTTCGAAACGGACAGTATCGAAGAAATTGAAGTAGCAATTTTATATTTGAATCGCAGTTACATATGAACAACACTATACGTGGTGTACATAATATTTTCTTTCACGTCGTTTTCTATATTTACTTGATTTATTCGATCATCTATAAAATGACAACAATTTCTCGCCAAATATAATATTAAAATATTCTATGATCAGCTACATCTGTCGCGTGAGACAATTTTTTGTGGTTATAATAGTAGTTGAGTTAGTTAATAGTAGCTGGTATATAGAAAAATAAATAATTAAATATGTAAATCTGATCATAGTACAGCCTTAATATAGCTCCCCTTGTCGACTTTTGAATTTTTATCGCCATTATAGACAAAAATACATAATTTATGCGATTATTTTTTCTGTTTATTTCTTTTCTTTTTCCTTTCCTTTCCTTTTTTTTTTTTTTTTCTCTTTTTCAGTATTTTATAATTTATTTATATTTTTGATGCGCTACTTGGCTGAAAGTGGCTTTTACAAAAGTAGAGTCTTTTTGAAAAATCTCCGATCTATTTCAGCATCAAAATTTTAAAATATTACCCAGGATTATCAATGAATTAGCTTTCATGCCAAGCGCGATTCGTCCGTGCCAAAAACATACTATTTAGACCAAACAAACGAACAAACAAACAAACAAACAAACAAACAAACAACAACAAAAAAAAAAAATCTAAAATTGAAGTATATTAAAAAAGGTTATGTTTTTTTTTTTTTTTTTTTTTTTTTTTTCCCGCTGCATTTTCATTTTTACTTTCCGAACACTATAGTGAGGAAAGTATTGTAATCATGTCAAAAATCCGAATTCGAGATTTTGATGTTTCTATACGTTTTGAGGTCCCCTGAGTCCGTTTTCACTATTTTTACGATGATGTATGTATGTGTGTGTGTATGTGTGTATGTTTGTGAACACGCTAGCGTCTAAAGGCTTTGTTCGATTAACCTGAAAGTTGGTACGTATATTGTAAGTCACCATAGTACGAACCCTATAGATTTTGGTGAATCTAGCACTTATAGTTTTTTTACAGGGACACAAAGAAAAATTCTTTATCATTATGGCCTATGGGAGCAAAATCTTAAAAGTGCGATAGCATCTAAACGCCTTATTCAATTGAGCAAAAATTTTATACACATATTATAGATCACAAATACTCAATCTGTATAGATTTTGGAGAATCTAGCACTTATAGTTTTTTTACAGGGACACAAAGAAAAATTCTTTATCATTATGCCTATGGGGCCAAATTTTTAAAAATGTGATAGTGTCTAAACGCCTTATTAATCTGAGCAAAAAAATTGTACACATGTTATAGATCACAGTTGAACTAACTGTATAGATTTTGGTGAATCTAGCACTTACAGTTTTTTTACAGGGACACAAAGAAAAATTCTTTATCATTATGACCTATGGGACTAAATTTTTAAAAGTACGATAGCATCTAAACGCCTTATTGAATTCAGCTGAAAATTTATATGAGTATTATAAATCACTGTTGCACTAACTATAAGCATTTTGGTGAATCTAACATTTATAGGTTTTTACTGGGACACAACGAAAATTTCTTTGTCATTATGATTTATGGGCTCAAAGTTCAGTAGCGTTAAATAAAACAACGTGTAATAGATGGAGAAAAATACTCAAACACTCTATTATGGTTTTCTCTCTTTTGTTTGTTTAACAACTACTCTTTCTTTACTTTATCTACAAAACTGTTAATTACTCAATGTTCGGAAAGTCGAGTGGAGTCACTCCAGATTTTTTTATATGCATGAGTAAATTTAATATTTTATAATTCGCGTTAAAGCATATTTCATTTTATGCTTAAATAAATAAATAAATAAATAAGTAAACATCGGGCTACACAATTTTATTTTCTCCCTTGGCGACTTTTGAATTTTTGTCGCCATATTAGCAAAGGTTTTCTTTTTTTTTTTTTTTTCGTATAATTTCTTGTATAAAATGGGAACCCTATTTTGCTAATACTTTTATCGGACACCTTTCCGTTAATTTGTAAGAATTCTTCGTATTCTGTTTATATTTTTAATTGTTTTTATGTTTAAAATAGTGCTTGCTGAAATAATTTTTCTATTTTTAAAAGTAAATTTTTTTCTATAAAATTATCTTACTCAGATAAAAATAGATATAGTAGTAAAAAAAAAAAAGTTAATCTCATTAGACAAATGTCGTCATTTTTTCTTATTTTATATTTTATTTCATTTTGCAGGCGCGATTTTTATTTCCTAATTCAAAATTATAAAAAAAAAAAAAAAAAAAAAAAAAACCTTTTCGATACTGTCCGTTTTGAAACTGATTATTATTAATTTTCTTTTCTTTTTCTTTCAAAAAAAAAAAAAAGATTTTGATGAAACTCTGGCAGAAGTAGAATTTAGTTTAGTACGGAGGACTATTACTTTTTTTTTAAAATCAAATTACAACATCTCTTTAAAATTATTTAATTATATATTTTGGACAAATTTTCGATTTCGGTAAATATCCGTAGATTGAGACTAATAGTCCTTAGTCCTTAAAAAAAAAAAAAAAAAAAAAAAAAAAAAAAGATTTTGTGCGTTGGGGAATATTTACCAAAATTGAAATTTTCGAGTAGATTACCAAAAAATGACTAAAAGAGGTTGGAAACGGTTGTGCGTCTTATGGGAAATACTTCCAAGAAACCATTGTGAGATTTATAGGATTTTCGATTTTTGTGGGGCTATGTGAGGGCAAAATTAATAGCCTCCTTTTTTTTTTTTTAATATGTTTGTCTTATAGAATCTAAAGTAGCTGTAATCACGAATTTTGATGTGCTAGCTTTTATATGTTTCTAGCACCCACTTCGTTGGAATTTTGCAAAATCTTCCCTCTTTCCCTTTGTCGGTGAGGAATGAAGCAAAAAATATGTTTCTAAGTGAAACTCTGGTGTCTTTCACCTCAGGAAAACAATTTTGGACGTGTGATTTGGTTATGTGTACGCAGCATACACTGTAAAATGATTTTGCGAAATTACCCTCTTCGCCGGAAAGGGAAAACAAAAACAACGTTTTAAAGATAAGTTTGCAACTCTGCTCCAAATTACCTCAGGTTGACGAATGCACCTTACTTCATTGATGATGTACTCATACCAAGTTTTTTTTTTTTTTAACTTTATGAGCCTTGTTATTATATAGACTTGAAACAAATGTTCTGGATTTTTTAATTTTATATTGTTCACTTATAGTGTTATTCGTATAAATTAATACTTAAATTGAATCAAGTTAACGTATGGATGTTTCAAACCAAGAATTTCTCTATAATTCAAAATGCTAAGTCGAGGCTCCTACATAAGCAGTTTTTTTTCCCAGTTGACTATCTCTATTACAAATAATTCTTTAAAATTTCATAATGATTATTAAAAAATAATTTTCTTTATGCACGTTTATACAAAATTTTGTCTATACCACTATGTTAAAAATTTAGAAAAAGCGGGATGGCAACGCAAGCCGTTGGACAATTTTTACCAAAAGTTGATAGGCACTAATTTATGTCATTGTGTTACAATGACATACATACCAATTTGTATGAAATTCTGTACAGTAGTACCTGGGATACAATCGCCACAAAATTTTGTCACAGAGACAGACAGACAGACATTTTCTACAAATGATCAAAACGTGTTCTACAGCTCTCAAAACGTGTAAATCCATCAAAAACACGCAGCTGAATATTTTTACGAATCCAGTACTTTCTTCTATTGACTATAGAAGAAAATAAAAAACGGATCTTTGGACAATCATTATAGATTACTGTATTAATTTACTTTATTTTGGTTTTAAGGGATATGGGTTCTGAAAGCTTAAAAAAAAAAAAGCTTATTTTTCCGAACTTTTTTTAAATGTAATAATTTTTTATGAAAGAATTTGGAAAGTTCTGCCGGTGAGTTCAGCGGCAGATCCAGAACTTAACTTTTTTTTTTTTTTTTTTTTTTGTGGGGGGGGGGGACTAAGATTTTTCAACATGTTATTCCAGATCAATGAAAAATTTACAATTGTAATACTCAGTTGTGAATGGCAGTGCTTTTTTTTTTTTTTTTTTTTTTTTGGAGGGGGGGGGGTCAGCCCCCTAGCTCTCCCCTTAGATACGCCACTGGGTGAGTTCTGATTTCCGGAGACACTTCAGAAAAGCTGGATACGATATCTCAAAAATTAATGGACCGATGTCTTATTGAAATATTGCATACTTCTTCAAAATACAATTGACTAGTGCGTGGACGAAGGGTTTCTTTTCTTTTTCCCTTTCTCGTCTTTCTTTTTCTTTCTTTCTTTCTTCTTTTTTTTTTTTTTTTTTTTTAGGACTGAGGACTATTAGTCTCAATCTGCGGATTTTTACGATACCAGTTTTACGATAGTTGGACATTTATCGAGAATGTAATTGAATAATTTGAATGTTATAATAATAATAATAATAATAATAATAATAGTTCTCCGTCCTAAACTAAATTCTGCTTTAGTCAGAATTTCACTTTTTTTTTTTTTTTTTTTTTTTTTTTTTAAGAAAAAGAAAAGAAAATGAATAATAATCAGTATCGAAGAAGTGTGGTGTCAGTATCTGTGGTTAATGCTATAAAGTTTGTACTGTGGATTTACTGTTGACAGCTGTTCAGGGGTGTTTGCGTTCCGGATTTTTTATTTTATTTATCACCAGTAATTTTTTAATAGTGATATTATTAGTAGTTTTCTAGTAGTATTTGACAATTAAATATAGCAAAAATACAATTCGTAATTACTGGTGGGAAACAAAATAAAAAATCCGGAACGCAAACACCCCTGGCTGTTATTGAAGCTGTGTTTATTATTATTATTATTATTATTATTTTTATTTATTTATTTTGTTTTTTTTTTCCCGCCAAAGACAGCCGATATCAAATCTGTTCTTTTGAAAATAATCTTAATCTTTTGAATGAAATGTTTATGTTTATAATCGAAAATGGAAGTCCGACATTTTATTTATTTATTTATTTTTAACTACAACTAATTTTACAAAGATAAAATGTACCGAAAATTGTACTTTTTATCGTACAGCTCTACCAAAACTATAAATAAATAAAATGAAAAAGTGTAAATCCTTCGTTGAAGCACTAGTCAGTTCTATTTGTGCAAATTTTCAATGAGATCTGTTCGTTGGTTTTTGAAAAATCGTGCCCACCGCTTTCCTGAAGGGTCTCCGGGCTGAATTTTTCAAAATTTTATCAAATATTGTTATATATATTAGCCTTTGAAACTCATCTAACTGTTCAAATAAAAAAGTTTTGTCTATTTTATTTAAGGTCTTTTGTCTTTTTTATATGCCAAATTTAGTTTTTGTAACCAAAATTATAACTAATTAATCATAATTAACAATTAAAAAATTGATTAAAATGGCGTTATGGTTGAAAGGCAATTTATTTACATATGAAAAGTAAACGTGAAAAAAAAATTTAAATTGGCATTATATTTAGAATAATCTGGTGTGTCACTTACACGACTTTCTCTTACCCTGAAATTTAATACTATAAATACAGGTTGCAGATTAAGAGATAAGATAATGAGTACTGTTATGTAAACCTGTGTTAAATTATTCAAATTAGGCTTAGGAAGAGTTTTATATGATAATTAGTTCTGTGTGAGGGGGGCTACCGCCCCCCCCCTCAACCCCCCGTTCCATTAATGCACCTATATTTATGCAAAATCTAATTCGGTTATTAAAAATAATTTTGTTTTTAAAAAATAATTTATTAAAATTATTATTCAGAAAAATTATCTTTTATGATAATACAGACGATTTCCATATTAGAGAAGTAGTATAACACTAAAAATAATCTGGTGTGTCACTCACACGACTTTCTCTTACCCTGAAATTTAACACTATAAATACAGGTTGCAGATTAAGAGGTAAGATAACGAGTACTGTTATCAGAGATGAGAGTTTTCAGACTTTAGTAGGAATTTCAGACTTTTCTTAATTTTTTAAAAGTAATAGATTATTTTCTTTCTAAATATTTTTCTTTTGTTTAATTTTCTTTCTTTTCACATGTTTTTAAACAATTTGTTTTTTACATATTGACAAAAGTATTATTGATAAATATTTCAATTTACTTCTTATATATTTTATAAAAATAGTTCAAGGTTTATAAGGTAAGTAAAATGCACTCACCTTGGTTGTGAGTATCCTCTTTTGTTTCAGCTTTGAGTATCAAGATGTTGTATTTCATAAATGAAAATAGATCAGTAGTTAGTTTCACGAACTATCATTTTAGTTGACTGATGCTGTTTAAAATATATAATTTGGAAAGGATTAAATAATGGTTTTAATTGAATTAAACCAGCCTTCTTTAGCTTGGTTTATGAATAGAGAAAAAATATATGTGGGAATAAAAAGAAGAACCCACATGTGTTTCTTTTAATCACATTTTTTTATTATGAAACTGAACATCGAAGAAGGAGAAAAAAAAAAACGAAAAATACAGCATTACATGTACATAGAAACACAGACGGCCAATCAGAACAAAATGCGTCACACCGACGCTCCAGTGTAGATGTATATATGCATGAAGAAATAAAAGAGTCAAATGAAATGTTTTTAGAATAATATGAAAAAAGAAAGTTTTTGTAATTATTGAAAAGAATGTCATTTTGAGTTTATTTCTCACCAACACCCCTGCGTAAAGTCGATGACATTTAATCACAGTTCAACAAGGAAATTCGCAATTTTCGAAAAGAATGTCTCGGCAGAGGCTTGGTGAGCACGTCTGCTATCATATTATCCGTACTTACATACTCAATCTTTATTGTGCCTTGCTCAACAAGGTCTCGAATCAGATGGTACCTTAGCTCAATATGCTTAGTTTTCTGTCGAAATTTGTCATTTTCGGCCAATTTGATGCAAGAAAGATTGTCTTCATAGAGTGTAATAGGACAATTTTGTTGCATATCAATTTCTTCAAAAAGGTTTATAAGCCATTTTACTTCTTGCGCGGCACTTGCTGCAGAAATATATTCCGCTTCTGCTGATGACATTGATACAGATTTTTGTTTTTTGCTTGTCCAGTATACAGTATTTGCTCCTATGCAGAACAAATTTCCTGTTGTAGACTTACGATCACTGGGATCGTTTGCCCAGTCGGAATCTGCATATACCCTCAAGACAGGCTCTTCAATATTATTATATGTCAATTTAAGATTAATTGTACTTTTTAAATATCTCATTAATCTTTTTACCGCTTTCCAATCTTTTGCTCTTGGGCGCTCATTTCTTCTACTCAAAATATTTACCGCGGCGCTAATATCCGGACGTGACACGGTTGAAATATATAACAATGCGCCTACAGCCTGTCTATATTGTGTATTTTCTGGTAAAAGGTTTTCTTCGTCATTTAATTTTATGTAACCTGTGTCCATAGGAGTGTCTGTAGGTTTTGAATTTTCTAAACCGTATTTGACTATAAGTTCTTGTATTTTGTGTGTTCGATCAAGAGTCATTGTATTTTCGTTAGGACGATTAATATTTATCCCAAGGTATTGTTTTGCTTCTCCCAAGTCTGTTAACGGGTATTCTTGTTTTAGTTTGTTTACAATTTCATTTATTTGTTGATCATTCCCCGCTATTAACAAATCATCGACATACACAAGTACATAAGTAGTTACATTGTTTTGTTTACGTTTATAAAGACACTTGTCGAATTGACTTTGAATAAAGCCTAAGTTAAGTAATGACTCATTCAATTTTAAATTCCATGCTCTCGCGGCCTGCTTTAGCCCGTATATTGCCTTTTTTAATTTACACACCTTATGTTCTTCCCCGGATACCACGTATCCTTCTGGCTGATGCATATAAACATCTTCACTCAATTTACCGTGTAAAAATGCAGTCTTGATATCAATATGTCTAAGACTTAAATTCTTATAAAGACTCATTGCCAAAAAACTTCTCAAAGTTGTGTGAGACGCCACTGGGGCGAAAGTCTCATCGTAGTCTATTCCATATTTCTGTGAAAAGCCCTTCGCAACCAGCCTAGCTTTGTATTTTTCAACACACTGTAAAAAAATGTTGTAATTTTTCCTGCGCTTTCTGCGGTTTATTTTCAAGTATTTATGCTGTGAAATAAATTCAAGCACTAAATGCTGTAAAAAGCGACTTCCTGTGGACTTTAGACAATAACATCTGCTTGTGGAAACATAACATCTGCGTCTTTGAACTGAGATGCAGATGAACGATGAATGAACGACCAGAAGATCATGGAATGAGCAAGGTCCGTTCATCAGAAAGGTTAGTTATTAATTTTTATATTAATATTTTGTATTGATTAATTAATATTTCGTTAAAGCGCATTAGTTGTAAACATATTGTAGCATGTCTAATCTATTCATGACACATATAACTTTTGTTTTAACGATTTGCAATTAATTAAAAAAAAATTTTTTTCTTATTAATCATTCAGTATTTTGAAGGTTTTTTATACAATTACATTTATCAAGTTATATGCTGGCCAAGAAAGTTCAAAATGCACTTTTTTATATGAACGTGTATAAACTTGCACTCATGAAAATCAACAAAAAATATTAATTATTTATTAAGTAATTAATTATAAAAAATTCAATATGTTTATGTTTACAAATTTATTTTTAACCCTAGAACACTAGTGTTACGTAAATTTTACGTGCAGTCTTCATTTAATGGTTTTTTTCCGCACTTTCCCTACTATCGATACACTTATTTGAGTTTAAGTGCTTCGAAATAATTATTCAGATAATGAAAAATTAGTAATATTGGGTAAAACAGCAAATAATTAAACATATTTAAAAACAATATTAATGTAATATAAGCAAATAAAACGACTTTTACATGAGCGCGTCAATTTTAGGTACCTCTAGTGATAGAGTATTTATGAACACGCTAGTGTTCTAGGGTTAAAAGAAGATTTTCTTAACTTGAACTTGAAATGTATTCCCTTTGACTTCAAGTCTTGATAAATAATATAACAAGTATAAAAACGTAGTCCTTGAGATATTATTTGACTTGTTTTTTTTTTTTTTTTTTTTTTTTTTTTAACAGCAAAGAATGTTTGCATGACAGTATGATACACATAGTTTATTTTGAAAATTAAAAGAGGTATATTTCTGGGGCCGAATCAGTCCAAAAATTGGGACCGCTTTAGGGTCATATTCAATGACCTTGACTTTGAATGTTCCTTGTCATATTCAATTTCATATTAAACTTAATTTGTGCAGAGATCCTTAAAACTTAATTTGAAGATTTCATTAGGTCATTTTAAACGAAATTCTAATTTTATATTCTAAAATTTTCTTTATATTAAGAATTTTAATACCAATTTAAATAGAGGTAGAATTATAAAAATTTTTAAATAATTAATTTAACTAAATCAGGATGAAAGTCCTTTTGTTTCAGTATAGCTTACAAATTCGCCTTCGGCAACCAGTGGGTTTGCCGAGACGTCGGTTTGCTTCAGAAAAATCACCGTATCAAACTCCTGCTCGGTGACGTGTTTTCCTGTTTTAAAATCTACGACCGCCTGTTCACTCACCATGCAAGCACTTTTGAAAATTCTGCCTGTAGCAAATTTCGACAATCAGCCGAAATTTGGCGCCAGTTGCATTCTATGCCCGTTTTATAATCTGAACCTGGATGTTTGCTCACCATGCAAACGACCTTTGAAAAATTTGGCCAGGCAACTACGCTAGTTTAAATTTATGTGTATATCGGCCGACAGGTAGCGCTGCTGTTAATTAACTGTGATCCGACAGCGGGGTTTTTGAATCCCGGAAGATTTTTCTCTCTTTTTTATTTATTGAATTTATTTTACTTTATGTATTTATTTATTTATTTCCAAAATCGACATCTGCTATATACCTATTGAAATTAGATTTTATATTATATTTATCTGCTTTTTTAAATTATCTTACGTTTACTGTTTCCAGAATTTTTAATTTCTGTAGAATTCGAAACACCCTCCTTTTTTTTCAGGACATTTTCCAGCCATTATTCAGTAACGATAATTTTTTTGGCTTATTTTATGATAAAAATTGCCATTCAGATTTTGAAAATATCTTGAAGAAAGACGGAAACTTCCAGCCCTGAATTTTTGTCATGAAATAAGCTGTTAGAATGAGACATCTATTTCTTTCGGACAAAATAGAGTACATGAAAACATTTTTTTTTTCTTTTTCCCTTTGGCACCAAATAGAAATAGCATAAAAGAAATTTTAAAACATTAATATATGTAACCGCTGCTAAAGAACGCAATTTCATATTTTAAGGAAAAGGTATGTGCTATTTTTATTTTTATTGATTTATTTATTAAGCTTTTTAAATAGTTTGACCAAATGAAAATAATAATAATAATAATAAATAAATAAATAAATAAATAAGGATTTTATTTTTTTTTCTCGTTTATATTAAAAAATCAATATAAACGAGAAAAAGAAATATTGGATTCGTTAAAATTTTCGATCTCCGTTTTTCGATGGATTTAAACGTTTTCGGATGTCCAGAACACGATTAGTTTACTTTTAGAAAAATTGCTAAAAGGATTTACCCCCCCCCCCCCTACAAAATAATTTGTGTTTAAAATGCGCTCAAAAAGAAAACCAAAACCTGTATCGACCGACTACTGCATTTCGATTTATCCGTAATAATCTATATATATATATACCATACTTGCCAACTTTTCCGGTTTTCCCGGAAGATTTCCGGTTTTTTAACGTATCTTCCGGTCTTCCGGACAGACGATGATATCTTCCGTTTTTAAAAAAGTCGCGGATATCGTTCGTTTTAAAAAGAAAGCCCAAATGTTCTATGAAAACTCCTGTTTCCCAATCTTTTTCCATCCATAACATAAATGTCAATATTCATTTCAAACTTGCTTTATGAGATTCTAGAATATGTAAAGAGATAGAATTGTTAAATATTTCTTGCTGATGTAATTATTTCCCCCCCCCCCCTTCATTTATCTCCAACTAGTGATCTGCAATCAAATGTTCTGCATTAGTCTTTTGTTTCCTAATCTTTATCCATCTGCAACAAAAATGATAATATTAATTTAAACTTCTTTCATTAGATTCTAGAAGTAGAGTTGAGTTTAATATTTCTTATTCTGTAATTATTTTTGTATCCCCCCCGCCTCCCCCCGTCTTGTGATCAATGATCAATTCTAGAAACAATAAAGCAATGAAAGTGCTCAATATTTCTCACGTATGTAATTATTTTTAGATCGTTATTGCTGAATTTAATGAATCTGTTTATTTTTCCTCAATTAAATTAAATATTTGTATGTCATATTTATACCAAATGTGTAAACATGGGAAAAAAAATGAAGAATTTTTTTTAGGTAGGAAAATTTTTTTCCAAATCAATTTAAAAAAAAATTAATACTCAGTTGGTTTTATGCACATTTGAAACTGATAATTAGCTACTGCTACGTTTTTTTATATGTATGATTAATGTACATACACAAAAATCATTTTCTATTTATTTAAAAAATTAGTTATACTTTAACTTAACTAAGTTTTTTGTCTATTGTTAAATAAATTTCTTACAGATTCTGTTATGTAGATATTTATATGTTGAAGAGGAATAACTTCATTTAAAAACTTTATATATTTAGTATAATCAATGTATAGTAAAACGTTTTTATAGATTGCTTCTAAATATTAAAATTGTAAAACTGTATTGTTGATTACGTCAAAGAGAAATTTAAAAAAAAAAAAAATCTTCCCTTTTTTTATGAAATCTTCTGGTTTTTCAACAAAAATCTTCCCTTTTTTTATTGAAATTGGTTGGCAAGTATGATATACGGTAAACTCTCGATTATCCGCAAGCAGATAACACGTACGTTGCGGATAATTCATGGCGCGGGAAATGGGCGAAATCAGAAGAAAGTTTTTTTTTTTTTTTTTAATCATCAACAATAAACAGATACAAATAATAGCTTAAACAAAAAAAAGTAAATATGAAGTATTATGTGGTTTTTGCTTTATTTGTTCTCCAGTAGAATACGCTACCAAACACGTCAACATTTCAATTTATTTCAAAACATTGATGCGACCACTTTTTTTTCTTTCTTTTTTTTTTTTTTTTTTTTTTTTTTTTTCCACACCAGTTTTCCTGGCGGGTATTTTCTTTAATATTCAATCGTAATTAAATATTGGAGAACATTTTTCTACAAATAAAGTGGTGTGAAAATGTGGCGGTTATTCACAATGCTGTGGAATAAATTAAATGTTTGCATGTCTGCGGTACTGTTTAATTTAGTGCATAAATTAGATTACAAATTGAACCATGGCTTCATTTTAAGTACACTTTGTTTCTTTGTTTTTTACATCCTATAGTATATGAAGTACAGTCAAACCTCGTTGACGTGAATTACTTTTAACATGAACTGTTTCTACAATCCCCGTCAAAATGAAGATTAGTTACTGATACCATGAACTAATGATAACATGAAAAAAAAAATTATCCTCCATGAGATTCACGTTAATGAGGTTCGACTGTATAAATCTTTTTACTTTTTATGAATATTTTCATTGTTTGTATTATGTTTTATATACGATACATTCAAGTTTTTAAGCTAGAATGCATTTTATGTCATTTCAATTTCATATTCAGCCTTTTTGCGAAACCCATGGCTCTCAATTTTGCTGATAATCAATTATGCTGTATCTAAATACATGTATGTTCATAAAAAGAAAAAAAAAAAAAAAAAAAAAAAAAAAAACGTTAACATCTTTTAACTCAGATTATAAACTTTGTCAAAACGGAAATGAGAAAGTCTCGCTGAGTAAGATAAACAAATACTGGATGAAAGTTGAAAATGAACCAGATGACCATACCACAAATATGACTTTTTTCTACTGTAGGTATTGAATGAAAGGCTTGCTTTTTATTTTTTTCCTCTGTCTCAAAGTGCAAGCGAATTACTATAAATTTATAACTGTCTATCATTAATTTTAAGGCATGTTATTGTATTTTTAATAGGAGACATATTTTAACTTGGTGCTAGAGATTTTTTACATTTTTAATTTTTTTACGTTTTAAGATTTAAAAAAAAAAAAAAATCTTAATGTTATTTCTTCCTTTTCTTTCATTTCTTTCTTTTAATTTATTCCCTTGTTTAATTATTTATTTTTACGCAATAATAACATTATATACATAAAAAAAAAAAAAAAAAAAAAAAAAAAAAAAGTAGCATTTTCTTGTTCTAAGCATTAGTTAATAAACAATATGGTATTTTTAGCAGTCATAGCTACGATTAATAATAAAACTGCAATTAAATATCAACCCTTCAAAATCATTTAAAATTTCTGTAATCGCTTTTAAGAGTATTTTGGCTGACACAAAGAAATCTCCCCCGCCCCTCTTTTTTTTTTTTTTTTTTCCGTTTAACCCATATCCTACCAAGCATTGAAAAAATGTTTTTCAATGTCTGTGTATACACACAAAATCAAAAAACTTACCAACCTTTCATTAGTTTAATCGGTACAGGTTGTCCTAAACATAGGACAATAATTTAGGGCAGTCGGAAATATAAGGAAAACAGACCATATACATATATAATTGTTTTACCAGTACAAAGTGTAGAATATTACGTCAATAAATTTGTATATCCATTATTCTTGAATGTAAAACCTTTTAAGTAATAATATGTTGAAAATGCAATGAATAAATCTTTAAAACCTTTTTTGAACGTGATTGGTGTAAAAAATAATCTTATTTTTGTGTTGAATATTTATACTTAGTATTTCTTCGTATGTGTTCTCTTGCTTTAAACGATTGATTGCGTACAGTAGGTGATTAAATATTAAGATCTCCTATTTTTTAATTTGACAATTTTTCGATTTTCGAAACGGCTTTCAATTCCAGACATGTAAAGAGCATTTATAAACTCAGATATTCCAATATCGGTTTAGACACGAGTGGTATTGTAGGATAAACTACAAATGGAAGAAAAGCACAAATACCCTGGATCATCGTGTATTATAAAAAGCAACAAAAGACTCGTAACTTTAATACACTGTCGCACTTACTATGTACCATATTTGTATTTTATTATTATTATTATTTTTTTTTTTTTTTTCAAAAATTATTATTATTATTATTAGCAAATATTTTACATCTAACAAGAATGGATTTCAATAAAATTTTACAAAAATTGCACAAATTGGAAACATTGTTTGAAAGATAGATATATTGGTCAACTTACGTCAAAAGTTCGTTTGAATAGAGTGTAAATCAAGCAAATTACGCTCAAAAGAATGAGCTATATTTTTAGATATTTTCCAGGATTGTTTATATATTCCAGTTGTTTAATTTGGAGATCAAATTATTTCAAGAAAACCATTTATGGGCTTATAACTAAAGCTGGAAATTAGCGGTCGCCACTCGCCACATGGCGACTAGATTTTTAAAAGTGGCGACTAAAGAAATTGCCTTTGGTCGCCACTGCAGTGGCCACTTCTCTTCTACCTATTCTTTATAAAATATACCCCATTCCACGGCAAACTTGGATCGCGCGGCGGCTTTTTCGCGGTAAACGCGCCGCGCAAAGAATTCAGGCTGTTCTAAAATCTAACCTCGCCACTTGCAAACATATTTCGGAAGTCAATTTTAATAGTAAACACTTAAAATTCTTCTACCCATTCTTTATAGAATACCCCATTCCAATGCAAACTTGGATCGTGCGGCGGCGTTTCCGCAGTAAGCGCGCCGTGCGCCTTGAATTCAGGCTTTCTCAAATCTAACATCGCCACTTACAGACATTTTCAGAAGTCAATTTTAACAGTAAACACTGGAAATTGGCAGGTAGTCTTATTCATATACTAAAAAAACGTATGGCTTTTTTCCATTTTTCTATAAAAGTATTAGATTTTGATTTTAAAAAAATGTCAAAATGAGAGTTTCGGCCGACTTTCGGGAGACAGAGACGAAAAGGAAGCTCGTGAGATAATCAATCGGCTGAAACTCCGATTGTATTACGTTCGCAGAAAAATTAAAAACGTCATTCGACGCATTTTCTTTGTTATTTTATACCACTTTCTTTTCAAACTTGGCATTTCTATCCATTCCCAACGGCCGTATCGCATTCAGTCATACGCGTGGTTTCTCGAAATTTTAATCTTTAAAACAAGCTTTATATAGTAATATAAATTTTGGATTTATTGCTTTAATATGAAGAGATTTAAAGAAAATCCTGAATCACAAAGCAACCGTAGTGGTAGTAAACGTGGAGCTACAGATAATTCTGTAAAAATATCTTTTTTCGGAAAAAGGTAAGTGCGTTTTCTGTTATTATTAAAAAAAAAAAAAAAATGTATATATGTATGTATATTTTTAGTTCTTAATCTTTTGATTAAGAACTAAAAATACACATACATATATACATAATGCATAATTTATTGAATATTTTATTTATTTACTACATATTATTTA
Source organism: Salticus scenicus (assembly GCA_963930645.1). Taxonomy (NCBI): domain Eukaryota; kingdom Metazoa; phylum Arthropoda; class Arachnida; order Araneae; family Salticidae; genus Salticus; species Salticus scenicus. Next base: position 331,599,858 of record OZ005649.1, read on the forward strand.
ATATTTGTTATTGCATATGAACTATTTTTTACTTTCTTCTATATGTAATATAGAGAAAGTATTGGATTCGCGAAAATTTCCGACCTCCGTTTTTTGACGGATCTACACGTTTTGGGGTGTCCTGAACACGAATTGATAGTTTTTAAAAAATGTCTGTGTGTGTGTGTGTCTGTGGTTTAGTGTTTTCACCGTGTCTCACGAACCAATGAATGAAATTTAACCAAACTTGGTATATAGTTGGACCCTGGCCAGCCACAATCTCTAAATTCAGTTAGAGAGGGGGATTATAATTGCAAATTATTAAAAATTCATTATTATTAAAAAAAAAAATTAATTTATAATTCATTTGTAACATGAAAAAAAAAAAAAAAAAAAAAAAAACGGAAAAAGAAATTTGCAAAATAAAGTATTATTAAAAAAATATTTTTTTTATTTACATATACTAATATATTTTCATGAATCAAAGATGTTTTTTTTTTTTTTTTTTTTTTTTTTTTTTTTTTTTAATGAAAAAGTAGAAAATCGACACCATTCAGGATAGTGAAGGGGCAATATAATCAGAATTTTTCTGCTATAAAATATTATAACCAAAAGAGCATTTTAAACATATGAGTTTTGTATTGAATAGTATTTTCTTACATTCATAGTATAAATTATGTAAATCTATTCCTATTTCATTTATTACAATTTATCAGCAATGTATTATTGTGGATGAGTTTCAAAAAGTTGACTACCTTAATTATTTTCTTAATGATTTGTCGAGACTGAACATTGAAAAAATTAAAGAAAAGAAAATTTTTTTTACTTTTACTTTTATCAGCGAGTGGCCAGTGGCCACTAACTAGTGGCCACTAACTTTTTAAAAGTGGCCACTAAAAAAATGAAGGCTAGTGGCCAGTGGCCACCAACCAAATTTCTTAATTTCCACCTTTACTTATAACTCTAACACATTTTTATTTATTTTCTAAAATTTGTGAGTTCTCTGGCGTTTTTTTTTTTTTTTTTTTAAAAAAAAAAAAAAAAAAAAAAAAAGAACTTCTGTAATATGGTTAAAATAATTGGGTCCCCAAATTAAACAGTACGTAGAATCTGAAAACCCCTTTAATAAATTTTAACTCTGAAAAATATTTAAAATCTACCTCGTTCTTTTGCCGATAATTTGCTTACTTTTTACTGCATTCTTATGAAATTTTGACATAAGTTGCGCAATATATGTAGTTTTTAATCTATTTTATAATAATAATAATAATAAATTCTATCTCTTGCGTCTGCGCATTAAAAAAAAAAAAAAAAAAAAACTCATATCTTAACGAATATTACACGTGCCAATTTCATGTTTCAGAACAATGTTTCCTTAAGAATTTGTCAATTTTTCTGCAACTTTTGTAAAATGTTGTAGAAATCCATTCTTGTTATTAAGTTTTTGGCAAGTTTTTTCTTTATAATTTTTGAAAATAAAAAATTATACCTGTCTAAATAATTGTGCTATTCTCACAAAAAAAAAAAAAAAAAAAAAACATAAAAATATTGAACATGGTAAGTGCATAATAGGCGAGACGTATTAATCCTGGACGACAGGTCTAATGCCCCAATCCTACCCACCCGCTCCTTGGTGTCTTTTTCTAGTGAAATTTGTCGTTTTATTACTTCCGGTGCGAGCCTTTTTTTTTTTTTTTCTTTTTCTTTTTTTAACACACTTGACATTGCGAGTTTTTTTTTTTGCTTTTTTTCTACTCTTTTTCTACATTCTAAAGGGCGGTGGTTCCCGCCCGCCCATCCCCACCACAGCCGAGACACATAATAGGCGAGACGCATTAATCCTGGACGACAGGTCTAACAGTCTTACAGTGGGCACTACATACTACTTTTAACTGCAATACAAAACTTAATGATTTGTAGCTTAAAAAAAAAAAAAAAGTATTTTTCAAACAATAGATTTGTTATCAAATATATTATATTGCTATTAAAAACATATATAACAATATTTTATAACAAAAAATGCCATACAAAATTAATGGTAGAGAAAATAAAGGAAACTATAGGACCACATGAACCCTGTGCTATCTGAGTACTAAATTAGGATATATCAAATATATATATAATTTATTTTAAAGATCTTTTTTTTTTTTTTTTATCTGATTCTAAATTTATTCATCCTGCTATGGGACGAAGTTCAAAATTATTGCTAGATTCTTACATAATAATCAAAAGGAATTAATTAGCAGCATTGTGGCATTCCAAAAAAGTAAAATGTAACTCTCCAATTACTCAAAATTTTTTAAATGTCCCTTTATAGCATTGTAGTAAAAATGACATTTTTAATCACAGTAATACTTAAATGTTTTTTAGATTAGCAATATAAGTCATATATTTTAGAAAGAATTTAAAGTGGTAACTTGATAGAATTTCATAAGAGTGAATTTTCTAGAAACTTAAAAAAGAACAGAAAATAATAAACAAACAAGGAATAAATAAATATAAATAGATAGGGTTCCAGTTCCAGCCAGTAGAATGACAGTTGTCTTCAAATGGAAACAGTTGGCACCTATTTTGCGATTATGAATCACAAATTTGTCATCCCGAAAATTTGCCATTAAAATATTTCTGATATTTATATTGGAGAAAACAAATATCTAGCATCTAGAAGCTAGATCCAACTAGCAGCATCATGTTTTCTTTGAAGGAACAAACAAACGTCCTTTCTCTCTTTTGATCTTTCTGTGTTTGATGACGCGCTGTGCCTACACTCAGTGATGCCAGATGGTCGAAATTTATTTCCCCAAACAGGTCTTAAAATTTTCCCAAATCAGGGTGTTTTTTTTTTTCGAAAAAATCCCCAGCTTGATTTCTACTAAAAAAGGAAAATAAAAATTTCTTAAAAAAAAAAAAATATGCAGATTTTTCTATGATTAAAGCTCAGATTTTTCCCCAAATGAAGACAATTTTTGAAAAAAAAAAAAAAAAACCAAACAACAATAAAGCTATTGAAAGTCTCTAGTCGTAGGGATAAATTATTACGTTGCTAACATTGACAGAAAGTTGAAGAACTCCCCAGATTTGTCCCCAAAAATTTTAGAATTTCCCAAAAACGTCCCAACAAACATTTGGTCCCCAAAATTGTCCCCAGAAGCCTCGAAAATTCCCAAAATGAGGACAAAATCCCCAATCTGGCATCACTGCCTACAATGTCAAAAAAAAAAAAAAAAAAAAAAATCTGTATTTTACAACAAAAGGTGCTGGCACCACGGCTGCCAACACAGTTGCTGTAAAATTTACAAGCGGCTGTTTTTTATGGTGCTGTAAAATTTACTGCACTTTGCTGTGAATTTTACAAGATGTTGTTTTTAGTAGTGCTGTAAAATTAACTACACTTTGCTGTGAATTTTACAAAATGCTGTTTTAAAAAGTGTTGTAAAATTAACTACACTTTGCTGTAAATTTTACAACACTTTTTAAAACAGCATCTTGTAAAATTCACAGCAAAATGCAGTTAATTTTACAGCACTACTAAAAACAGCATCTTGTAAAATTCACAGCAAAGTGCAGTAAATTTTACAGCACCATAAAAAACAGCAGCTTGTAAATTTTACAGCAACTGTGCTGGCAGCCGCGGTGCCAGCACCTTTTGTTGTAAAATACTGAATTTTTTTTTTTACAGTGCACGGCCCTGACTGTTATATTTTGCTTTGAATGCCCATTTGCACCCTACTATTTTCATCCCTGGTGAAACCTCAACTAAATCCCAGGTGTCATTCTGCTTGAGTGAATTTATTTCATCTAATGTAGCATTAATCCAATTTTCCTTTTCTACAGGGTTTTCCATACTTATTATATCATCCCAGCATTTTGGTTCACTTATTCTTTCATTGTGTAATGTGAATGCGAATCTATCTGGTGGTACCCCTTTATTAGATCTTTGTGATCTACGTGGAGTATTTTGAGAATTATCTGACACAACACTATCATTAGTTTCATCTATCTCTGAGTCTATTATTTGCAAATTTGGTGATGGATTTTTATTATCACTTTTCTCATCATTGTTTTGTGATGTTTCATATTTAAGTATCGCTTGTTTTTCATTTTCTACAAATTTTACGGTTCGACTAATAATTATGTTTTTTCCATTTGTGCAGATCCTATATCCTTTACTTCTGTTATCGTACCCTACGAATATACCTTCCTGTGCCGTATTATCTAATTTTCCCCTGTGTACCTTTTGTACGTATGCATAGGCACGACAACCAAATGGTTTTAACATCGATAGGTCAGGTTTTCGACCTGTCCATAATTCATAAGGTGTCAATTCACACGAAGATGTTGGGAGTCTATTTTGCAAGTAAACTGCGGTATTTATTGCCTCCCCCCAGAAAGAATTTGGTAAATTGCCATCCTTTAATAAACAACGTGCCATTTCAACTAAAGTACGATTTTTACGTTCAGCAGTTCCATTTTGAGAAGCTGAATAGGGAACAGTGAATTGGTGGTCTATACCTAATTTTGTTAAGTAATCGTTTAATTCTGTCCCGGTATACTCCCCTCCGTTGTCGGAGCGGATTGCATGCAAAGTTCGTCCGAACTTGTTTGATGTCATCGCGATGTATTCCCTCAATTTTGTGAAAACTTCATCCTTTTTTCTCAGTAGGTATATAACTGTAAATCTACTGAAATCGTCAATAAAAGTTAAAAAATAGTATTTTCCACCGACCGTGGGGGTTGTCATTGGTCCACACAAGTCAGTGTGCACCAACTCTAGTGCTTTAGTTGCCCTAAACTGAGCCTTTTTGGGATAAGGATTGTCCGTTAATTTAGTTAATATGCAAGTTTCACATGCATTATCATGTTTGCAGTTGTCTAGTTTTATCCCAACTGCCATGTTGTTGTTTACCAATTGTTTTATATGACTAATGTTTCTATGGCCTAATTTAATGTGCCATTTATCAATGCAATTTGTATTTTCACATATTTTTACCATGTTTATAGTGTGTGTTGTATCATAGTTAACTTTGCATTCGTATAAATTGTTGTTAATGTAACCTTCAATGCATGTTTCTCCTTCATGCATTATTTTGCATGATTTGTTTTCAAATATTGCTACACAACCATTTTCAGTAGCCTCTTTTACAGATATGAGGTTTGTCTCTATCTCTGGTACATATAAAACATTTTTCAATATTATAGTATTATGTGTGTTATTGGAATTTGTGGTGTTTAATTTCACAGACCCATGACCCAGGGATTCTATCTCCTGTCCATTCGCGATTGTTACGCGTGAATTATTATGATTAAATTCATGAAATTTACTCCTATCATTGCATACATGCGTTGAACAACCTGAGTCTACATACCAATTGTTAGATTTCTCACCGATAAATAGAGTGAATATTTTATCGTTAGGTTTTTTATTTTCACTCTCAGTAATAAGAGCCCTATCCGCGTTATGTCTGTCTTGAGAGTACATACCAGATTTGAAAGTTGATCTGGCATTGCTGGCTTTTGTTTGTTTCAGAGTCTTCTCTTTATTTTTATTTTTAAGATGCCAGCATTCTTCAATTGTATGCGATTTTTTTTTACAATAACGGCAGAACTTTGAATTTTCTGGTTTCGGTTTAAATTTAACCTTTAACACTGAATTATTTTCAGATTTGTTTTCTTTTCTTTTAGAAAATTCATCAATCAATTTCGAGCGTATAAACTCTGGTACAAGATCCTTTTCATCACGCGATTCTAAAGCGGTGATTAGTACAGTCACCCAAAAAAAAAACGCCACCCCCCCACCTAATTTCGCCGTAAATTATCGTAGAAACATTTAACTGGTACCGATCGATTTGTAATAACGTCTAGTTTATAACGGTATAGTTAAATTTTGCCTAAGGGGTCGTCTACATATTAAAACTGGCATTAACTTCATTTTCTTCAATGGCAACCCCTATTTTTGACTTCATATTGAGATTTCTGAGATCAAGGCGATTCGAAAAACATACCTATGTATATACTTTAAATCAATTTTAAATAGAGTTACACGTGAAAATGTATTAGGGGTCCGTCTATACATTTAGAAAATATAAATCACGATCTACCACCCAGTATACATTATTTATTAAGTTTCACACCGGAAAAAAATTTCAGAAATGTTAATTTTAAAATAAAAAAAAATGACTAATTCACAGAACTTTCTGAGTTAGTTTATGAATTAAAAGATTTTTATTGGTGTCTATTGATTAAACATCAGATAGTTCACTTCATACGAAGAAAATTAAATAACTTGAATAGATATTAAAATATCTATCAAAAGAAAAAAAAAAAAAAGATGAATGGTTTTAAATTTGTTTGAAAATTCAAAATTATTTTAACTCAAGCTGCCGTATAATTGTCTGAAACGGCGGCACTCAACCTGGTTCCCACGGCCCTTTCACAGTGACAATGGGAGTTTGTTCTGATACTGCAGTACTTTCATTTTCTTTAATTGACTTTTTTTAAATATAAAAAAAGATTTTTTTTTTTTTTTTTTTTTTATTATTAATTATTATTATTATTATTTTCATGACATTATTAAAAACTTTTACATAAATCTCCACGATATTCTTTTGCTTTTATATTTTATAGTGTGTAACAAATTAATATGCAAAATAATAAATCCTACTACTTAATGGGATGTTCTAAAATTCTACACTTTAACACAGATACCGAAGTGGACGGTGGGTGTAAAAAGGCTGGCTACCCTTAATCTAAATCTTCACTTGAAAAGGTCAAAATGTTACATAACTCTTTTTTTTTTTTTTTTTTAAGGAAAAAAGAAGAAAATAAGGAGAAGAAGGAAAGATCAAAACGAATATAAAGCATATTAAACGTTAATACCCTTTAAACACTGGAAAAAGGCGGGGTTTTGTATTGTGTGTCATTTGGGAGCTGTAGAGTGCCAGAAAATTACTTTATGTAATAAAACTTTTCATTTAAAGGGTATTTAAAGCAGCATTATATTTAATACATAGACTATTCAGAAAAAAAGTACCATTCATCTGGTTCATGAAAAATAAAGAACATTTTCTGGCATTGCTCTATGTATATACATTCTTGTCAACCTATCCCGGAAGATTACTGGTCCCGCCCGTTTCCGTACATTTTTTTCACATCAGTCTTTTTAGAGCCGTGTCAGCCATCGGTGGCTGACACGGCCACCGATTTACGGACCGCCTTTCCATTTAGGCTAAGTCAGCCGGCAGTGTAAAATATGATATAAAACTACAGAACTTACATAGTTTTAAGTAATTACTGACAATTTATTTAAAATTTACTTCATGTTTTTTTTTTTTTTTTTTTTTTTAAATAGGATTTTTATAGGATTATATCGTTAAGGCCTAATGGGGTTTATTGAAACTCGATAAACGTAACACGCTTCTAAGCAGCACGTGTGGCCTGAATGGGATTTCCATAAGAATTCACATGGCGCTCAATGAGTTAATCGTAAATGTATTTGAAGTTAATTACTCTAAAAATTAAATTGTGTACACACAGGGGCGGGAACTAAAAATGTTACGGGTTAGGTTGGCAAGTATGCATATATATTTTGCTTGATTTATAAAAATTTATAACACATTTTCTTCTTTTTTTTTAGTATTTTGTGTTTATATCTCTCATTAAAAATAAATACAATATTCATATATAAACATTTCCATACAGTAATGTATATAAACATATTGATTAAAGAAGATTTGTTGATATTATATAATTATTCTTCTATCTGTATAGTATATTAACACAAATATATTTTGTAAATTTCGCAGCATCGAAAAACAGCAACATAGCTTCCATATCAAGGCTTAATGTAAATAGGACGTAAGCGTACTGTAGCTAGTGTTGAAATTTGAAAAAAAAAAAGAATAACAGTGGGCTAAAAATACGCCGGAATAAATTTAAATGTTGTTTATTCGGTTTTAGTCAGGTGATATCACTCGTGGTAAATAGCTGGATCCGCCCTCTCTTAAGCTCAGGTTCAGCTCATCATAAAAATATTGTTTTTAATATCTGCCGCACCAAAATGTTCAAAACACAAATGCCAAATTTCATATATTTTGAAATCTTCCCGTTTCAACTTTAAAAGCATTTAGATTAATTTATTTTATTTTGAATTTTTAAATTTAGACGTTTAAAGTGTTTTAAATGAAATTTCAGGATTCTGTAAGATCAATATCTATATATTTGAAAGTAATAAGACAACTCCTTTGTTTTAAATTTTTATTCCATAATAACTGTGACTTTGATTTCGTGATTAGGAAATTGAAAATAAATACTATTGAGCTATGTTCCAATAATAGATCTTATAAACTTAAAATAATAATAATAATAATAAAGCAATTTTTCACTATTTGATTCTGTATTAAAAAACTTTTAATAGAAATTTGATATTTTATTATGTTACATTATGGGATAAATTTTGAATAACACAAAGCTTACAAACGGTACAGTAACCAAATGCAAATACGTCACAACAAAATTTAAACAGAAAATTTATGGTAAAAAGTCTTTTTAAAATTATTAAATATTCATAATAATAATAATAAAACGATTGTCGAATGCATAATTGCTGTTTCATGCAGTCAGTTTCGCTGTACCGTGTTTTTTAAAACATGATATTTAATTAGAGGTGTACGTACTCTTGAATATTGAAATGCGAAAAAAAGTGTAACAGGGTTAAAATAGAATTTTAGCAGCGAAAAACTAGAAAAAGATATTTAACACTTATGAAGAAAGACTTAACATATTACGATCGGATATATTCTTCTCTTGTACCGTAAGCCACGCCTTTTCACAAATTTTCTAAAACTTTATAATATAAAGCAAAATAATTTTGCATATTTGTAATTAAATCATTTAAGTTTTGTTTTCAATAATCGATGTAGTAAATACCATTGTGATTTATGCATACCAGCGTCACATATAGAGTCAAATAGGAATATGCAAATTTGTCTTTTTTTTTAAATAGTGTTTCAGCGAATCAGAGGCGGGGCTTATTTTCTTTTGAAATTCTTTCACAATCCCTCGCCTACATTGTGATAACTTTACAAAAATATGCCAATTTGTATAATAAACATCGAAATATTGCTTAGGAAACAATAAAAATAACATAAAGGTAAATTAAAATAGTTTTCTGTCAAATTATATACAAACATTTACTTATAGAGGATACAGATTATAACAAGTGACGGCCCCCTAACAGGAATAAAAAGTGAAATATCACTGTAACTCAAAAAATAATGTTAGGAACGAGCTGTAAATTTGGAAACCCATGTTTTTGATGATGCCCGTTCTATTCGTGCAAAAATTAACATAGGTCATAATTCATAATTTTTTCAAATATGAATTTATTAATAATTTTCATAATTCAAAAAATGTTTTTTTAGCAAAAATTTGCATGGAATATGTTTGGGTCACTTCATTCTAACGAATAAAAAAAACAGAATTTAAATATCATAATTATTTCGGAAGATATGATTTAATGTTTGTCACATTCATTTAACATTAGCACCCCCAAACTTTGACAGCTTATAACTCTATGAAAAATTGAGCGAAATATATAAACTATACCATTTTCCGTGATGATTTGATCCAAAGAATTCAAATAAATTATAAAAAATGGGGGTTACTATTGAAAAAAATGAAGTTGATGTCAGTTTTAATATGTAGACGACCCCCTAAGTAAAATCTAACTATAACATTATAAACTAGACGTTATTACAAACTGATTGGTACCAGTCGCATGTTTCTACGATAATTTACGGCAAAATTAGGTGGGGGGGTGGCGTTTTTTTTTGGGGTGACTGTACATCATAACTTGGAGGTAAGGAACAGAGCATTAGGGCTGAAAGGTGCCTGTCATTTATTTCTTCTCCGATTGATACTAACTTATCTCGTAATTGATAAATGTTCGTTAAGTGGTCGATCATATCGCCACCTTCAGTTAATTTCGTAGAGTAAAGCTTTCTAAGCAAAAATAGTTTACTGCTGAGGGTTGAACGCTCATGTACAGCTTTTAAGGCGTTCCAGCATTCTTTAGCGGTCTCGAGATTTTTGACATGTATTATTTGATTATCCTCTATTAAGAGGTTTATAATGGCGCGTGCTTTCCTATTTTTGTTATTCCATGTGTCCGTAATGGGATTCGGAGCATCGTTAAGAACCACGGAAAATAAATCTTCCTTTTGGAGAAACATTTCCAATTTAAACTTCCACACATCATAATTTTGTGCGTTAAGTTTTTCAATTATAGTGTCCTTGAGGATACTCATTTTAATATTTCAATTTTGTTTTCTTTCTAGTTTATAGCTGAAATTTTATATTTAATCATTCATATGTTTATTTTAAAAATTCTTTTACTTCTTTCGTTTTTAATGTTTATACAGATTTCTATACTTTCGTTTTCAAGAAACAACAAAAAACATATTTATTTATTTTCGCTTACATTTTTTATCATTATTCTTATTTTAAATGTAGCAAAATAATATTATTTTAAATGTAGCAAATGTTTCTTCAAATATGCAAAGAAAAAACTTTTGTCAAGAATAAATTTAAAATATCAATTTAGCGCGTCAGTGACATAATCTTTTACATATTGACAAAAGTATTATTGATAAATATTTCAATTTACTTCTTATATATTTTATAAAAATAGTTCAAGGTTTATAAGGTAAGTAAAATGCACTCACCTTGGTTGTGAGTATCCTCTTTTGTTTCAGCTTTGAGTATCAAGATGTTGTATTTCATAAATGAAAATAGATCAGTAGTTAGTTTCACGAACTATCATTTTAGTTGACTGATGCTGTTTAAAATATATAATTTGGAAAGGATTAAATAATGGTTTTAATTGAATTAAACCAGCCTTCTTTAGCTTGGTTTATGAATAGAGAAAAAATATATGTGGGAATAAAAAGAAGAACCCACATGTGTTTCTTTTAATCACATTTTTTTATTATGAAACTGAACATCGAAGAAGGAGAAAAAAAAAACGAAAAATACAGCATTACATGTACATAGAAACACAGACGGCCAATCAGAACAAAATGCGTCACACCGACGCTCCAGTGTAGATGTATATATGCATGAAGAAATAAAAGAGTCAAATGAAATGTTTTTAGAATAATATGAAAAAAGAAAGTTTTTGTAATTATTGAAAAGAATGTCATTTTGAGTTTATTTCTCACCAACATTGTTTTCATATATTCACCATTTTTGCTTATAAAAAGTGTGATTTTGTGCATCTACCTTCTTTAATTGCAAAAATTATCTTATCTTTGAGTTTTGCACATATTTTTCAGACTTTTTGTCAATTTCCTACTCTCATGTCTGTGTTATGTAAACCTGTGTTAAACAATTCATATTAGGCTTCTGAAAAGTTTTATATGATAATTAGTTCTGTGTGAGGGGGGCTACCGCCCCCCTCAACCCCCCGTTTCATTAATGCACCTACATTTACATAGAATTTAATTCGTTTATTAAAAAATAATTCTGTTTTTAAAAAATAATTTATTAAAATTATTATTTAAAAAAAAATATCTCTTATGATAATGCAGACGATTTCCATATTAGAGAAGTGGTATAACACCAAATATCAAAAAAAAAAGTCCATTGTATTCTCATCATTAAAAAGAAGGGGAAAAAAATCGATAACTTTGTTTTAAATTATCGCAGATCGATGGTTCAACCATTCGTTTTAAAGGTATTGGCGAGCTCTTTTGAAAGATACTCATCATGAAAATTTACTTCCCTCGAGGCGGACTTCCCCCCCAGGGGGGGGAGGCGAGGCTCCTACGTACACAAAATTTTTTTCCCAGTTAACTATCTCTATTACAAAAAATATATATTCGTTTCATTTGGTTTAGTTCAGTCTATAGACGTTAAACTCTACTTTCCTGCAATTTCCCCCATAGACGTAATGTATTAGAATTCTCTTGATTGTCCCTGTACACGAACCATTTGCTTGATCTTAACGAAAAGCTTACTGTAGCATCCCTATATGATACACATTTAGAATACCAAGTTTGAACTTTCTGCCACAATTTGTTTTTGAGATATGCTGATAACAGACAGACAGACACACAGACATACACACAGACCATTTGCTAAAAACATGATTTTCGTATTCAGGGGACCTCAAAACGTGTAAATTTAACAAAATCTCGCGTTCGAAAATTTGGCCCAAAAACAATACTTTCTCTACCTTATGGGTAAGAGAAAGTAAAAAAAAAAAAAAAATTAAAATGTATTATTAATATTACATATATATATATGTATATATATATACATATATTTTGTTAAAAATGAAAATAATCCATAACTTTATTTTAAATTATCGCAGATCGATGGTTCAACGATTCGTTTTAAAGGTATTGGTGAGCTCTTTTGAAAGATACCCATCATGAAAATTTACTCCCCTCAAGGCGGGGCTCCTACATACACAAAAAAATTTTCCCAGTTGATTATCTCTTTTACAAAAAAATATATATTCGTTTCATTTGGTTTAGTGCAGTCTATAGATGTTGAACTCTACTTACCTGCAATTTTCCCCATAGACGTAATGTATTTGAATACTTTTGTGTGTCCCTGTACACGAACCATTTGCTTCATGTCAACGAAAAGCTTACTGTAGCATCCCTATATGATACACATTTAGAATACCGAGTTTGGAATTTCTGCTACTATTTGTTCTTGAGATATGCTGATAACAGACACACAGACATCCATCCACACAGACAGACAGACACACAAAACCTTCTCAAAAAGGCAAGGGGGGGGGGGGAGTGTCTTTCCAGACTTACAGGTTTATTTGTTGTTACATATGTTTTATGATAATTTAGATATATTCCAATAAAGATTAATAAAATTTGTATTATTATTATAATATATATATATATATATATATATATATGGTTTTTTTTTTTTTTTTTTTTTTTTTTTTTGCGATAAATTGTCAAAGGAAAAAAAAAAAAAAACTTTATCAATATGATTTATTGGTGTGAATTTTTCATATTTCTTAATAGAAAAGGTATTCTTTAAGTTAACGCAATGCTTTTCCGCCACTGTACAATGAAAGGATCAGTGTTATACATTTATTGCCTGTAAAACAGCCCAGTTTTGACGAGTATCAATATATTAATTTTTAAGTTTCTAATTGCAGCATTACTCTAAAAATCATGTTGAAATGGACTTTTAGAAGTGTTTCTTTTGCACCGTCCTGTGGAACGCTCGCTTAATATCTTAGGCATGACGGCAATTTTATTTAATTTTATTTTGTTCTTCTGCATATAACAAGACCTTATTTACCCTTACTCAATTCATTTCTACTGTAATATAGTATTTAAATAGGATGCTGTGACTCAGAGAAATTCCCATTAAATGGAAATACAATGTGTACAAAATAAATTATATGTAAAATTATTTATATAAATTGTTTAATAATCTTTATTGAAAGGTGTGTGTGGGGGGGGGGGGGGAATTGTTTGATTTAGCAAAATTTTGCTTCATTTAATTTTCGTCATGAAACGCTTTTAATGCATTAAATGTTTCATCAGTTATATTTTCCATTGCTTTAACCATTTTATGGACAAAGTATTTACGCTCATATAATAATCGAAAGCCACCATTATTTACGAGCAAAATTACGAAAAGAGATATGAATGAATTTTTTATGAGTTACAAAAGTAATATTCAGTTGAAAAGTTTCTGTATGAATTCTTGCAGTTGGCAATTAAAATTAGGCTGAAATAATATATTCCATCGCCTTTGAAAGGGTTAACAAAAACTATTCTTGATTTTTGTAATGATTCTGAAGCACAAATATGTATCGTATATTAAGTACAATTTTCTGTTCCGAATCATTATAATAACTTTTTCTTAATTCTGAGCTTTTACTTCTACCGTGACGATATTTTGTATTTAACTGACTTTTTTTTTTTTTTTTTTTTTTTTTTTTAAGTTATATATTTTATTATTTCTGTAATTATTTAATGCTTCAACATTTATTTAGCTCGCTAGAACCGAGAAAATAAGTAAATAAATAAAAAGCTGAATGAAAGAGAGTACTACATGCATTTTAACAAAATATTTAACATTTCTTGTTAAATTCAGAATCTTGTTAAATGCGGGTTCGCTATAAATGGCTCTTACTATGTTAAGTAACAAGTGTGTCAAATTTGGATGAAATCCATTCTATAATTTGGAAGAAGATACCATACAACATACCAGTTTATAATAATTTGTAATTCTATAAAGAATATTCTAAATTAATACTTAAAAAAAAAATGTCGCCGAATGATTAATGTTCTGGCCTTCAGCTGTCAAGAGCCGGTATTGAATTCCTGTTAAGCCATAGGTGTTTGTTGTAGTTGAGCCTTAGTATGCAATAAACGGCTGAAGAGCAATACTCCAAATCCGTCCCCTTTTTTTCGCAGCAATCCAAATAGCATGATATTTTATTAGATGACTTTTTTTTTTTTTGCGTGAAAACGGCCCAAACGTAAAGATATCTTCCCATTCACGTTATATAGTAACTTCATTCAATTATTTATCATGGGATTTGTTAGGAAAATATTTCATTTTGTGTTTCTTTTGTGAATCTATAGTAGAACATTATTTTTAAAAAGAAAAAATTAATATCGTTTATATATTAGAAACATATTTAAATTTTGTTGTGATTTATTTTCCGGAAAAGTGAGTAATATGTGTTAAAAAATTTGAAGAAATGTTGGGAAGATTTTATTTAGTCTTTAATTTTTTTTTTTTTGTCTGTTAGGGGCAAAATCTTTAATTGGCACGCTTAATTTTTTAATGTGAAGTAGTATAAACTATTATTTACAACTTTTTTAGTTGTCGAAGGAAGTTTTTGTCCAAACCGCCAAAAGAAAAAAATTAGTTTTGGATACTGATAAAACTCCTACAGTCCTTTTAAAAATAAATAAATAAATAAATAAAAAATAAATAAATAAAAATATTTATGTAAAATTAAAGGAGCATCTTTACTAAAGTTATGTGTACATATAGACAGATCTTGCTATTTCTTAAATAAATAAAATAGTTATTATGCCAACTTGATTCTAGAGTGTGGCATTTGGAAGGAAATTTTGTGTACTTAATGTTCTTATTTATTTATTTATTTTAATTTCTTTCCCCTCCGCCTCCTTACAACTATGGATTGTTTAAATAATTGTATATCAGCTTATCCAAAAGTATGCTGTTCAGTGTTTCTTAGTTTAATGTAGAGCAAACTCTGCATTAAACTTAGAAAATTTTTGCGTTTTCATCATGAAATATCTTTTAATAGAACTGTATCTGCATGTAAAATTGCTATTGACCTCCAGAATGCTGCTGTATTATAGAAAGTTTACATTCTTGACGCCTAGATAAATGAATCGGATAAAAATAACCAGAATGTTAAATGGCTTCTATTATATGCAAGCAAAATGAATGTCCTAAGAATAGTTTAGTTGGACACCATCTTTGACAACCTCCTCTCCTTCCGAAAAATGCTGAAAGAAAAGCGAGACAAAAGCGTTTTTAATTTATGCCATTCATTCTATTATTCTTCATTTTTAATGGAGCGGATTTACCTATTGTCTTATTGTTCAATTGTTGCGAGGGGCCTTTTTGTTCGAATGCATTCCTATCTGATAGGGCGAAGTATGTATTTTTTGACTAATTGCTTCTCCAATCAGTTGGTGCTCCGTTTAGAGACAGACTGCAGGTCATCTCTGCAGTATGACCCCTCCATCCTTTCGTGCATTTTTTAGATATTGTAACTGTTCGCTTCTATAGATAAGGTCGATACTGCAGTAGAAACGTGCTTACATAGTATACTTAAAGAATGACAACGGATGTGTTCATTTAAATATCTCTGCATTCGCGATATTTGACTTGGATTTTATTCTATTTATTTGCAACGGACGTTCATATAAATTTTAACTTAGATTACTAAGCGGATTTTTGTTGGCAGAATTAGGTCAAGACGCGCTTTGATGCTCAGTTGATTAGTCCAATCGATTAGTCTAATGTACAGCGTATTATTGTTTGCATTTAAATATAATATCCCTGACATTTTTACATGCATTCAAAATGTGTATACAGTTTTAGTTACTGTGTCATATAATGTGTCGTAAGTAATATTTGTTGATTAAATCCAAATTAAATTGAAGTTACAAACATTTTTTAACAAAATAATATTTTATGTGACATACCAGCCTGTAAGATTATGTAAAATAAATGACTGTAGAAATATTTTATCATATTCCTTTTTCATTTATTAACGAGGAAACTAAAAAAAGATTCGATCCAACACGGCCCGGAAAAAATTGCATCCAGGCCTATGCAAAATCCCGGCTCGAGCTTGCAAAAAAATTTTAAGCTCGAGCCTGGCCTGGCCCGAGAGCAAATGGAAAAATTCGGCCCGTGCAGACCTCTAACACACACACACATATATATAATACACACACACACACACACATATATATATATATATATATATATATATTTGAAATACAATATGGAGTAAATAAAAATGATCTGCTGAATAATGAGTTATGCAAATAGGACATTGAGGTTCCTGATCTGCAGATCCACTAGTTACTTTCCGAACACTATAGTGAAAAAAGTATTGTAATCATGTCAAAAATCAGAATTTGATATTTTGATGTTTCTATACGTTTCGAGGTCCCCTGAGTCCGTTTTCACTATTTTTATGATAATGTATGTATGTGTGTGAGTGAACACGCTGTAAGTTGAATGAGCTGTAAGTTGGTACGCATGTTGCAAGTCACCTTAGCACGAACCCTATTGATTTTGATGAATCTAGCACTTACAGTTTTTTTACAGGAACACAAAGAAAAATTCTTTATCATAAAGAAAAATTCTTTATCATTATGGTCTATGGGACCAAAATCTTAAAAGTACGATAGCATCTACACGCCTAATTAAATTGAGCAAAAAATTTATACACATATTATAGGTCAAAGATACTCAATCTGTATAGAGTTTGGAGAATCTAGCACTCATAGTTTTTTTACAGGAAAACGAAGAAAAATTCTTTATCATTATGGCCTGTGGGGCCAAATTTTTAAAAGTGTGATAGCGTCTAAACGCCTTATTAATCTGAACAAAAAATTTGTACACATGTTATAGGCCACAGTTGCACCAACTGTATAGATTTTGGTGAATCTAGCACTTACAGTTTTTTTACAGTGACACAAAGAAAAATTCTTTATCATTATGGCCTATGAGACCAAATTTTTAAAAGTGCGGTAGCATCTAAACGCCTTATTCAATTGAGCTGAAAATTTATACGAATGTTATAAATCACTGTTGCACTAAATATAAGCATTTTGGTGAATTTAGCATTTATAGGTTTTTACAGGGACACAACGAAAAATTCTTTATCATTATGATCTATGAGCTCAAAGTTCAGTAGCGTTAAATAAAACATCGTGTAATATATATGGAGAAAAATACTCAAACACTCTATTATGGTTTTCTCTCTTTTGTTTGTTTAACAACTCCTCTTTCTTTACTTTATCTACAAAACTGTTAATTACTCAATGTTCGGAAAGTCGAGTGGAGGCACTCCAGATTTTTTATAATTACATGCATTCAGCTTAGTTTGACGAAATTGGAATCATTTTTAAAGGTTTTAATGGCGAATGATCTGTGCCACGTAGAATTTACCTACGAATTCTTTTGTTTTCGCAATAACCGTTTTTCTGTTAAAGGATCCAATATTCGTTAACTTTCTTTTCTTTTTATTTTTTAACACTTTCCAACAAGGTTGAAAAGTAAATATTCATGGAATTTCTTGAAACTGATATACGTTATTCAAGTTCACTATCGGATGTTCTCTATTGAAAATGTAGTGAATGGTACACTACTACTGGTTTGTGTACAGGGACACCCGAAAGTATTGCAAAGCATTATGTTCTATGAACGATATTTCTGTAAATCGTATTTTAATACCTTTACTTTACTCAAATCTTAGTGAAATTGAAATAATGTGTTATTCAGGTTGACTATCGGAGGTTTTGTATAGAAAATGGAGTAAATACTTCCACTAGTTTGTGTACTGGGTCACCCGAAAGTATTCCAAAGCATTACGTTCTTTGATATGGAGTATTTCTATAAACCAAATTTTTTAAATTTACTATACATAAATATTAATTAAATTGAAATAATATATTTATGTGCACAAAAGAATGCTCTCTATAGCATGATTAGCATTAAGATTTACAGGGCCACACAAAAATATTCAGTTACATTTAAGGCTATTATTGGAAATTTGCTGGAATTGTATTTTCCTTCACATTAAGCGTTTTTAACACGTTCTAACAATTTTTAAGTACGAATATGATTGAAATTTGTGATCCGTCTGTCCGACCGTGTATCTGTCCATATTCCCGCCTCCAGCGTCCGTGACCACCAGCGGCCGAGCGTTTCTGTGCTCAGAGCTGGTAGATGGGAAGTGCGGGGTTCGATCACAGGTCGCGCTCATCGACCTTGGCGATTGGAGTTTTCCGTGGTTTTCTCCGAAACTTGTGTAAATACGGGCTAGGACCTCTTTGAAAGACCCCGCTTCCCCACAGAGAGCATTCCACCCATAGCCCTAGGACCTTAGCGTAATCAATCGGCCTCAAACCGTACAACAACCTCCAGCGTCCGTAAATATTTTCAGAAATTTTAAACAATGATGTATGTTATTTAAGTTCAGTAAGGAATGTTCCCTATTTAAAGTAGCATTAATAGGTCCTGTACAACTAGTTTGTGTAAGGGACAACCAAAAAAATATCAATGCATTGTGATTTAGGAGAGACATTTTTATAAATCATATTTAAATAACTTTCTACTGCAAAAATCATGAAGAAATTGACATTATTTGTTGATATGCTAAATTCATATTTTGTATAGAATATGATATGGTTAACCTTCAGATTTACAGGGCTGCTCTAAAATATTCAGGTACGTTAAGGACTGCATTTTCTTTTACGTTAAGCATTTTTAACACTTTTCAACAATGTCTAAGAGTGATTATGACATCAATTAGTCTATCTGTCACTCCATCTGTCTGTCCGTTGTGTGATAACGTAGGCAAAGAACATTGAAAGTTATTTGACATAACAATTACGTATAGTTGGAAAGTGTTAATAATCAGTGCGTACCGCATGATTTTTCGTTCTTTTTTTTTAATATTGTTTTAAAATTTGTAAAAATTTGAATTCTCGTATTATTTATTTTCTTGGTATGCTGAATAAAAAATGTATCGTTAAATTATGATAGTGTTATCGACTTTAATAAGGTTGTAAATTTTATAATCTCAAAAAAGTTTGTAACGATGTCAGTTACACATACGTAAATTCTCAATAATCTACAAGTGAAAATGATATTCTAAACTAAGGTAATAGATTATGTTGATATTTGGGTTTGATCTGTTCTTTGCTTCGAACGTAACTTAAAATTCGCAATTTTTAGCAATTTAAATACAACAACGTGATGTCGTGTGTACGTGTCTGAACTCACAACCATAACAACGCATCTATCAACAGTACATTTTCAGGATGTTTCTAGGATGTCTTCTCATCCTGAAGACATCTTGAGGATGTCCTGGGGAGAAGATGTGCTGTTAGGGAAGTTATTTCGCCACTGATTTCTATGACGTTGTTTATTTTAAGTGTTATATTATTCATACGATTTCTTTCAAAATGTTTAAAAAATATTTGCTGAAATATTGAATTTTTCTATTTATAACTCATGTATTTGTTTATGTTAACGTGACCACTATTGCGTAACGTTTGTACCTTATTTTTAATAATAATAATAAAAAAAAGAAGAAGAAGAAGAAAAACATACGATTCCGCCTACGTTTTTCTGTTTTCTTTTATTTTTTTGTGGAACGTGTATAAATTAATAGCCATATCATGCAAACACCCACGCGCCGATTTTCTTTTGCAGCTCTAATTCGACGTGTTTCTCTCTTCATGCGTATAATATTTAATCTTAGAAAAGAAACCCACGCCTACAGAAAACTGTACTGTGTGCAGTATCATCCTTCGGCAAGAATTTTCTTCGAGAATCTTGTTTTCAAAAACAAGTTAACAGAGGTTTCTCTTTTTTATTTATTTTTTTCTTTCTATTTAAGGGGGAAAATAGTGAATGCTCAATGAAACTTTTCTCACGAGACATTAAACTTTTTTTTTTCCCCCGCTGCTTTTTGTGAACTATATGTTTACATATATATCATACTGTAAAAATATTTATAAGTAATAAATAAATGTTTAAAAAATAAATACATGTTTTAAAAGTTAACTTATTTACTTGTAGTAAAATATAATGGGAAAAAAAAAAAAGAACTTTTTATATACCCTGTTTTTAAATTTTCTGATGGATCATTAATAAAATACGCGAGGATAAAAAATAATATTTAAGCCCGCGGACTCAGTTCAGTGAAATAATAATAGTGAAAAAAAAAAAAAAAAAAGTTGGTTTTAAAAACAGATTATTACTCCTTTTAGAACGACGTATATTAGTATCGTGAACTACCTACATTAGCACTTATCAATGTGTATAAATTTTTTATAGCGATAATGATGTCAATTTTTGTGAGATTCATAATTTAACTTTTTATAATTTTTTAACGTTCACGTTGAATTTAAATGTATTTATTTTTATGTCGAAAAAAAACTCGTATTTTTTTTTTTTTTTTTTTTTTTTTGCAACAACTAAATTATAGCTAATATTTTAATGGCTATTTTATTGCTAT
The DNA here is from genome assembly GCA_963930645.1 of Salticus scenicus. Classification (NCBI taxonomy): domain Eukaryota; kingdom Metazoa; phylum Arthropoda; class Arachnida; order Araneae; family Salticidae; genus Salticus; species Salticus scenicus. The sequence goes on from OZ005649.1 coordinate 331,620,637, forward strand.
TAAGAGCTTATTATTTTCATAATTTAATTAATTAAAAGAAAACTATTCGAAAATCTGACTTCGAAGCTTTGTGTTGACACCGGGTTCTGAGCTACTGTGTCAAGTTAGCTAAGTTTCAAATGCCTAGCTAGTAGGAAAGTTAGTTAAAAAGATTGCAAGATTTGTACCGGACAAATAAACAAACAAACAAACAAGAATCGAAGTTAATAAAAACATGGTAATACCATACATTAACTATATTGCATTTAAATTTATTTTTGATATCTAGTTGTCTAGCAACCAGAATTATGGAAAGTTTAACGCAAAGAAAACTTTGTAATGCAGTTTAACGCAAAGAACAACATCGCACGAAAGCTGAGTTGAAATCCAGGACATATCTGATGTAAAGTATCAGGTTAATTCCAGTAAATATAAAAACTATTTAAAAAAAAATAAATGATATCTACAAAAAAGCCAAGCTCAAAGAAAGAGAATTGATTAAAGTTGTGTCTAAAAAGGGTGTGATATCAAATTCCCAAGCTTACATTCAAATACTTATTTAATATTCCCTTTTAACTAAATTTTCACATATGTGAATCAAGTGCCTTATGATATGTTGATAGAAATCCTTCTTTCCTGTACTAAATACATCATAGCGTGTTTCTGAAAAATATTATTATTTTTATTTATGTATGATGGGCTTGGCGGCCATCTTTCAAGTAATGAATAAACATTCACACAATTTGAAAGAAGTTTCTTAAAATATATCTCATATAAAATTAATTTTGCTATTCCATTCAGCAGAGACGGAAATATTTCGATAACATGATTTCTTATAATTATTTAGTATTAAGTGCACTTCCATCCTATAAATGCCGGGAATAAAGAATATAAAAATTTAAATTAACGTAAAAACATGAAGGAGAGGGGGGGGGGGAAGCATAGAAGCTTCCACCCCCCGTTATATTTACCCAATTTGAATTTAGCTTCTTGGAATAAATATCTCGTAAAAATAATATGGTTATTCCATTCAACAGGGGTTGAAATATTCAGATTAAAAAAGAAAAAAAAATGCATTAGAAACATCGCAAAACCCCCGTTAAGCACACAAGTTGAATCAATTTAAGTTTTAACAGTGTTAAGTTTGGCGCACTCCCATCCTATAATTATTTCTCATTGCGCAGAACTAGTGCGATATAAATCTCAATTAACCAACCAATCAACCGACTCATCCTATAATTGATGAGATTTATAGAATTCAAACTAACGTAAAACTTTGAAAGATGGCCGCCAAGCCCATCATACATAAATAAAAATAATATTTTTCAGAAACACGCTATGATGTATTTAGTACAGGAAAGAAGGATTTCTATCAACATATCATAAGGCACTTGATTCACATGTGAAAATTTAGTTAAAAGGGAATATTAAATAAGTATTTGAATGTAAGCTTGGGAATTTGATATCACACCCTTTTTAGACACAACTTTAATCAATTCTCTTTCTTTGAGCTTGGCTTTTTTGTACATTTTAAGTGTCTTTTTCGTAGATTGATATTTATTATTCATAAGGTTTAAAAAAAAAAAAAAAAAATCTCAAATAGAATATGGTATGTTTAGCGTTAAGACTTACATGCTGACATTAAAATATTTAGGTACATAAAGGGGCTGCAATTGAAAATTGCTGGGATTGTATTTCCGCTTGTGTTGAGTGTTTTTAACTCTTTCCAATAATATTTAAGAGCGATTATGAATTGCGTTTGTCTGTCTTTCTGTCCGTACGTCTGTTTGTTCTGCAATAACGTAACCAAAGTACTTAAAAAAAAAAAAAAAGTACTAAAGAAATTTAAACGATGCAAGGAATATGTGCATTTGGAAAGTATTAATATTCTATTAATCAAACATCGTGACTTTTTGTTCTTGTTATATCTAGTATTGAATCTGTTTGTCTTGATATGGTTTCATGAAAACAAACTCGCGATTTATTGCAGTTTTTAAATAACGACACTAAATTACATCAGTTTCTTTTCGAATTTCTTTTTACAAAATATCGCTTATAATGTAACTTTAATTTTGAGGGGGAACATTTCTTTCCCTTCCATTTTCCCATTTTTTAGAGATAACATACTCTTTGAAAGCTTCTGTTAAAAAATATCAGTTTTTGTAAAGCCGACATTCAAAGCACGGATCTTTTTCTTTCTGCCTCATTTAACCCTTTCGCTACCAGTTTTTTCCTTTCCAAAAATACATTGCGCAGTACCAGTGCGACGTTGAACCCCACCGACCGACCTTTCCAAAAATGAAGTAAATTAGGGCTTTAGTAGATCAAATAAAATAGAAATAATCTGCCAAAATAAAAACAGAAATTAACTTTGTAAGGGCTATTGTGGAAGTGGAACATGCATATAGGTTCGACTGGTGGTCTTTTTAGATGGCATACACATGTGTCTCAGTGGAGTTCAGGTGATGGTATAAAATACAGTGAAAAGTTCAGTTTCTTAGTTCTCAATTAATATACAATACTTTTCAAAATATATACATGAAAATACATAAAATTACACCAATTTATGAATGTAATCAAAGAAAACCAGTGGGACATGCACTCTAATAAACTTCATGCTTATTTATCCCATAAAAAAACTCGAAAACTGCAATTATTTTACCAATGAGGTAGTCCCATTAGACTTTAAAATGTCGCTAGAAAGGCGTATAAAATCGTATTTATGGTAAAAGTGCTAAAGGTTCTTCTAAGAATCGAGCTTATCTATCTTCTTTTAATTTCACTCTACGGCACTAGACGCTAAATGAAGTCGTTTTTGTTTAAGAAAAAAAAAATATCGCTGACTGTTGTTGTTTTTAATTGTCATTTTTCATGATTTTCATGTGAGGTACCATTAATTTAGATATTACTCCCAAGAAACTATCACTAGTCTTAGAAAAAAAGTAAAGATTATAAAAATAAATACTTTTTTACATTTTTTCCAAGGTGCAATAGATCCTCTTTTAACCGTTAAAGTACATTAAATCATACACATTAAAGTACATACACCTCATTAAATCCTCATTAATTACTGTGATGAGGTGATATGCATAATTTTTTATTGTTTTTAACTCACAAATACACACACACGCATAATATGTTTTTTGTTTATTTCATCATATGGGGAAAAAAAAAAAAAATCTAAAAATGTGTAGGAATATTTCCTTCTGTAAAATACTCCAACGCAGCTTTCATTTCTATATCATTTTTCTTAGAATAATATAAAATCGATATGTTTTAAAATATCTGTAACGCTTTTTGTGAACATGAAAGAAATCCATGTTATAATTTAATAAAGAAGCATCACAAAACTGGCGTTGTAAAAATTATTACTTACAAACTTTGAATAAACACCATAAAATGCAATAAACTCGCAACAATTGTTTCGGGTCGAAAAAACACACGACCCTTCATCAGGCGAACAAAGTAAGCACGAGTGCTGCAGTCAAAGCGACAACGCGTTGCCGCTTTGACTGCAGCACTCGTGCTTACTTTGTTCGCCTGATGAAGGGTCGTGTGTTTTTTCGACCCGAAACAATTGTTGCGAGTTTATTGCATTTTATGGTGTTTATTCAAAGTTTGTAAGTAATAAATCCATGTTATGTTTGTGAGAACAAAAAAGTGATAAATAAATTTTCGTGACTGAAGAGTTCCTTAAAAGTACAGTCGGGGAAAAAAAAAACGCAACACTCACTGTAACTTCGTTATTAATTGACGCAGGAACATCTAATAGACATAATTCAACAGGAAATTAAAAGCACTTTCTGAATATGTCGTCAAATTTTGATTTAGGGGTCATCTACATATTGAAATGAGTGCCAACTTTGATTTTTTCAATAGCAACACCCAATTTTGACTTCATTTTCGAATTTCTGAGAGTCTGGCAGTGCGGAAAAGTATACTGTTTGTATACTTTATCTTTAGTATTTATAGAGTTATAATCAAAAATAAGTTAGGGGGTTATCTGTAAATGTAGAAAAATAAAATTAAGATCCTATAAGAAACAGACAAAATTTTAAAGTTTCACACCGGAAATCTTTCAGGAAAAAAATAATTTTTAATTAATAAAACGTTATGCCTTTTCCAGTTCCTTAATTATCTTGAATTTAATTTTTTAGATTTGAAAATACTTCAGTACTTATTTAGATAATTTTAGGTCTATTTAAATACATTATACTTGCGATTAGTCCATACAGTACTCTTTGAAAAAAGTCCAATATTTTTCAAGGAAAAGTGTCTATTATAGCTGTACTGATCACCAATAAAGCTTAAATTTTCTTTCGTAGGTAACATAATACACGAAATGAAATAATGTATACATATATATAAAACAACGCCAAACTAAACCTTTTCGGATAAATTATTGTAAGGGTTCATGAAGTAAATATTAAACAATTTTAATCGCACTTACCAGTTTTTGATCAGTTGAACTCTTTGGAACTGTACTATTCGTTTTATAATTTCTATGAAAATATATTTTCTTAATTAAACCTTTCGCGACTGCTGACGTAGATTCACGCCATTTGAAAATCTGTAAGTCTGTCAGTGGGCGTTTCTTTCGTAATTTGTGTGTTACATATTTCTTAAGTGTGTACCAAGTGTTCATATTTTTGCAATAAAATATACTACGGATAGAAGTATATTGATTAGAAAGAATATAATTATAATGTATATCCATTTGTAATATAATCGTGAATACAGAAAATTTGTTCTAAAATATTATATTTTGAGAGTATAATGCCCGTAGGCGGGTCTTACTGTCAAAAAGACAAAATCCTGCGGTCGCAAAAAGTGTTAAAATATATTTATAAAAGTTATAGAATGTTTTTTAAAATGTATAAAGTTAAAATATATTAATAAAATTTTAAAGACTAAAGTGGCTTTAAAATAATATTCCTCCCCCTATAAAATAAATAAATAAGTAAATAAATAAAATAAAATAAAGCAATATATGAAGCAAATGATTAAGCTTTTTTTTAAACTATGACAGTAGTTAAGAAACGAGTTTACAAGTCTGTCTTGCATTCCAATTCCATTCGTTATTTATATTTGACAATTTCACCTTAAACCTATTTTTCTATTTAAAACAGTAAACCCCGCCTATTTAGTTAATTTTTTTTTCTTCTAGTGTTCGTTTAAAAGATTCAAAATTTATCACCAATTAATCGATGAAGTAAATACCACTTGTGCGTATTTTTGTCAACATAAAATAAGGTGTTTAACACGAGTACTCAATGTCACAGTTACTTTTTTTTTCTGTATTGTTTTGTTTTGAAGAACAATGAAGGCGGGGCTGGTCTTCTTTAGAAAACAGGAATTCTTGATGCTAACACAAATATCTAAAAATCATCATTTTTGTTTCATTTCTTTGCGTTTGACGTTGTTGTTGTATAATTTGACCCGTAAATAAAAAATAAAAATATTTTGTTTAATTTTCTTTGTTATTTTAAAAGGTTTGATTCGTTATCTCATGCAAAACTTTATAAGAGACGGCCCCCTAAACCACTCCAAAAGAAAGATTTATTTATATCTCGAAAACTAATAACTGGAATGAGCTGCAAATTTGCACACCCATATTTTTCAGCATTAGGATTCATTTTATGTAAAAATTAATATAGGTCATAATTCATAATTTTTATGAATATGAATTTATTAATATTTTTCAGAATTAAAAATATTTTTCAGAATCAAAAGTAATGATGGATTATGTTTGGGTTTCTTCACTGTATCTTGTAAAAAAAAAAATTATATCGATGAAGTTACTTTTTGTGAAGATATTAATAAAAGTTTGAAATATGAATTTAACATTAGCACCTTCAAACTTCGAACGCTTATAACTCTGTGAAAAAATAAGTAAAATACACAACCAATATACTTTTTCGCGTTGTCGCGATCCCAGGAATTCAAATATAAAATAAAAATGGGGCATTACCATTGAAAAAATCAAAGTTGGTGCGCGTTTTAATATGTAGACGACCCCTAATTCAAAATATCAGTTCATTTTCTGAAACTACTCACAATTCGCCGTCGATTTTTCTACATCGATTAGCAACAAAGTTACGTTGAGTGTTGCGTTTTTTTTCCCCCGACTGTACATGAAATATCATCACTGCTGGAAAGAAATGATATTTGAAATTTATTGATTCTTTCTCCAAAAAGCGAGGAGGGAATAATCTGACGGACTCACGAGACGGCGCTCTACACTGTGTTTTTCTAGAGACCCTGTATTAGAAAGAGACTGGACACTGGCGTGCCGTCTTTTTGACGAAATTCTCCATTTTAGTGCCAGTTGCTCCATTGCCTAACATTACGCTGAAAATAAATTTCGATTATTTTACGTCATAACTGGAGGAGAACTTATTTATTACACTTTTACTGTGCTGGGAAATAAATTACTTTAATTTTGAAGTTTTTAAAAGATAAAAATGCATTCCCCCCCCCCCCCTCTCCCCGTAATGATACCTTAAAGTATATTTTGTTCTTTTGAACATGTAGGGTGGAATCTAAAGACTGTCTTAATGGATAAATTTTTAAAAAGAAAGTTTAAAATACATTTTTTTTGAGTAGCTTCTTTCTATATTGTCTAAACATGACTGGCACCGCACCTCAAAATGTACTAAATAATTTAGTATGGAATAAAAAATTTATAAAAAGAAATAAAAAATTTAAATAAATAAATCTAAATAAGAACGATACTGAAAATATACTTTCAATAATTTCCACTTATATCCCATAATGTATGTGAATTTGTGTGTCTTTGGAATTCAGTCATTAATGATAATCCTACCCTATTCTATAAGAATAATATTTTGATGATTCTGTTTCATATATGTCAATTTCGTTATGTTTTGTGCTGTATAAATATATTAACATATGCTTTAAAGAAATATCTCACGCAGACCGTAATGTATTCGAATTCATTTACAAGTCCCTCAGCAAAAAACAGTAATGCTATTCATATCATTTTCAATAGGAAACGTACTATAGCGAACCTGAATAACATACGTCAGATTCAAGGTACTTTATATTTACGGAAATGAGAGCGCGGTTAGATAGACGAATCATTTTCATAAACAATTATCTTTTCATTGACTTTTTAATTATTGGTAAATTTTAAAAATGTATGTATTTTAATAAAATTGTTTCATGACGCTCTAAAAACATCCTTTATATTGTTAGAAAAGACTCTTTCCTGCACCAAATGTGCTGTTGCAGTAAAAGTCGTCGATTTACAGTAAAAGTACGAACAAATGACTATCTGTTCATTTCCACTAAGTTCAGAATTAGCGACAAACTTGGCGACCAAATTTGCCGAGAAATGATAGCTAATGATTGACAAAGTTTCGAAGCTTTATCTTCCATATAAGTTGAGTTATGGAATTTTCCATGGAATTCTAGCACAGAATTAACCAGAATATTCGCCAAATTGCGGCCAATAGTACAAAAAGAAGCAGATTAGCTACCGAAAAGTTAGTTGTGTTCAAACAGTTGTTCTGTGCGGTTATCTGTTAGAGAATGTGCTTCTAGCGGCTGATCATTTTTCCTAAATCAGGGAAATTTCTGCTTTGTGGTATATATGACGCGATTTACTTTACTTTTATCGTACAAGTGAGAGTTTTATTGGGCTGTTTCGAGAACATTCGTTGATTTGACAGTTGTATTGGAATTTTTCGTGAATATTCTTTGACTTGACAGTTTCATTGGATTGTTGCGAGAATAAAGTTCATTAAAGTGCTTTCATCGACAAGAACCTGCCTGTTTCTTTACGAATTTCTTTCTTCTTGCAAAAAAGTCGGCATCTTCTTAACAATATTATGTTAAATGTGCTTACCCTAGATCTCATTTTTTGACTAAAATAATTTTTGAAGTCAATTAAAAATACATTTCTACAATTAGATATCAATATAATGACAAATTTAGAAAGTAATCTAGAATGGGTAAACTCGCGTACATACACACCATGGATTTTTATACCTGGTTTTATTTATTTTATTTTTAAACAATTATACTTTTATATATATATATATAAGTAAGTCAATGCCTTTTATTAATTGTATTAAAATTGATTTGTGCATTATTTCAAGACAATATATTATTTGTATGCTTTACAGTTAAAAATGCGTATTCTTTACAGTTAAAAATGCGTGAAATTTATAATTTTTATTAATACTTTTATTATCTGCAGTCGTCGATTAACGAAAGTAAAAATTATAAAAGTTTAAAGGCTTGATAGATTATGTTGATTTATGTTTCTGTGTTTATTGACCGACAGGTGGCGTTGCAATTAGTTTCTGCGATTTTACAGATGGCTAAATCTCAGCATCTTTCGGTGAAAATTGTACCAAATGGCATTTTAAAAATAGCAAATGTGAGAAGTTTTGTGTTGATTAGATTTTTATGCATGACTACTAGTAGTTATTGCAGTTATTTTGCATGATATAGAACAAAGTTTTGCGATGGCCACAGCATGCTACTTGCGAAATTTTTATCAGTCTTTAGTGCAATTGAAAAAATGTTTGAAGTGGTAAATGTTGTGGGCTTTTAAGATTCTCATGTCCGCCATACACTTGTATTCTTCAATGTGAATTATTAATAGGAACTACTCATTTGTCTCTAGAACTTTTACGTCATCGTAGTTTCAGTAATTATGTTTATCCTATATTACCAGCCGTCTTATTAAAATACATTTTTCATTATTTATATATTTGTATGGGGATTTAACTTGAGTATGAACGAGATTCTCAGCTGTTTGGGGATTAAACTAAGATTTTTTTTTTCTTTCTTTCTTCGGTGAGGAGGAATTTCTTAAAATAGTGAACTTATTTACGAATTTCCTTTTTTGAAGGCTGTATTATCACTGCACTACGTTTCCTAAATGGGCTTTTTTCCCATCAGACTGTGGGCTGCTTTTGTCGTAGGATGTATTTCTTTCTCGTAGGAGTGGAAGAGTTTCTTCAACTCTGCATCCAAACTAAAGACATCGTCGGAGCAAGACTGTAGTTCCTTAAAAAGCGCAAAGACCTTGTCCAATTCGCACGCCCGCTTCTGTTCTCTGTTGGAGGCAGCAGTGCGTAAACATTTTCCTTCTTGGGAATCTCATTAGAATAAGTTCACGTTTATTCATTTCATTCATTCATAACATTCACACACAAGAAGGGCCTTTTCTGGAATCCACTGTTGTAAAGTGTGTGTGGACGAATTGTCTGTCTCATTTGCTTCTTTTCCTTGGCTTCCGCCCCCCCCCCCACTCCTTGCTTCTTTAATCAACCTTTTCTTTTATTGCTCCATGTGGGCGTTTCCGTTCGCAACCAAATGATTCAAATTCCGTTGTTTTGCGACCCCCCCCCCCCTCATTTTTTAAATTTATCGAATGGAGTTTTAATATTGAACTGGTGATGTGGGAGAAGAATTGTTGTTAGGTAGATTTGTATCGCGAGAAAACATATTAGATTAACAAAAACACTCGTCATTTCTAAAATTAAATTTGCTTATCTATTTTTTACCATGTTTTTATTAACTTCAATTCTTGTTTGTTTGTCCAGTGCAAATCTTGCAATCGATTTTTAACTAACTTCCCGATTAGCTAGACATTTGAAACTTTCAGGACAGCTCAGAACACGGTGACAATAAATTTTTTTAATACTTTTAGTCAACTGTTTCAGGTCCCTACTGCCTTCGGAAGCGTTTATATGATTCGACAAAAAATTTATTTAACTAACTTCCCGACATTTGAAACTTTCAGAATAGTTAAGAACACGGTGAAAATGCATTTTTTTAATACTTTTGGCAAACTGTTTCGGATTCTTGCTGCCTTCGGCAGCGTTACCAGTACAAAGCTTGCAATCAATTTTTCACTAATTTCCCGACTAGCTAGACATTCGAAACTTTCAGGATAGCTCAGAACACGGTGACAATGACAATACATTTTTTTTATACTTTTAGTCAACTGTTTCAAGTCCCTACTGTCTACGCAACGTTTATATGATTCAACAGAAAATTTATTTAACTAACCTCTCGACTCAGCTAGATATTTGAAACTTTCAGAATAGTTCTGAACACGGTAAAAATGCATTTTTAAAATATTTTTAACCAACTGCTTCGGGACCCTGCTGCCTGCGGCAGCGTTACCAGTACAAAGCATGCAATCGATTTTTAACTAACTTCCCGGCTAGCCATTCGAAACTTTAGTAGCTCGAAATACGATAGCAATGAATTTTTTTAATACTTTTAGCCAATTGTTCCGGGGTCCCGCTGCCTTCGGTAGCGTTTATATGATTCAACAGAAAAATTAAAATCAGGGTATATAAAAAGTCCTTTTTATATTGTAATTATTTTATAATTTGTTTAAATTTTCGGTTCCACCCTTTAAATTTTATTATATTTAGAATTGTGTTTAACTATTCTTCAAGTTCAATTAATCGAGAAAACTTTCATGAATGTATCATACTTCTAACAGTAAAATGCACCTGAAAAATTGACGTCTAATTGTAATAATTAAAATACTCTGTAAATAAAACACCACTTGTTACGGGTAAGAAAAAACACCATCCTTAGGCGAAATAAGTTTAAGCGATGTTGTATGAACGTGGACTTGTGAACAAACATTAAATTGGGATGCCTCTAAATTTATGTTGGCCTGGGACCCTAACACTAACTGACATTTTTAATACTTCAAAATTTTACGATCAAATAAATATTATTCATTCATTTTTTATACATACAAATGTAATTGATGAACATCGTGCATACTCACATAAAGAACTTAAGAGGCTCTCCTAACTCCATGTTAATTTATTGAGGAATGTGCTGAATTTATTAAATTCTGCTTTTCACATTTAAAAAAGCTAATGATCGATAAATTAGTCTTCATTTTGTAAAACTTGATTTTTAAATTTTTTACTATTTTATTTTGAAGCTGTAAAATACAAAAATTCACTAAGAGCTTCAAAATAAATTTGGAAAAATTAAAATAATAATAATAGTTTTTGGAAGACAAGGACTAATTTAACGACCATGAATTTTCTAAACGGGAATTTAATATATGTATTATGTAGTGAATAATAATTGGAGACATTTCATTGCAGGTTAACATGGGGTTTGTTTGAACTTGTCGATAGATATCTGATAAGGAAATCTTAACAATGATGTATTCCACCAGCATTTTATTTGAGGTAGATCTCTGCTTTTAATGTCAAACGGGAAAACGTTCATACATTTAAAAACAAAAGAAACTGCAGGGAAAACAAACAATTTTTTAAAATAATATTTATTCCATTGGTCACCAACATACCACTATCAGGGTTGCTACGGTACTTGAAATTCAGGAAAAGCCTGGAAAACTCAGGGAAATTGAAAAACTTATAAAAAACAGGGAAAACTCGGAGGATTTCAAAATTTATTGCAAAAACAGGAAAATTCAAAGAATTTTGAAATTTTTTGAAAAGCATTTCAAATATTTTTCATTATCGTATCTTTTATAATAAAAAAGAAAAAAATCAATTATATGGTTTTTCCCAACTATAGTATGTTAATAAAATTAATATAGCCTATGTATATATATTTGACTTGTAAACATCTCAGATTTTAATGCTACATGATTGCACGTCATCTATTTTTATTTTCAAAAGTGACAGGGAAAACTCAGGGAATATTTTCTCCTGATTTGTGTAGCAAGCCTGACTATATTTGTAAAGAAAAATCTCGCTGACCACTAATTTCACATTGCAAGATTTCGCGGACCGTTAAGGCCCCGCTTCACTCACCGCCGCCGGAAACTGAAGCTAATGTTATTCTATGGGAAATTTTTTTTTACAAATAACTTATTAACTAATACATATTTTTAAATTCTGTTTTCACATTCTGAACATTCCCAGCTGTTAAATGTACGGACCTTTTTTAAAAAATTATTTTTTTAATTTTTTATATTTTATTTTGAAGCTGCGAAGTACGAATTTTCAATATGTGATTTTTTTTTCATTTTGCAATTTCAAAATAAAATAGTAAAAATAAAAAAATAAAATACATTTTCTAAAAAGGTTAATAGTTGGGAACAATTTAACAGTTGGGAATTTTCTGAATATGAAAACAGAATTTAAAAATATGTATTAGTTAATAAGTTATTTGTAAAGAAAATTTCCTCACAGAATAACGTTTTCTCGGGCTTCCGGCGACGGTAAGTGAAGAGGGCCGTTAATATGATTTATTAAGAATCATAACTATATTTGTGGATTGAGGTTGAATACCCCTTTTATAAATGCAAAATAAACCTATTTAACTCTCCAATGTTTATGCTAGTAATATATATATATATTACCAGAGTCTGCCGAAAATTTTTGTACCACTGATTTTCATATAGTAATCTTTCATAATTTTATGTAATTAAATTGTGAAAAAATAATGTAATTAAATTGGGAAAACAACACGTATTTATAGAATTAAAATATCCACAACTGCACATCTGGGTGGAACAGCATATGTATTAAAAAAAAATTTCGATTATAAATTGTAGCACATCCGTTTGTGAAGAAAACAAAAAATAAGTAAATTAGGTAAATGTAAGTGGGAAGGAAAAAAAAAAAAAAAAATGAATTACACTTCATGAATGATGTAACAAGGTCTATCATGAATTTCAAAAGGGTACTTAGAGATTAAATTAATTTATGTGAAAGAAGTGGCATTAAAGAAGATATGAATGCGGAATCTATAGTTAATTCATAAAGAAGGAAGTAAACCAAAATCACTAGCGTTGAAAACCGTGTACCGTAACATGTGGACTCTGCAGTTACAGCATAACTGTTCTCGAACACGTTGACTGTGTTTTATTAAGAAATACATTTTCTTTCTTTTTACTGCTTTTTTTAGAAGTCATAAAAAGAAGAAATGAATCAAAAATAGATTACACTTGTTTTGTGTGCGGTTTCTCAAAGCAAACAATAGATTCTCTGGTGTGGTGTAATTTTGTGATCCTTTACAATTACAAGCGTGCTTGTAAGGGAGTATACTGCCAATTGATTTAAAGTGCTATCATACAAAACATTTTTATACGTGGTGTCAGTTTTTAATAGTTTTTAGGTAAATTGGGAACATATTTGATTTCGTTTTTAACATTTTCTTGTGCAATTGAAAAGTATTTATGTAACCTGTTTACAGAGTTGTTACTTTGTTTACTTTTTTGTGAAATGTTTGGGACATATGATAAAACTGGACAAAATATAATTCATTGAATTGTATATGTTTGATACATAAAATTACTCTATTATTATTACAGCAATAAATTGTACTTTTGACTTTTCATTAACAATTTAGCGATAGAAATGTTTTATTAAAAATTAATAATTTGATAAATAAAAAGTGTTATTAGGACTAAGAGGACTATTAGTTTCAATGTGGATAAAAACGTCGCACAGTGGGGCATTTTCGCCATTTAGCCTGCCAAAAACCCATTTTTCGAAATACAACTAATAATACAAAGATGTAGGTAATTATGCAGGTAAACAGTTGTAGAATCACGGTACAGGTGTAATTTTTTTCAATACGCTGGTTAAAGAGTACAGTGCAGATTAAAAGTTGCTTGTAATAAAAAGTTTAACATACATTATTTCAACGTCAATTTTGTAACGGCTTTTTCAGTATGATTTTTTTTTTTTAACTAAAAGTTTTAACTGAAGTGACATAATTATTGATTATTGAAGAACATTTAAGTACGTTAATATCCCACATGAAAATGAAATATCACTTTTGCATCCACCTTTAGAAAAATACAGGTGTATTTACCAAAATTGGCAAAAACCCGTTTTTTTTTTTTTTTTTTTTTTTTACTTCCATTACCCTACTACCGTAGGTAATGGAAGTATTGTATTCGGTCTGAAAATTCGATATCGGGTTTTCACCTGATTTACACGTTTTAAGGTCCCCTGAGTCCAAAAAAGTGGTTTTTGGCAATTGGTCAGTGTGTATGTATGTATGTGTGTGTGTGTGTGTGTGTATGTGGAGAATCTTCTGGCTATTATAGCTCAGAAACTAATAAAGATAGAGCTACGAAACTTTAGAATTGAAATACGACTGGTCTACAGATGAAATTTCCAAATTTTGGTGAAAATTGAAAAACCGGAAGTGGGACATCGGAAACCGGAAGTGGGACCGTAAGTCCGTATCTCAAAAACGGCTCTAACGATTTTCTTCAAATTTGCTATATAAACACTCTATTAGATGTCCTTTCGAATGATATAGTTGGTTAGTTCAGGAAAATTGATAGGCGTCCTGTATAAATAGCTCAATTTCAGGTCTCCCAAGGGCGTTCCTTTAAAAACAGCTGTACGGATTTTTTTCAAACTCGCCATATTAACTCACTTTTAAATATCCTTTTGAATGTAATTATTGTTTTCCGGTCAATAATTGATTTTCTTTTTTTTTTTAAGTTGGTATCTCAAAAACGGCTCTAACGATTTTCTCTTTAGTTCACTTTTATGTTTTCTGATCGCATTATCTCTCAAAAATGCATATAATATGTGTTGGTATAAATGGGTCCACAGAGTGAAAAGCAGAGTCTTTTAAACAATCACAACATTTAATAATATAGAAAAGTAGAATAACATAATGCGGGCATTTCTTGCCGCACGCTTAGTAAAGCTTTCTCGTACAGACTCATATAAACCTCTCTTTCTCAGAGAAGCGAAGATGCGCTGTTGATTACGTAATACAGTTACGTCACATCTGACGTCATGACAGGTGTCAGCTAGTTAACAGATGATATGAGGAAACATGCATTGAAATCCTTCATTTCCCCCTTATTCAATAAATGTTTCGAAAATAAAACATATTTATGCATTATAATAGCATATTAAAAATTACAGAAAATTATTTTTATGCAAGAGTTACTTAAAATAAGAAAAGTGATAGTAAAGAAATAGAATTATAAGCAAATAATTATGGTTAATATAATAAAATAAAATACGTAAAATATAATCAGTTAATTTCTTAATGAAAACACAGTTTAAATATATATATTTTTTTAAGTTCGTCAGTCCTGAGTATTAAGTCCTATCATACCACAACATTTTTCATGTTTATATGCATTTAAACTTTTTGTTAAAATATCTGCAGGTTGTTCATCTGATGAAATATATTTAATGTCAATTAGTTTATTATTGTAAACTTCTCGCACAAAATGATGACGAATGTCAATGTGCTTAGATCGATTGTGATGAACAGGATTTTTTACTAATCTCAGTGCAGATTGATTGTCGCACATGATCTCAGTCGGACTTGATACAATTTCAGGATCCAATTCTTTTAAGAAATTTCTAACATGATTTGTCTCTTTTGCGGATTCAGACAGTGACATATATTCAAATTCTGTTGTGGATAGAGCAACGGTTCGCTGCTTTCTAGATTCCCAAGAAATAGGTCCACCGGCATATTTAAAGACGTATCCTGTATATGATTTTCTATCATTTGTATCCGATGCCCAATCGGCATCAACAAATGCTGTCAATGGTTTATCGTCTCTGTAATACACAATTCCTAAATTTCTAGTGCCATTGAGATACCTTAGTATTCTTTTAGCAGCTATCCTGTGAGGTTTTCCTGGATTGTTATTAAACTGACTTAAATAATTTACAGCATGTGTGATATCTGGTCTGGTAGCAACCGACAGATACATAAGAGAACCAATTAATTGTCTATAAGGAATTTTTGACATGTATGATTTCTCTTCTTCTGTATTTGGACACATTTGTTTAGTTAATCCTACACTGCTATCTAAAGGTGTATTCACCACTCTAGAATCTTCCATATTAAATTTATTTAATAAATCTTCAATGTATTTCTTTTGTGTTATAGTGATGCTGTCCCTATCTTGATTAAATTCAATGCCTAAGCAATAATGCAGAAGGCCCATATCTTTCATTTTGAAAGATTCTGCTAATTTATTTTTTATATCAAAATAGTGCTCTTCACTTTTAGTGAGACAAATTAAATCGTCGACATAGACGATTATAATAGCATCAAAAGGATATTTTGAGTAATAGACACATTTGTCAGAATTCAAAGGGTTAAATTTCATTTTTCTCAATTTCTCATCTAATTTCTTAAACCACTGTCTTCCTGACTGAAGTCCATACAAAGACTTCTTTAATAAACACACTTTATTTTCGTGTATATCATTTTCAAAAAATTCAGGAAGCTCCATATAAATTTCTTCATGTAACATTCCGTTAACATATGCCATAATGAAATCTAACTGGTATGCTGTGAAACCATTCTGGATAGCATACGCGATTGCAGTTCTTATAGAACTTAATCTGGCTACTGGTGAAAAATTTTCCTCAAAATCTATACCTTGTTTCTGTGAACACCCTTTGGCAACCAATCTGGCCTTAAATTTTTCAATTTGACCATCTGGTTTGAATTTTGTTTTTAAAACCCATTTACACCCAATTACTTTTTTATCTTTTGGTCTATCTACAATTTCCCAAGCGTTTTGCTTAACTAAAGAATCATATTCTAATTTCATCGCGTTTTCCCAATTTTTAGCATAATCTCCATTTAACGCGTCGATCACGCTGGGATTAATTTCATTAAATGAGTTATCAGCTAATTGAGAAGTTTCATCTTTATATTTTGTATCTGTAATACACTCCTTATGAGAGTTTTGAAAGTTCCAACTTTTACTTTATTTAGGTCTTCCGGGACCACGTTAAAAATAATATTGTTTTTATTAATCCTTTCCTCTTGTTTACATATATCGCCAGCACTCTCCTCCCCTCCACTCACATCTTCTACGTTCCCCCCTTCAGAGTGGCTCGCTTCCCCCCCTTTCCAAAAAGAGAAACTTTCTCCATTGAATTCAGGGGGATAGGAAATCGATCCGCTGTTTTCCCCCCTGTGGATGTCTGCGGTTTGAGTAGGGATAGGAGTTTCATTTTTAATATTACAATCATTGCATTTATTCTCAGACGGAAAAATTAATTCTAATTGATCAGTAGTGGCTGAATCATTTATTTCAAATTCGTCTATAAATCGAACATCACGACTTATGACAGTTTTTCTGGTATCCCTATTCCATAATCTGTAAGCGCGTGATTCATTTGAATAGCCAACGAATATATGTTCGTGTGACCTAGCTTCAAACTTTCCTTTTGATTTTTTATTTAGAACAAAACATTTCTGTCCGAAAATTTTAAAATAGTTAACAGTTGGTTTATAACCGAAAAACAATTCGAAAGGGGTTTTATTTTCTTTAATTCCTTTAGTGGGACACCTGTTTCTAATATATGCAGCGCAATTTACTGCTTCAGCCCAGAATGTATTTGGAAGGTTTGATTGCATTAATAAACACCTCGCCATTTCGCATAATGTACGATTTTGTCTTTCAATTCTAGAATTTTGCTGAGGGGTCATTGGTGAGGAATATTCGCGTTTAATACCGCATTCTTCAATATATTTATTGAATTCTTCGCCACAATATTCCATTCCATTATCAGTATGCAGTATTTTAATTTTTTTTCCTAATCGATTTTCGACTGCTGCTTTATATCTCCGGAACGCGTACTTAGCTTCATCTTTTGTTTTTAGAAAATTTACTTCAATGTAACGAGATTTATCATCCAAAAAAGTAATAAAGTAACGTGATCCGCCATGGGATTTAACATTTATAGGGCCACATAAATCAGAATAAACTACTTCTAATAATTCCTTACTATGAAATTTGTTTTCTTTACAAAATGGTTTCACAGTTTGTTTAGACTGAATGCATACTTTACAATCTTTTAAAGAATCTTTTTCATTAAAATTTAAATCTCTTAACATATTTTCAGATTTTAATAATTTTAAATCTTTTTCATTTAAATGTCCTAATTTTAAATGCCATTTATGAAAGTTGCTTACCTGAGTTGTTGCAGCGATATCCACCTGCGGTTGAAAAAAATATAAATCACCTTTTCTCGTAGCACTTATAATTAGAGAGCCGTCCTGCTCCGTAATTTTTGCACATTTTTCAGTAAATACAACTCGGCAGTTGTTTGCAGTAGCTTTTGATATAGACATTAAATTGCATTTCAATTTTGGAACGCACAAAACATTTGTTAACTTTAAATTGGTTACACCGTGATTACCGGGAACTTTTAATTTGACTGTTCCAACACCTGTGATCTCCGCTGTTTCATCTACAGCTAATTTTATAAATGATCCAATTCTAGGTTCGAAATCTATAAACAAATTCTTGTCATGAGCCATATGTGATGTCGTACCGCTATCGAGACACCACTCGGAATGTTCTTGGAAAGAGTTACTGGCTGCCATCGTGAACTCTGTACTATCTTCAACCATAAATGATCTATCTTTGTATTTATTCGATGAAGTGAATTTTCTGTCTGAGATCTTCTTTCTGCATTCTGAGGCTTTATGCCCTACTTTTGAACAGTAATTGCATTTGAAGATTGCATAATTTCTTTCGCCATATGTGTTCTTGTTCTGCACAGGTTTTAAGATTTCTCTTTTGTTCTTTTCAGGAAGATTTTTCTTGTGAGTTGTAAAATACGCATTTGATGATTCTTGATGCTTTTTATTTTTTCTTGACTCATATTCTTCCATCATTTTAATTTTCAGAGCTTCAGGCTGCGGCAATTCATCTCTTGCTTCTATGGCGCACCTGAAATTTTCATAGCTGTCATGAATACTGTATAAGAGCAAAATTGATAATAGGTGTTCGGCTACTTGAATGTCCATTTTTTTAGCTTGTCCACTATATCAAAGAAAATATTGAGGTGATCGGACATATTTTCACTGTCAGTCATTTTCTTAAAGAGTAGCTGCTTCAACAGGGTGGCTTTCTTTGCCGGTCCTCTCGATTCGTAAACTTCTTTTAATTTATTCCATACTTCATTTGAGGTTGTACAATGTTTAATATGACACAACTCACTTGGGGTAATTGCTAGTATTAAATCGGCTCTAGCTTTGCGGTCGATTTCGAGCCATTTTTCTTCGCCTTCGGCGCCTTCATCGGGCTTAATTTTCGTTCCGTTAGCATAACTCCAGTGATCATTCTTGATTAAAACAGCTTCTATCTGCAGCTTCCAGGTGTCAAAATTGTTTTTGGATAACTTTTCTATATTTAATACTTGCGACATATTTAATCAGCTATAGTAGCTTCTTTATAAAAATAGAATCAAAAATACTTTCGATTTCAGCCCTTAGGCTTAACAGTAAGTCGCACTTTCGTTTTAGCGAATGTTAATTTAAATTTTTAAAAAGTCCGCAGTAAGATGCGTGTCTCTGGGCCCATAACCATTGTTGGTATAAATGGGTCCACAGAGTGAAAAGCAGAGTCTTTTAAACAATCACAACATTTAATAATATAGAAAAGTAGAATAACATAATGCGGGCATTTCTTGCCGCACGCTTAGTAAAGCTTTCTCGTACAGACTCATATAAACCTCTCTTTCTCAGAGAAGCGAAGATGCGCTGTTGATTACGTAATACAGTTACGTCACATCTGACGTCATGACAGGTGTCAGCTAGTTAACAGATGATATGAGGAAACATGCATTGAAATCCTTCAATATGTGTAATAGTGGGTAATGGAAGTCGTGTGGTTGTTTCACACCAGATTTTTTTTTTAACAAGTGGGTTGGGTTTTGTTGTGTTTTTTCAAATAAAACCCGAAAAAAAAAACCCAGTTTTCTTTGGGAGTTTTAAAATATTTTTTATTTATTTTATTTTATTTATTTATTTATTTATTTATTCATAAAAATCTTTTTTTGAAAGTAATTAATGAGAACATTTAAAAGAAATTTTAAAATCAAACATCAGCCTATATGTTAATATATTTTTTGGCTGAATTTAACTTTTAGGAGGTGTTGAAAAAAAATATTTTAATTTTTTCTTTATGTTCTAATTATCACAACTTGTTTTATTCGTATGGTGATCTTTGTTAACCAAATTTTATGACATACAGTTAGTACGAAAGAATTCCTTAACTAATTACCTTTTTTTTTTTTTTTTTTTTTTTTTTTTTCAAAAGAACAAAGAAAAAATAAAATTCAAGAACAGCTGTTCTCTAAATTTATTTCATGCTCACATTCAACAATTCCTTTATTCAGGGCTAATTGTGACTTTATTTTAAAAATTCTGAAATTACATGAAGAGAAAAAATCAAAGTGCAATTTTCTTTCTTTCTTTTTTCTTTTCTTTTCTTTTTTTTTTTTTTTTTTTTTTAATCAATAAAATACATGTACTAAAGTTTTGTAATTTAAAAAAATATTGAGTAGTTATAAAACCTTTTCTTTAAATTTCCATTATGCAGTTATCTTCACTGCCGAAACGTTGAAAGAAAAAAAAAGTCCTTAAACAGGGTGGTGACAATCATGGAAAACAGGGAAATCATGGAAAAATCAGGGTACTTTATCAATCTAGAAATATCAGGGAATTTTGTAAAAACACCCCAAAATCATGGAAATTTTCATTTTTGTCCAGAAAGCATGACTGAAATATCGCCAAATAGGTGTTATCTTAACCATGAACATGATTGCACAGGATTGGCTGCTTTCTACAGTTGAATCTCACCAAGTTAACGTTAAAAAAAAAAAAAAAAAATGCAACAACTTGAGGAATAATTATGTCTTGATGTTAATATGTTGTGCAGTTAAAATGAGTAATATTTTTATAATTTTGTCAATTTCTCCAAAATTTTGAATTTTATCTTCCCTTTTGTAAATGAAGAAAGAAGAAAATAAAAAGATGAGACATTTTTGCCCATCAGTATAGTTTTTTGAATTGCAGTCGTTTAGCGAGTATATTACACAAGAGTGTGATATACACAAAATTATGGAATGTATAGAATAGGTAACGAAATTCATGGAAATTTGTCAAAATTAGTCATGGAAATCATGGAAAAATCAAGGAGCTTCTTTTCTGAACAAAAATTCCTGAAATCTGATGGGTATTCATTTTTTTATGTATGGTGATTTATGGATATGCAACCTTTTTATCTACAAATCCTTAAATAAAATGGGAAATATAACAAATGTTAAAGCACTTTTTGATTTCGAATTAGTTGACCAATTTTCAATAATAAGAAGTGTATGTATTGAATCATTTTTAGTTTCTGTTGTAACTATAAGTATGGGAAACTTTGGTATTCCTGAAAATTTTCAACCTAAATTTTTTAATTTTTTGACATTTTTATAAATTTTGCAGTACGAGGAATCCTAAAAACACAAAAAAGATGTAGTGACCGTATTTAAGTTAGTCAACTTATTGTTAGTTTGTATATATATAGTTTGTATTATAATATCAAAATGTTAAGAAGGCAAAAGTTAAAAATTTAGACTAGTTTTAAAATAGTGTCCCTAATGAACGAACGAACTGGCCAAAACTCTGATTTAAATTTTCTAATTTGTAATCTTTGTAAATTTAAAATTTAGGGGCGGAATAGAGCAGAATTTCATATAAATGTGCATTATGAAAATTTTTGCATGATCAATTAAATGCGAAATTGACATTTATAAGATTAAGCAGTAAACCAGTATGGGTAAGTGTGTCAAAGTAAGTGGAAGTTATCGAGGCATTTCATTCTGTGACTGGAAAATGGACTCCGGCTTTGCTCTAATCTTGAATATAATATGTTCTGTAGTAAATATTTATGAAAGCAAATGTATGGAGAATTGAGCAGATATTACCTATGCCAGCTATTTTCTAGTTGTTGCACTATTGTAGTAAGCATCTAAATGTAAATGTAATGCTAAATCTTCTGTTTGCAAAAATTAACTCAAAATAAAATTCATTTTTTATTTAAACTATTTTATTAAAAAATTAATGAAAAAACTGAGTTTCAGTTGCTTACTATTTTGCTTTTTTTACTATCGGAGAAAGTCTTATAAAATTGTAAAAATCCAAAAGTGGGCAAAATTGTGGTTTTTTTACTTTCTCTTACCCATAAGGTAGAGAAAGTACTGTTTTTGGGTCAAATTTTCGAACGCGAGTTTTTATTACATTTACATGTTCTGAGGTCCCCTGAATACGAAAATCATGTTTTTAGCAAATAGTCTGTGTGTGTGTGTCTGTCTGTTATCAGTATATCTCAAAAACAAATTATGGAGGAAAGTTCAAACTTGGTATTCTAAATGTGTATCATATAACGATGCTACAGTAAGCTTTTCGTTAATATCAAGCAAATGGTTCGTGTACAGCAGTGTTGGGCATAATTGATTAAAAAGTAATTGAATTACAATGGAATTACAATTAAATTACAATTATAATTATTTTACTGTCAATCGATTAACAAGTAATTTATTACAAATAAATTGAATTATTACAAATAAATTGAATAAGTAATTCAATTTATTTGTAATCAATTACTTGTTAATTGATTGACAGTAAAATATTATAATTTTAATTTAATTGTAATTCAATTACTTTTTAATCAATTATGCCCAACACTGGTGTACAGGGACAATCAAGAGAATTCTAATACATTACGTCTGTGGGGGGAAATTGCAGGTAAGTAGAGTTTAACGTCTATAGACTGCACTAAACCAAATGAAACGAATATATATATTTTGTAATACAGATAGTCAACTGAGAAAATTTTTTTTGTGTATGTAGGAGCCTCGCCCCCTCCCACCCTGGGGGGGAAGTCCCCCCTCGAGGGGAGTAAATTTTCATGATGGGTATCTTTCAAAAGAGCTCGCCAATACCTTTAAAACGAATGGTTGAGCCATTGATCTGCGATAATTTAAAACAAAGTTATCGATTTTTTTTTACTTTTAACGAAAAAAAAAAAAAAAAAAGAAAAAAAACATAGAAAAAAAATCGTAATTTTTTTTTTTAAATAAATATTGAAAATAAAATGGACTTTATTTGGATATTTAGTGTTATACTACTTCTCTAATATGGAAATCGTCTGCATTATCATAAAAGATATTTTTTTTTAAAAATAATAATTTTAATAAATTATTTTAAAAAATCAGAATTATTTTTTAATAGCCGAATTAAATTCTTTATAAATGTGGGTGCATTAATGAAACGGGTGGGGGGGGGAGGGGCGCGGTAGCCCCCCTCACACAGAACTAATTATCATATAAAACTCTTCAGAAGCCTAATCTGAATTGTTTAACACAGGTTTACATAACAGTACTCGTTATCTTACCTCTTAATCTGCAACCTGTATTTATAGTATTAAATTTCAGGGTAAGAGAAAGTCGTGTGAGTGACACACCTGATTATTTTTATTAAAAACCCACTGGGTCCGACCCAATTGGGTCCAACCCAGCCAACCCTGGTATTTACTCGATTTGTCTGTCTGCCCGTGCTCTAACGTTCCGTAATCATATTCAGAACGTCTTAAAACTTATATATGTTATTAAGTTCACTATGGCATGTTCTCTATTGAAATTGGTATAAATACCACAACTGGTTTGTGTACAGGGACCCGCTAAAGAATGCTATTATATTGCGCTCTATTTTTATGAAAACACATTTGGATACCTTTTCCCTGCACAAATGTTAATGTAATAGTTATTTATTTTTCAAATGTACCAAATAAATAAATAATAAATAAATTTTCTATGTTTTCTATAACCATTTTTCCTGTAATATAAGGTATGGTTAGTTTACAAGGCCCTACTATACAGAAAAAATACACTGCACAATGTATTTTTTCTCTAAAATGAGGGATTTTTTTTTTTTTTTTTTTTAGCGTGCGAAGTTTTGACGTTGCACAGGGAAAGCAATCTTTTAGCTTTATCTTTCGAAATAACGGTATATTGAACATGTTTTTATGAGACTCTTTACCGAATAACCAAAACAAAATAATCTTGTCGACTTGTTGTTTTAGATAAATTATTAGAAAGACAATCACAACGGGAGGGCTACAGAAGAGTAACCCATTATTAGCTTTTCTTTAAAATGAATAAAATGGTATTAAATTAATTTTAATCAGATGTCTTCCTTCCTAATTCAAAACAAAATGTTTTTTTAAGATGTCATCGCAGAAATAAATACATAAAAAAAAATAAACGATTCAACAGTTGCGTACAGTTGGAAAATGTTTCCAAACTGCCGCATGATTTTTCATTCTTGTTAGCCTATAACGAACAAAAAAGTCTTACAAATATTGCATTTCATTTATAACAGAATTCTTTAGCCCGTGCATTTTTAATTTTTCGTAAAATTTCACTACAATTTTATTTTTTCAATTTTATTGCACTTGTAAATATATTTCTTTTTGTCAAGGAAAAGAACAAAAAAAAAAAAAAAAAAAAAAAAAGTAAAAATATAAATAAATAAAAAAAAATATACAGACACGACATTATTTCATTATTTAAAACATGAAAATCTGACATTGACAGATTTTAATTTAGTGCCAGAGGCCTACTGCTAAACTTGTAAATATCGACAAATTCTTCTTTAGTTAATTCGTGACGATCAAAATTCCATGATAAAGTTTTCATTAAATCAAACCAATGTGTTTCAGCTGCAGATACTGTAACAAATAACGTTGGAAGTCCAAACTGTCTTATAGCCGCAAAACAACGTTTTTTCTCTTTTTCCCAATGAGGGGGAGGTGTGCCTTGGGGGGGGGGACTCATGTCAAAGGTGTGCCTTGGGGGGGGACTCATGTCAAAGTTGTACCTTGGGGGGGACTCATGTCAAAGTTGGGCCTTGGGGGGGACTCATGTCAAAGTTGGGCCTTGGGGGGACTCATGTCAAAGTTAGGCCTGGAGGGGGGACTCATGTCAAAGTTGGGCCTTGGGGGGACACATGTCAAAGTGTACCTTGGGAGGGACTTATGTCAAAGTTGGGCCTGGGGGGGGACTCATGTCAAAGTTGTGCCTTGGGGGGACTTCATTCAATAAATCCCCATTCAATAAACCGACTGAAATAGGCCCTTAGCACCATTAAGAGTGACCTATAAAAATTCGACAACGCTGTACCGACTGAAATAGGGGTACCTTGGGGGGGACTCATGTCAAAGTTGTGCCTTGGGGGGGGACTTCATTCAATAAATCCCCATTCAATAAACCGACTGAAATAGGCCCTTAGCACTATTAAGAGTGTATTATAAAAATTCGACAACGCTGTACCGACTGAAATAGGGGTACCTTGGGGGGGGGGGACTTGTTATGTATCTGGCAACAGCCAGATTAGAGAACCTTCCAAGCTGTGTGACGCGCGCGTGCTTTGTTTACCTTTTTGAATTCTATAGTTTCGTATTTTACATGTTCGGTGTAGTTGTTGTTATGCTCGTTTGTGCCTGTGTATTTTAATGCTAATAAATATTCTTTGCGTGTATGTAAAACGAATCGTATCGTCTCTCACTCTACCTGGCGTACATGACAAAGGAGTTGGCGACGAGGATGGGATCTTCGAACATTAATTTTGAATCTTATGATGCGTCTGTGGAAGACTGGTCCAGTTATGTGGAACGTCTAGAATCTTACTTCGTTGTTAATGGGATCGAAGATAAAATTAAAGTCCCTGCTATTTTAAGCCTTATGGGAGCAACAACGTATAAATTGTTAAAGAATCTGGCCACTCCGAACATTCCTTCTGAATTGACTTATCAAGATATCGTAAAATTAATTTCGGAACATTTGAATCCTAAACCACTAGAGATGACAGAACGGTTTCGTTTCTACAAGAGGAAGCAATTTGAAGGTGAGTCCATTGCAAATTATTGTGCCGAATTACAAAAACTGTCGATACACTGTAACTTTGGGAACAATTTAAGTACGATGCTTCGTGATAAATTGGTGATGGGTCTCAAAAACGAAAATATACAGAAAAAGCTGTTAGCAGAGGATAAGTTAACATACGAAAAAGCTAAGAGCATTGCATTCGCAATGGAATCTGCTCAGAGAGATGTGTGTGAAATTCAGAATCAAATGGTATCGATAAAAAGATTACATAGTTCGCAAGATAAAACTATTAAAAAAGATTTTCCTAAATTTAAGAAATCTGAACCTACAAAGAAGTTTGATAAATCTCGGAAATGTTACAGATGTGATAGTACTCAACATTTAGCTCACGAATGTAAGCACAAGAACACTCAGTGTAGGAATTGCTTAAAGAACGGGCATTTGGCGAAAGTCTGCCGCTCAAAACGTAACGAAACAGTTAAACAAATAGAATCTTGTTCTGAAACTGTACCAGTTAATAGCGTTAAATCACCACGACATGCAAGGGATAAGATTTTATTAGAAATTTTTGTTGAAGGGAATAAATGTTTATTTGAATTAGATACTGGAGCTGCTATTAGTTGTA
This sequence comes from Salticus scenicus, assembly GCA_963930645.1. Lineage (NCBI taxonomy): Eukaryota > Metazoa > Arthropoda > Arachnida > Araneae > Salticidae > Salticus > Salticus scenicus. Next base: position 331,646,917 of record OZ005649.1, read on the forward strand.
TGAATGTGAATGAATTTAAGAAACTTTGCCCGGATGTAGCCATTAAGCCTACCAAATTATTGCTTAGGAATTTCGATAATTCTATGATAACATCAGCTGGCCAAGCAGTGGTGCAAATTCAATACAAAGATCAAATTAATACAGAAACTATTTATTTGGTACATGCAAAAGCAAACGCAGTTTTTGGTCGTGAATGGTTGAGAAATTTCCAATTAGACTGGAGCTCAATTAAAGCAGTTCGGGTTGGAAATTGTAATTCTCGAACCAATAAATTAAATATCTTGTTTCAAAAGTATGAGAAAATTTTTTCTCCGGGTATCGGGAAACTGGAAAAGTTTTGTTGCCGTCTTCAAATGAAACCTAATTACAAACCGGTATTTTTTAAACCTCGACCAGTACCATTTGCTTTAAAAGAAAGAATAGAAACTGAACTTAATAGGTTAGTTGCAGAAGACATCATTGAGCCGGTGACATATAGTGATTGGGCTACACCAATTGTTCCTGTTATCAAACAGAATGGGAACCTACGAATCTGTGGTGATTATAAGGTGACTATCAACCCGGGACTAAAAATTGAGCAGTATCCTTTACCCCGTATCGAGGACATTTTTGCTGAACTGTCAGGAGGGGGAGTTCTTTACTAAAATCGACTTATCTGAGGCATACCTTCAAATGTTAGTTGATGAGCAGGACCGACATCTATTGACGATCAATACTCACAAGGGTTTGTTCCGTTACAAGAGAATGAATTATGGTATAGCCTTAGCTCCGGCAGTGTGGCAGAGAGCCATTGAACAAGTTTTATCAGGCATCGCGGGGGTACACGTATTTTTAGACGATATTACCGTAACGGGGAGAAATGATCAAGAGCATTTTGAAAGGTTAGAATTAGTACTACAGAGACTAGAAGAATATGGTCTCAGAGTAAATAAGCGGAAAAGTGAATTTTTTAAGAAATCTGTGAATTATTGTGGTCATACAATTGATAAATTCGGCCTCCACAAAACACAAGAAAAAATCGATGCAATTACGAAGGTACCAGTTCCAAAAACTGTATCTGATTTGAAGAGTTTTTTGGGTTTAGTCAATTACTACGGAAAATTTATTCCCAACTTATCTACTCGTGTCGCTCCTCTCAATAATTTACTGCAGAAAGGTACTAAATTTATGTGGACTGCAGAATGTGAAAAAGCTTTCAAGGCATTGAAACAAGAAATTGCTTCAGACCGAATTTTATGCCATTACGATCCTAAGTTACCTCTTGTATTACAAACTGATGCATCACCAGTTGGAATAGGAGCAGTTTTAAGTCACATTATGCCAGATGGTTCAGAAAAACCAGTAATGTTTGCATCAAGGTCATTGACTAAAACGGAACGTAATTATTCGCAGATAGACAAGGAAGCATTGAGTATCGTATGGGGAGTAAAGAGATTTTATCAATATTTATTTGGTCGACATTTTGATCTCGTAACCGATCATAAACCCCTAATATCAATTTTCGCACCTAATCGTAGTTTACCATGTCTATCAGCAACACGAATGGTTCATTATGCACTTTTTCTCCAAGCATTCAGTTATACAATCAAGTATCGAAACACTAAGAATCATGGCAATGCCGATGCACTTTCACGGTTACCACTAGCAGTTGACAAGGACTGTGAGTACTTGACTGAAGCAGACGTGACAAATATTTCGCAAATTGAATTAATGCCTGTTACAGCAACTGATATAGCCAGAGCTACTAAAACTGATAGGAATTTGTTCGAACTGTATGAAAGTTTAAAATCTGGAACTGAATTACCTGTGCCTTGGAAAGGTAGAGAATCTGAATTTTCATTGCAAAATGGTTGCATAATGTATGGTCATAGAGTATGCATTCCTGAAAAGTACCAGAATCAAGTTTTGGAAGAACTTCATGTGGGACATCCTGGAATTGTCAAAATGAAGGCCATAGCTAGAAGCTACTGCTATTGGCAAGGTATTGATGCCAGTATAGCCAATTTTGTTCAGAACTGTTCAGCTTGTATCGCAACGAGGAACGAACCAGCAAGGATAAATCGATATCCGTGGGAATGGCCAAATGGACCTTGGCAAAGGATACACGTTGACTACGCTGGTCCTTTTATGGGGAAAAGGTTTTTTGTAGTCTCTGATGTATATTCGAAGTGGATAGAAGTCATTCCGATGAAAAATATTACAGCTAGTTTTACAATTCATCATCTTCGTATTCTTTTTGCTCATTATGGAATTCCCTTAACTTTGGTTAGTGATAACGGCGCAAGTTTTACTAGTTACGAATTTCGACATTTTTTGAAACTGAATAATATTAAACATATAACTTCAGCACCGTACCATCCTGCTACGAACGGACAGGCAGAAAGAATAGTGCAGTTATTCAAAGCTTCGTTGAAATCGAGTAGAGGTGATTCTGGAGATCTAAATGTGAAATTACAAAGATTTTTATTACAGTATAGAATAACTCCACATTCTCTCACGGGAGAAACTCCGAGTGCCTTGTTTTTGAAGAGATGTATTCGCACTAGGCTTGATCTTTTCAAACCAAATTTGAGAGACAAAGTTGTTCAGAAACAGAGTTCGAGACTTGACGCAGAATCTATCTTGCGTGAGTTTCAGGAAGGGGAGAAAGTAGCCGTAAGAAATTATTCCGGACCTAACAAATGGAAAATTGGAACAATTATCAACCGAGATGGAACCTTGAGTTATAGCATACAAGTTGGAAATGAAATTTAAAATAGTCTGCCAAAACATTTGTTTTACCTTTTACATATCTGAATGTGTATTGATAGTTTGATAATTCAATTAGCCATTTAGTAGTTAGATCAGCAGGAGAGGAAATTTTCTTATAGTGTTCGAGTGGTCTGCTATCGCTGAGAATGGTGAAAGGTCGGTTGAAAAGGAAAAATTTAAATGCACTGACTGACTTAGCTATGGCCATCAGCTCAAGCTTGATGGCTGAATATCGCTGTTCTGATTTAGATAGTGTTTTACTAAAGTAACTAACCGGAAGCAGAATGCCTTCCTTTTCTTGTAGAAGAACCCCTGAAATAGCAATTTTGCTAGCATCTGTATTAAGAAAAAATTGTTTTGACCAATCGGGTAAAGAAAGAAAAGGTTTAGAGAAAAAAACTTTCTGTATTTGTTTAAAGACTTCAGCATGTTCCTCTGTCCATTTAAATGTAGTTTTCGGAGATGTTAATTTTATCAAAGGATCAATTAATCGCGAGTAGCAGGGAATGAGTTTTCTGTAGAATCCACACAATCCTATAAATCTTTTTAGTTGTTTTCTGGTTGCTGGGATAGGAAATTGAGTAATTTTTGTAATGTTGGAAGAAATAGGATGTATTTTCTGATTTTGGATGCTGAAACCGAGATATTCAATAGATGACTGATGGAATTTACATTTCTTTGGAGACAATGTCAGATTGTACTTTTGTAGAGTAGCTAAAAGTGTTTGTAATTTTTCTGTTGTTTCCTGGAAAGAGTCACTTCCTATAATAATGTCATCCTGGTAAGCATATATGCCTGAACAATTGCACTCTTGTATAATTGTGTCAATAAGCATTTGGAATGTTGATGCGGCTGATCTCAGCCCAAACATTAATCTTTTAAATGAATAAGTTCCCCATTGTGTAGTAAATGAGAGACGTCGTCTGTATTCTTTAGGTAATGAAATTTGATGATACGCTGAGGGAAAGTCTAATGTTGTAAAATATTTAAATTTTGAGATGTTATTTATTATCGTATCAATTCTTGGAAGAGGATAAGTGGAGCATCGAATCATAGAGTTGATTAACCTTAAATCTAGGGCCAATCTAAAGGAAGGTTTATCCTCCTTAGACACAGCTTTCTTTTTAACCATAAGCATTGGGCATGCCCATTCAGAGATATTTCTCTCAATGATCCCTGCATCCAGTAATTTGTCAAGTTGATCTTTTGCCTCTTCTTGAATAGCTTGTGGAATAGGAAAAGGGTAAGTTTTTAAGGGAATATCTGAAATGAATTTTATATGTGGAGTGATATGATCGGTGTGTCCAATCGACTTTAGTGAACATGAAAATACAGAGTTAAATTTCTGAAGAATATCTTGCATTATTACCCTTTCTGTAGGTTTTAAATGCTGAATAGAAAAATTATTTACATTAAATTCTTTCTGTCTTAAGGATAAAACTTCTGGTGTAGCCTTAATTAGATTACACATGTGATCAGGTGTATTTGTTGCAAGATCCAAGGAATTTTCTTCTATTTTATCTATCTCTGAAATGTATCCGCAAACGGTATTTTTATTTATATGCAGTTTCTTGCTCGAATTATTATACATAGGAATAAAAAATTGAATTAATTCTTGTTTAGTAGAATTTTCCTTGATATGTTGTACCTCCATAAGAGAAGGATAGGACACAAGTGGACAATGCTTGTTAGACGATGTAAACATTACTAACTGATTTTCTGGAATAAGCGTGGACCGCACAGGCACATATATAGTATCCTGTGGATCAATCATAATCTTCTGGGTAAGCCAACATTTTTGATAAGAGGGTAAGTTCTCTTTATGAACATCAATTTTAGATTTTTTATATCCAGTTTGGGGAAAATCCATATGAGTAGCTATCTTATGTGATGCCCGATTCATATCAGATTCAGATGATAGAAGACTGCAAGAGGGTACAGTGTCTAGAATATCTAAAGCATTTTCATTAATTTGTATTTTGTTATTGTGTAAATTGATAACTACGTGATGGGACTTTAAAAAATCAAAGCCAAGTATACCAATAAATTTAGATTCAGTTGGTATTTCAATAAGAAAAAAGGTGTGTTTGTAAAAAGTTTTCCCTATTTTAAAGGAAATGCAAACACATCCGTCACATTGGACTATAGAGTTTACTGTAGATATCTTGACTCTTGAAGCAATTCTTTTGTAATATAATTTGTTTTGATTTTGTAAGAAGTAATGTTTTGAGAGTAATGACACAGAAGCTCCTGAGTCGAGAAGAAAATTCTCTAATGTTTTGTTTAACAGTAATTGTATGATGGGGAGATTGGGCAGATCATTGTCTGTGTGTAACAAGAATTCCAGTGAATTAACTAATATGCAGTCTCCATTTTCCTCCACACTCGGGGACGTTACCAGTACAGGAGATGTTGTCTGTATCGCAACAGATTTGACTTTGCGTTCTAATGACAAAGGGAACTTTGCCTGTGTGTCTGGAGATCTCAGAATGATTTCATTGTTATTTACAAAAAAATTATTAGGTAGATTAGAATATGTTGAGTTAGTCTGTGAAAAGTTGTTATGGTAATTGACTTTATTCAAACCTGACCCATATGAGGAACTCTTTGTATTTAGGAGTTTAGTGTCACTTCTACCATTCTCCACTTCTAGTCATTGTGAATGACTACTTTTGGTTTGAGGGGAGTTGGATTTAAATGTTTTAGGGGCCCTGGCTCTCCGTGACATGTCTCTATAAGGTCTAGAGAAACATTGCCCATTACGATATCTGTGAGAAAACTTATTATTTTGTAATTTTCTGAGTGCAAAGCACCTCTGAGCAGAATGTCCAGGTCTTTCACACCATTGGCATTGAATCGTGTGCGAACCTTTATTTTGTGGAAATTTATTGTATGGCCGCTTGCTATAAGATGAATTGTTAATCTTAGTCAAATTGTTTTCTGAGTTTGTACCTATCACTTCACTATCTATTTTATGATTGAAGTTCTGAATAGTAGCAAAAGATGTTCCTGGTAAGACAGGGTTTACTTGCAAGTTATAAATTTCCTGGAATTTTTCGAGACATTCCACCATCTGATAAAAGGTTGTGGCTTTTTGTGATAGTAGATGAATTCTAAAGTGGGGCGGAATGAGATCATTGAATTTTGCGTTTAGTAGTTGTTCAAGGGCTTTTTCTTCCATATCAGGAAAACGTTTTCTCACTAAATTTTCAAGCTTATTAGCAAAAATATTAATATTGACATCGGACTCAAACTTAAATTCGTTAAATTGTTGTGCTATTGCAGTTGCCGACTCTACCTTAAAATATTTCTTAAATATATTAAATAACTCTTTTGTATTTTTGGCTTTTTGGCAAGCTGGGGAGGAGACATAAAACTTAAGAGCAGTATCTGCCAATTTTGATTTCACAAAAGCCAAAGCATGGGATTCTTCCCATTTGCTGTTCTCAATTTTAAATTTCACTTGTTCAATAAAAAAATCCAATAAATGAGGGTCTCCAGAAAATGGCGTTACTAAAGTTTTGAATGGTAAACCTCTTGTCAATCCTTTGTTAGAAGCCATTATTTTTTGTATATATATGAAGCTATTATATTGGTTTAAAAAAACAACACAGATGTATGAAGCTTGTTATTTAAATTTCTTGATTTTTACATGTGTTGATAGCTATTTGCATATAATAAATTCACGTAGTTGAGGAGAGAGAGAGATACCTACAATTTTTTTTTTTAAGCCAACAATACAAAGTTCTGTTGACTATTACTTATTTAATCAGTTATTCAAAATATATTGAACCAAAAAAAATTTTTCATTTGTACAAAGTTCCAGCATATCACAATTTTTGAAACAGGGAATTGTCTTATAGGTCACTTGGTATCCATCATATTCAATCACCAAAAAATGTTATTGGTTATGTGACTTTAAAAATAATTTCAGTAATTCTAGCAATAAAAATAAAATAACTTATTCAAAATAAACAATCTCTACAGTATCATTTATTCTTAAGAACAATAATTAAGTATTCCTTTCATTTTCCTTTTATTTCTCAATCTTTTCTCATCTGATCACAATTTGACACAACCGGCACCAAATGTGATGTAATTAATTCATTTACCTTTTATGTTTCCATATTTTAAATTAATTTTATTAATATTTTTAATTTTCATAACAACAGACGTTACTTAGTGAGGATCAAAGAACCTCATGGCGTACATTGCGTTCTGGCCACTAACCCTTTTTATTCTTTGGGTCAAAAGGTCAAAATATATATCCAAATAATTTTATTTACATAAGAGAAAAGAGGAATCAATTTACTTATTGGCTAGAATGCTGTAAAAAGAAAAATGCTTACAAAAATAATGTTTGTAAGAAAACTAATCTGCTGCATCAAAATTAATCAATTTTATTTTCCAAACCACACTAGTAATTCCAAATTAAGTAGGATATAAAAATTAATGGTTTTTAAAATTTGAATAAGTATTCATATAAACTAATATATATATATTTATTATTAATAAGTAGGCACTCTCTCTCCAAATGATAAAATGGTCATTATTTTAAAACAGAAGCAAAACAAATCTTTCTCACCCCATGTTCTTCTCTTGAGAGCAGCTGAAACCCAACTAAATTTAAAACTGCCAGAATAACAGAAGGTGTAGTCAGAACCATCACCCTATTGGTTCTCAGCATGGTGTGATATGACATCACCACTAGGAAAGAAGAACCAATTTTTCTCCTGTGTGTGTGTTGCAGTAAAGCAAACACAACAGGGTGAGTTGAGCCAGCTGAGAGAAACAATGCATTTAAGTGCAGAAAACGATCTTATTTAACATTTAAAAAGAAGTGATGTTTTTAACATCACAAGCTGCTACTGAAATTCCAATTTACGATAAAGAATTGAATTTTCCAGATGAGCCAGTATCCGATGATGTTGCTGAATCGGAACCGCCTGCACCTGTACCTGAAGTTGTCCCTGAACCTCAAGATGTACCTGTACCTGCCACTCCAAGTGATATACCACCTAAGCCTGTACCAGACGCTTCCGGAAAGCCGAAAATTGATGTGCCACTTCGACGCTCAAACCGAATCAGGAGACCTCCAAAGAGACTCGACCTGTGACTTTATATTTTGTCGGGGAGGAACTGTTATGTATCTGGCAACAGCCAGATTAGAGAACCTTCCAAGCTGTGTGACGCGCGCGTGCTTTGTTTACCTTTTTGAATTCTATAGTTTCGTATTTTACATGTTCGGGGTAGTTGTTGTTATGCTCGTTTGTGCCTGTGTATTTTAATGCTAATAAATGTTCTTTGCGTGTATGTAAAACGAATCGTATCGTCTCTCGGTCTACCTGGCGTACATGACAGGACTCGTGTCAAAGTTGGGCCTGGGGGGGACTCATGTCAAAGTTGTGCCTTGGGGGGACTTCATTCAATAAATCCCCATTCAATAAACCGACTGAAATAGGCCTCTAGCACTAATTAAGAGTGACCTATAAAAATTCGACAACTGTACCGACTGAAATAGGCCTCTAGCACTAAAAAAAAAATGAAAATATTCACAATTAGTAAAAATATTCGTATTTATATATTATAGGGTGTAAAAACCATAAAGAAAAAAGTTTACTTTCGATGAAGCCAGGGTGCAATCTGTAATCTAATGCACTAAATTAAACAGTACCGCAGACATGCCAACATTTTAATTTATTCTGGAGCATTGTAAATACCTGCTGTTTTTTTCATCCACTTTATTTGTAGGGAAATTTTCTCCAACTATAGTCGCCAACTTTTTGCACCTTTTCGCTACTGAAAAATTTAAATAGAAATATTTATTTTATTTAATCGACGAACTGAAACAGTTTTCACTGATTATGTACAATAAAAGTTATTATTAAAATTTTCCAGTAGTCAAAAGGTGCTAAGTTGGAAACTGTGTTTCCAATATATAATTACGATTAAATTATGGGAAAAAAAAAAAAAAAAAAAAAAAAAAAACTATGGATGAAATTCTGTCTATGATATGATTTAATTTAGTACGACAGGACTACTTATATTCGTATTTTAACACCCTTTCATTTAAAAAAAAGAACTGAAAACACTAGTCTAAATAATCAGGAAATATTCAGCCGAGACCCTTTGGCTCTGTGGTCAGAGTACACAATTATGAACACGAAGATTGTGAGTTCGATCCTCACTGATAGGAAGTAATATATATGTATAAAAGTTTTTACGGATTTCCTGAAATATTTTAAGGTAGAGTAAGAAATTAAATGTTAAAATTGGATATTGGCAGACATTTTCTAAGTGGAACACTATAAGTTGGTAACGACACAAAATGCCAGATTGAAAGAAATAGTCCTGTCGTACTTAAAAAAAAAAAAAAAAAAACCTTATTCTAACAATGCTCCAAAAAATAAATAAAAATGTTCGCGTGTCTGGTAGTATACTGTACTGTACAAAAAATAAAACAAAATCAACGTAGTTTTTTTTTATTAGGACTGAGGGCCTATTAGTCTCAATCTGGGATTTTTGCGTTGTCGTTTTCGATAGTTGGACATTTGTCGAAATCATTTTTCGATAGTTGGACATTTATCGAAATCTAAAATTTATCGAAAATATAATTGAATAATTTGAAAGCGATGTTATAATTGGGAAGAAAAAAAAAACTAATAGTCCTCCGTCCTAAACTAAATTCTGCTTTTGCCAGAATTTCATCAACATCTTTTATTATTATTATTATTATTATTATTATTATTGAAAGAAAAAGAAAAGAAAATTAATAATAAAGTTATCGATTTTTTTCATTAAAAAAAAAAAAAAAAAAGTTACATATTTAAACACAAATATTTGTAAGCTTTCAAGTTTTATAAACGTATTTCTAAAAAAAAAAAAAAAAAAAAAAAAAGTTACATATTTAAACACAAATATTTGTAAGCTTTCAAGTTTTATAAACGTATTTCTTAAAAAAAAAAAAAAAAAAAAAGGAAATTAAAGGGGACTAATGTGCAAGTTGTACCTGACGGGACTAAAGTGAAAGTTGTACCTCGAGGGACTAATGTGAAAGTTGTACCTCACGAGACTAATGTGCAAGTTGCACCGAACGAACAAACTATTTCTTTCAACGAAAATGCCTTATAGATAGGTCTAATATATCGTATCATATTATATATAGTATTTATCGTAATATAACTCAATACTTATTTCGCTTCCTTCTTCGACTCGTTTTAATACGCATTTTTTATATGCATGAGCAGCCCCCGAAAAACAAAAACAAAAACATTAAATCATTAAATTCATTTTTTTACTTATTTTTATTTCATATTATTTCACGCGCACTTTTTATTTCCTAATTCAAAATTATTAAAAAAAAAAACTTTTTCGATATCGCTTGTAACGATACTGATTATTATTAATTTTCTTTTTCTTTCAAATATACTAATAATTTACTAATTAAAAGGAAAATGATAAATATTCTATCATAGTTTGAAGTCAAATTTGTTTTTAAATGTCTAAATAAAATATCTGATGTAAGATACTAATATTTTGCAGCGGAATAGATTTCATTTCTAGGGTAATGAATAATATGAAACAATATTTCGTACAATACATATTACATGTCATACATACGTACAATGAATAATACATATTACATTTCGTACAATAAATACATCTGGCATGTATATTTTCGTGTTACGCTTTTGATCGCCAAATACAAAAAAAAAAAAAAACGCCAAGGACGACCGAGTTTTGAAATTTAAATTTAAAATTTTGTCAATTTGACTGCAAAATAACTCAATCTAACGCACGCGATAACTAACACATATCTATACCCAAATATAAGGATTAAAGTCGGGAAATAAATTTCCTCGATTTTTAATATTTTTTTACAAAAAATCCAATGGACGATTAACATAGGAAATCATTTCTTGGCTGCACAGACTGTCAGCGAGTCACACTTCCCTTGTGTATAGAACTCATAGATATAGTATAGTATATATAGAGTGATCATTGGGGAGAAAAAAGTGATTCCTTTTCACTTGGGTAAAGACGATGTTTTTACCAAAATATGGCCGTCTTTCACCGAGTGAATACATACGAATATTTAGCAAATAAAATTTATGAATAATTTATTTACTAAAGGTGAATGAAAAACTCCAGATACAGTTTCAAATTCATATTTCTTTCTTTCTTTCTTCTTCTTTTTTTTTTTTTTTTTTTTAAATACCGCTTAATGGCTGATTCCAAAGCTTTTTTTTTTCGGCATCAAAAATCTTTGTACGATAACATGGGGATGATAGATCTATATCTATTACTATATCTATGATAGAACTACATTAGCCCTTTATCAATGTGTATAAAATCTTTAAATTGATTATGATGTCAATTTTCGTGAGATGCATAATTTAACTTTTTATAATTTTTTAACGTTCACGTTTGATTGAATGTATTTATTTTTATGTCGAAAGAAAATTAACTCGTATTTTTTTTTGCAACAATTAAATTTATGGAACTCACAGATATTTTGGAGCAACTGTAACAAAGGGCTATAATTAACAAATAATTGCAATAAAAAAAATATTGTGACAATAAATTGAGATAAAAACTATCCTATCTCTCAAGTTGGACCAAATTGCACACAGTGTGGAAAATTTCATTAAAATCGGTTCCTTAGTTTAGGAGTTTATCGCGGACAAACATCGTGACACGTAATTTATATATATATACAGATATATAATATTAATTTTTCATTGTGAAAGTAAACAACAAAAAAAAATCTGGAGTGACTCCACTCGACTTTCCGAACATTGAGTAACTAACAGTTTTGTAGATAAAATAAAGAAAGAGGTGTTGCTAAACAAACAAAAAAGAGAAAACCATAACAGAGTGTTTAAATATTTTTCTCCATGTATCACACGAGGTTTTATTTAACGCTACTGAACTTTGAGCCCTTAGATCATAAGGATAAAGAATTTTTCGTTGTGTCCCTGTAAAAATCTATAAATGCTAGATTCACCAAAATGCTTATAGTTAGTGCAACAGTGATTTATAATATTCATACAAATTTTCAGCTCAATTGAATAAGGCGTTTAGATGCTATCGCTGGTCTCATAGGCCATAAAGATAAAGAATTTTTCTTTGTGTCCCTGTTAAAAAACTGTAAGTGCTAGATTCACCAAAATCTATACAGTTGGTTCAAATGTGACCTATAACATGTGTACAAATTCTTTGCTGAGATTAATAAGGCGTTTAGACGCTATCACACTTTTAAAAATTTGGCAAAGAATTTTTCTTTGTGTCCCTGCAAAAAAACTATAAGTGCTAGATTCTCCAAAATCTATACAGATTGAGTATCTGTGACCTATAATATGTGTATAAAGTTTTTGCTCAATTGAATAAGGCGTTTAGATGCTATCGCACTTTTAAGATTTTGGTCCCTTGGCCATAATGATAAAGAATTTTTCTTTGTGTCCCTGTAAAAAAACTATAAGTGCTACATTCACCAAAATCTATAGGGTTCGTACTATGGTGACTTACAATATACGTACCAACTTTCAGCTTATTCGAACAAAGCGTTTAGACGCTAGCGTGTTCACTCACAGACATACACACATACATACACACACACATACATATATCATCGTAAAAATAGTGAAAACGGACTCGTTGGACCTCGAAACGTATAGAAACATCGAAATCTCGAATTCGGATTTTTGACATGATTACAATACTTTCCTCACTATAGTGTTCGGAAAGTAAAAAATATATATATATATATTTACGATAGTAATAATCAACCCTATCCCCACCACATACCGCAGTGGCTGTAAATTTTGACTATGGGAATCATTAAAAAAAAATTCGTCAACACATTTAAAATGAATGTTTGAACCATATATCTGTAATAGCTTTAAACATTTTTAAAAATAGTTTTTTTCCACATTCTTCCTTATATTTAACTTCAATTATTTTCATGTACGATGGGAAGCCCGCTAGAAATTTGCTATTATAGCCACTAGTGAATGAAATCGTACAGTGGTGCTCAATAGTGAAAAAAGTTTCCCCTGACGAGTTTTTTTCACCGTTCTGAGCTATTCCTAATTGAAAAATAATTTGTTTAAAAAAAAAAAAAAATGTTTCAATCGTTTATTCTCTCATTCCTTGTTCGAATCTTTTGTTTCGGGTTTCATGTAATTTTAGCTTACAGGCAACATTATTTAAATAGCAACTATCTAGGAATCATATTAAGGTAAATTTGAAGCTAAATTAAATTAAATAAAAAAATCAATAAGTAAAATTTATTGTTTCAAAAATCAAAAAGTAAAATTAATTGTTTCAATAATTAACAATCAGTCTACACCGGTAATTTTAATTTGATGGGATTTTATTCTTATCGGTCTATGTGATATATGTATAATTTGACTTTCTTTCGACATGTACAGGGGTGAAACTACCTAGCTTGCAAAAACCCTGAACACTGTTCCTTACATGCAGATTGGGGACATTTATTAATGATATATCATATGGTTACCTATATTAAGTAACATTTACAGACTTTGTAATACATTACAAGGCAAAATTAAACATTAAATAATATTATAGTTTTAAAAAATTAAAGAACACGCTTTTATAGAAATGTGAACTAAAAAGCACAAAATATCTATCTTAGTATTAAAATGCAGGGTAATGAAAATCGTGTGAGTGACACACCATATTATTTACATAAATTTAAATCTTTAATTAAAATAATTTAGAATTAAACAAAAACCATTTTTAAAAAATCTCCCTTGACTGGCCTCGAACGCTGGACCTTTAGGTTCGTAGCGCGGAGCTTTACCTCACAGCCACAGCGTTCACGTAGGGAAAATCTTTTTTTACAATATAGATTTTTTGTTTGCTCCCAGAGCGGTTACAAACATACATACAGGTGAAGCTAATAAAAGCGTGTTAAAAAAGAGAAATTTCTGTAAAAACAAAGTAATTTAACATGAAATTCAATCAAAGACAGCAAAAATTTCAAAAACCCTGAATTTAGGGGTAGCCCCTGAAAAATTTCACCCCTGCATGTACACGAAAATCGTGCATTCACCATGGAAAATAATTTTAACAAATAATTCGTGTTGCGTGAATTTGTATATAATAACATAGAAGAAAGTTTTGCGGTGGCCACAACATATTAGTTAATACTAATTTTTAGTACAGCTTGCGCTGCGTATTGTATTATTCTAATTGTTGCTCCTCTTAAACTCTAATGGTACCTTGTAATCTTACATTATACTTGGATATTACAGGGTGATCTTTTTTCCCTGATTCTTCCACCAGCATATTTCTATAATAATTTTTTACTTAATTAATCGTGCAAACTTACTACTAAAAATTCCGAAAGAAAAGTACTGGTGGAAGAATCAGGGAAAAAATTTAGTCTGTCGCCACCCTGTATTGCTGTGTAGTAGAATTGCCTGAAATTCATTCACTCGATCGCAATTAGTTGTTAATTCGTGGATGCTAAATCTGTTTGCATTTGTTGTTCAGCTGTGTTTTCCTAGTTCCTTTTTTCCCTGATTAACCGAAAAAATAATTGAGTTCCGTTGCCGCTTCCGCTACCCTCGTTGATGACATTCTAATCACCCCTCCCTTGCCCGAAATTATCATTTCACACGGCAGCTGCTTACGAACTCACACGCCACTTCTACAACCATAGTAATGACCCGTGAGAAAAAAAACACAATTTTTCTCCCATTCATGACGGTTCCTGTGTTTTATCAATGAGCGAGGGACTTTTTCCCCTGTATGGAACGTGAGGTGCGTACTACGTATGAATCAGAAAGAAATGAATGAATGAAACAAACATTTATTCATTAAACTGATGCTGGTTTATAGGAAGTCCAGGTGCATCTAAAATCCGTTATTGTAGATTTTTTTTTTTTTTTTATAATTATTTTTTTTTATTCGTTCGGTTTGAGAATCTAACTTTTATTTTATTAAATTATATTTAAAAAATATTTGTAGATTTTTTTCTGAATCGACGGGGTTATATATATATATATATATTATTTTATTTATCAATCGCTGTAGGATTCGAGAAGTACATGGGAATTTTTTAATGAGAATTAGGACTTTTCTTTCAGATTCTCTCCCCCCCCCCCCGCACACACACACACCTTCTCCTATTTTGCGATTTTATATATACGCACATTCATTTTACAATAGGAAAATTAGGGTTTGGGTTCATCTCTTATCTTTTTAAGTGCCCATTTCTTTCATGAACGTACCTAATTCGATGCATTAGCTAACGTGCAGTTATAAATGATTTTTTTTTTCTTTTTTTAATTGTGCTTAATCTTTATTGCACTGTTTCTTTTTATTCAGTATTGTTGAAGATATCTATATTTGCAAATTTTCATTTATATAAATTTCATCTGCACTGACAGAGTTTTTCTCTTCATTCAAAAAATGATCGTTTTCAGTGATTTTTACTTTCTTCTATATGTAATATAGAGAAAGTATTGGATTCGCGAAAATTTTCGACCTCCGTTTTTTGACGGATCTACACGTTTTGGGATGTTCTGAACACGAATTGATGGTTTTTAGAAAATGTCTGTCTGTCTGTGTGCGTGTCTGTGGTTTAGTGTTTTCACCGTATCTCACGAACCAATGAATGAAATTCAACCAAACTTGGTATATAGTTGGACCCTGGCGGGGCATTGTGCTGATTAGATTTGGGGATCAATAGCCCAGCAGGTGGCGCTGTGATCGCATTTTATGTAAATTTTTAACATGGCAGTATAGGACAAATTTTCGTATTTTTCACCGTATCTCACGAACCAATGAATGAAATTCAACCAAACTTGGTATATAGTTGGAACCAGACGGGGCATGGTGCTGATTAGATTTGGGGATCAATCGTCCAGCAGGTGGCGCTGTGATCGCAAAATTTCGTATTTTTTACCGTATCTCACGAACCGATGAATGAAATTAAACCAAACTTGGTGTATAGTTGGACCCTGACATGGAAAGGATCTAATTAGATTTTGGGATCAATCGCCCGGAAGATGGCGCTGTGATCGCATTTTATGTAAACTTTTAACATGGCAGTATAGGACAAAATTTCGTATAAATGTACATAATGAGTGTTATTTTAAACTTGTGATTGTAAAATTAATATGAATTATTGATAATAGTAGTAGTTAACTACGAAAAAAATTTTGTGCATGTGGGGGCACCGCTTCCCCCCCTGGGGGGAAGTACCCCCCGGGGGGGGTAAATTTTCAAGATGGGTATCTTTCGAAAGATCTCGTCAATACCTTTAAAACGAATGGTTGAACTATAAATCTGTGACAATTTGAAACAAAGTTATCGATTTTTTTACTTTTAACGAAAAAAAACTTTGAAAAAAAAAATCGTAATTTTTTTTTTTTAACGAAATTTAACCAAACTTGGTATTTAGTTGGTCCCCGAAATAAACTGGTGCTGATTACATTTGGGGATCAATAGCTCAACAGGTGGCGCTGTGATCGCATTTTTTCTAAATTTTTAACATGGCAGTATAGGACAAAATTTCGTATAAATGTACATAATGAGTGTTATTTTAAACTTGTGATTGTAAAATTAATATGAATTATTGATAATAGTAGTAGTTAACTACGAAAAAAATTTTGTGCATGTGGGGGCACCGCTTCCCCCCCTGGGGGGAAGTACCCCCCGGGGGGGGGGTAAATTTTCAAGATGGGTATCTTTCGAAAGATCTCGTCAATACCTTTAAAACGAATGGTTGAACTATAAATCTGTGACAATTTGAAACAAAGTTATCGATTTTTTTACTTTTAACGAAAAAAAACTTTGAAAAAAAAAATCGTAATTTTTTTTTTTTAACGAAATTTAACCAAACTTGGTATTTAGTTGGTCCCCGAAATAAACTGGTGCTGATTACATTTGGGGATCAATAGCTCAACAGGTGGCGCTGTGATCGCATTTTTTCTAAATTTTTAACATGGCAGTATAGGACAAAATTTCGTATAAATGTACATAATGAGTGTTATTTTAAACTTGTGATTGTAAAATTAATATGAATTATTGATAATAGTAGTAGTTAACTAAGAAAAAAATTTTGTGCATGTGGGGGCACCGCTTCCCCCCCTGGGGGGAAGTACCCCCCGGGGGGGGGTAAATTTTCAAGATGGGTATCTTTCGAAAGATCTCGTCAATACCTTTAAAACGAATGGTTGAACTATAAATCTGTGACAATTTGAAACAAAGTTATCGATTTTTTTACTTTTAACGAAAAAAAACTTTGAAAAAAAAAATCGTAATTTTTTTTTTTTAACGAAATTTAACCAAACTTGGTATTTAGTTGGTCCCCGAAATAAACTGGTGCTGATTACATTTGGGGATCAATAGCTCAACAGGTGGCGCTGTGATCGCATTTTTTCTAAATTTTTAACATGGCAGTATAGGACAAAATTTCGTATAAATGTACATAATGAGAGTTATTTTTAACTTGTGATTGTAAAATTAATATGAGTTATTGATAATAGTAATAGTTAACTAGGAAAAAATTTCTGTGCATGTGGGGGCATCGCTTCCCCCCCTGGGGGGAGGGGGGGGGGTAAATTTTCAAGATGGGTATCTTTCGAAAGATCTCGTCAATACCTTTAAAACGAATGGTTGAACTATAAATCTGTGATAATTTAAAACAAAGTTATCGATTTTTTTTACTTTTAACAAAAAGAAAAAAAAACTTAGAAAAAAAAATCGTATTTTTTTTTTTTTTTTTTTTTTTTTTTAAATATTGTTACTGGTTGAATATGTATTACTTTTAACAAAACAAAAAAAAAAAAAAAAATTAGAAAAAAATCGTTTTTTTTTTTTTTTGTTACTGATTGAATATGTATATAGGAAAATATAGAAGAAAGTCTTGTGGTGGCCACAACATACTAGTTAATATTGTTAAGATTGAGTAAATCATTGTTAACAAATAATATAATAGCATAACTGCCCATCATTTCTGCTTCCTGTTAAAAGAAAAAGAATAGGAATTAAATGAAATTTTTTTTTTGGCTTAAGAGGTATTTTGAGCAATTTTCACTTGTCAGAAGTTCACAAAAAAGATTGTAAGTCAAAAAAAAAAGAAAAATCATGTATGCTTCAAAGATACCAGTGTAGGGCGGGATTAAGATACCAGTTTTTTTCCCCTTTCCTTTAAAAAAATTAGCAATAAATGTTGTGTAGCTGCTTCATTTGTTTCAATCCGCGTTTGTAATGATCGATAGACGGCGCTTTGTGAACACTGCAGTTGTTAGTAAACATAGCCACGTGTGTTCCATTAGTGTTCCTTTGTTATTCTACTTAATATTCGTACTATAATTTCTCCGCCATTACATTATGGAAAATTGATTGCTTTTGGAAAAAATACTTCAGTTTATTCAAAGTTCGATCGGAAGTAGATTTTTAACTGAAGTTGAACAAATATTAGTTTCAAATCATCTGATTAATTCTTTACTTCCATTAGCCGAAGCAACTGAAATTTTAAATTTGTCATTTGGAAATAAATGGAAGCTCAATTCTGGATTTCTTGATCCTTTGGAGTTACACTGTGGCACACAAAAGTATGTATTATCTTTTTTACCGTATTTATTCATTTTTATTCAATAAATATATGTGAAACTAAATATCGGCAAGCAATGGCGGCTATATGGAATTCGAATTAAACCATGTTTATTGTAATTTCACCTTAGCCCACCAGAGGGCGAGCATTTCATTACAATCGCGGATTAGTGTTAAAAAAAAAAAAAAAAATCCGAAACTTTTTTTTTTTTTTTTTTTCCCGGGGTGAGATTAAGGTTTTTTCGGGTTTTAAGGAATATTTTCTTTTCTTTTTTCTTTTTTGTAATACGTAGTATATTATTAATACGACGATTTAAACAATCAAATTTTAATTACTCATAAAAAAAAAAAAAAAAAAAAAAAAGAGAGAGAGAGAGAGAGAGAGAAGAAGAAGAAGAAAAGAAAAGTCGTCTTTCGTAAGTTATAAGGAAATTTTTAAAAAGATGAAATAATCAGGCTTTAAATATTTTTTTGACATTCTCTTTAGTTTATCTGTCTTTTTCAACCAAAAAACCGGATTTAAATAATTATTTAGTTTTGCTTTATTAAATTTTTCGTATTCAGCAAATTTCCATTAAATATTTTGAATTACTATATTTCTATTATTAGTATTTCACTGTTAAAGATTTCAGATAATTTTTTTTTTAATTATATATATATATATATATATAGTTATGAATTTTCGAACGTTATAAAATTTAGCAGTTAATAGATACATGATTATGTATATATTCTTTATTTATTCATTTATTTATTTATAAATTTCTCTCTCTATATATATTCTTATGAAAAATTATACATATGTATATATATGAAAGTTTGTCGATGTCTGGTTTTTTAGTTCGCTATGCAGGTCCAGTTACGATTAAATTTTGTCGAAACGATATGATAGTGATGTAATTAATAAAATACGCGAGGATAAAAAATATTTATAAATGGACAATATTTACTCACGCGGACTCAGCTCAGTGATCTAATAAGAAAAAGTGATGACATTTGTATGATAAGAGTATTTTATTGAAAAATGTATTTTTAAAAGTTGAATCTCAAGAATCTTTGCAAGCGTCATTTTAAACCAGCAATACTTTAAAGATATATACAGAATATGAATTATTATCATAAGTTGACTAAAAAGTGCAATCATATAAAGTATATTCAAAATAGGAATGGACAATATTCCTGTGTCGTCACCGTAGGTAAAATCGCCGAACACGTGGCCGATATTTTGTAAACAAATTAGATTCAAGATGCCATTTTATTGTTACGCATAACATTTTCCTAAATATTTCTGCAGTGAAACTTAATGTTCAAACAAGAACAAAATGTAAACAACTGAATCGAATGATAAAGTTAAGCCTATTCCATATCGTAAAATTGCAGAACATTTTATGTATACACACATTTACATACATATATATAATGAATAAAAGATTAATAAGAACATTTTATACACACACATATATATATATATATAGACATCAAAGCTTAAATAATTAGAATTTCAATCACTTTAATAAAGGAATTTACTAAATGGAACATCCATTTAAATATGTTAACATCGCCACAGTTCACACGGCAACTTTTAATATTACATATGTTGATTAATATTAAAGTATATTACTAAAACTGGATTAAAAACAAAACAACGTTATCACTATATCACTCTTACTTCAATTTCATATAATCTGTAACTCTTAGAAATAATATTGCAAGATAAAAATTTGCAAGCCACAATGCTTTGTTATGGCAGAGTTGAGGATTGTTTCCCTAACCAGCTGATATTCTTGTAGCCTCGAACCCAAAGTGGGAATATGGTCCATTATTTTTTTTTTCTTTTAATTCATTCATTTACTTATTTATTTATTTTTTTATGCCAAAATAAATAAATAAATAAGTCATCGCCAACGTGGCGGCAGAAATTTAAAAGTCGTTCATGGTCCTGTACTAAAACAGTACTGCTTTGTGGAAGTATAAAAACTGGGTCGTCAATTATGAATTTTATTTCGAAACCTTTCTTTGTATAATTTTAGTTTCACTATTGCTCAATACTAATTTGGTTTTAATAATAATTTGGCGACTGATGAATTAAAATTTTAATTAAGTGGTGAAATTCATATAATATTTGTGAGTTTTTAATTTTAAAGATAAATAAGAAAAGAAATAAAATGTGAAAAATTCGCACGGGTTTGCTTGTTTATCTATACATATAATAAAATAAGATGTTTGTGTGTGTGTCATTGTGTATGTATTTCCAGAGCTTTTTAAGAAAACGGCTGATGGCTGAGCTACAAAAATTTGCATGGTGGTTCGTAATGACCTCTCCTGATGCACCTCGAAGCCCGATTTTCGAATTTTGTTTTAGTTTTCTTTTAATTAATTAAAATGCTAAAATAAAAACCTTCTAATTACTGATAAATTGGCCATTTAATTTTAATCCTCAATTTAATTGTTGCCAAAAAAATTTATCATTATTTTTTCGACAGAAAAAAAAAAAAATGTGAACAATAAAAATTACATTTATTTAAAATATTTAATTTTAATCCAACGAGATATATAAAGTAGAGTGATAAATGGTAACCCTTGAGAAGGTCCAAGATGAGTCATGTGACATGCTCTCCTTGCACCTGCGTATTCGGTGGTTCCCTTGGTAACAGCTTATTTTTAGTAAATTTCTATGGCAAAGGTTTGGAGATTGTTCAATGTTTTTGTTTACTTACGTAGTTTAATATTCTTTTGTTCTAAATCATTTTGATTTTGATTTTACTTCATTTTTATTTCGTGTAGTTGAACTTTAACCGACAAAATGGTTAAAAATAGTTGAAAAATTATTATTTGTTGTTAAATTTAGCTCTTTAAAAGTTTAAATTTTCTTGTATCCGCGATTGTAATGAAATACTCGCCCTCTGGTGGGCTAAGGTGAAATTATCACACCGCTGCATATCATCATATTATGCAATCGATTTTCCATGATGTATTGGCGGAGAAAGAATAATTATTCACACACGTGGCTATTATATTTACTAACAACTGCAGTTCAGAGAGCGCCATCTATCGATCATTACAAACGCGGATAAACACTTTTAAACTTTGTTGGGAAACGATGAAAAAAAGGTATTTTATTATTTATTAAAGTGTGAAATATGTGTAAAATTATTTTAAAAACAATTTATTTCGGTCATAGGACTGTCATGTTACCTAATAATAATGATAATTTGTCGAACTGATATTTTAAATGCCAAAATAGCGATAAAGGGCCAAACACAGCAACCTATTCGAGCATGTCACGTGATTCATCTTGAACCATGGAAAGCTAATCTTTCATCCATTGAATCAGCACTCTAATTTATATATCTCGTTGTTTTAATCCTTAATTTAATTGTTGCCAAAAAAATTATCATTATTTTTTCGACAGAAAAAAAAAAAAAAACGTGAACAATAAATATTACATTTATTTAAAATGAGGAAAGTAAATTTAAAAAATTAGAAATATCAGTCGTATCGTTACAAATAAGATACCAAATGAAAGATGCAATTTTTGTGAATCCAACGGATTAAACAGCTTATCGATCGGACAATTAGATTTTTTTAAATTAAATAATGTATGTATTTTAGGTGGCAACAGCAGGAGATTGTATGGAATGGAAACCGTTTGGAAAATTTTTTTAAATGTGCTACTAATTAAGTCACATGTTTTTTTAAGTGGGATTAAAAATTGCAGTTTTGAATTTTTTTTAAATTTTCTTTCACAAACACAAACATATAGTATACAGCCTGTACAACACTAGACCAAATTGAAGTTCAAATTTCATCAATATTTAAATAAATATATGAAAATAAAAATATGTTTAATGGGAAATATATATAACCATTAAAAGTTTAGTTGTCTAAAATATGGCAGAAATAGCGCTCATAGCATATTGTTACAAGGTATTAAGTCTTATTTTTACAAGGGATTAAATCTAAAATGGTGACAAAAATTCAAAAGTCGCCAAAGAGAACTATATTAAGGCGGTACTATGATCATGCTTACAAACCATGAATTATATATAACCACAAAAAATTAATTGTCTCATGCAACAGACGTAGCCGGTCATAGCATATTATAATATTTAGCGTGAAATTGTTATCATTTTTAACACGCTTATATTAGCTTCACCTGTATGTATGTATGTTTGTTTGTAACTTCTCTGGGAGCAAAACGTGATTGCACAAAATCCTTCATATCTCAAACAAAAAAACAGATATCCGTAAAATTTTTGCTTTGAAATATAGCTAATACAAATGTCTCAAAATCGGTTTCTGGAATTTTTGAAATTCGGTCCCCAAGAGGGGCGGGGGGAGGGGGGGTAAAACGTGATTTCACATGAGTAAAACGTGATTTCGCATAAACCTATGTATCCCAAACAAAAAAAAATAGATATACGTGAAATTTTTTGCTCTAAAATATAGCTAAGGCAACTATCTAAAAACCAATTTCTGGAATTTTAGAAATTCAGCCCCCAGGTGGGGCAGCAAGGGGGGGGGGGGCTATGGAGCAAAAACAAATAGAAATACAGTTAGGCCGTTGAAAATTGGTACAGATAGGTTTTAAAGTTCTGCAAGTCGAATGGGGATATTTTCGATTGTGTAAAGTTATTAGGAGGGGCAACAGGGGGGGAAGGGAGGGGGGGGGGGGCAAAAAAATAAAAATAGTGTCAGATCGTTCAAAATTGGTACATAGAGGTTTTCGATACTTACAAATCGATTGCGGATATTTTTGAATTTGTAAAATTATTAGGAGGGGCGGGTAGGGGGGTGAGGGAGTAAGGGGGGGGCTATGGGGCAAAAACAAATAGAAATACAGTTAGGTCGTTCAAAATTGGTACAGACAGATTTAAGAGGCCTGCAAGTCGAATGGGGATATTTTCGATTGTGTAAAGTTATTAGGAGGGGCAAGAAGTGGGGGAGGGGAGGGGGGGCAAAAAAATAAAAATAGTGTCAGATCGTTCAAAATTGGTACATAGAGGTTTTCGATACTTACAAATCGATTGCGGATATTTTTGAATTTGTAAAATTATTAGGAGGGGCAAGAAGGGGGGAAAAATGAAAATAGTGTCAGATCGTTCAAAATTGGTACATAGAGATTTTCGATACTTACAAATCGATTGCGGATATTTTTGAATTAGTAAAATTATTAGGAGGGGCGGGTAGGGGGTTGAGGGGGTAAGGGGGGGCTATGGGGCAAAAACAAATAGAAATACAGTTAGGCCGTTCAAAATTGGTACAGATAGATTTAAGAGGCCTGCAAGTCGAATGGGGATATTTTCGATTGTGTAAAGTTATTAGGAGGGGCAAGAAGGGGGGGGGAAGGGAGGGGGGGCAAAAAAATAAAAATAGTGTCAGATCGTTCAAAATTGGTACATAGAGGTTTTCGATACTTACAAATCGATTGCGAATATTTTTGAATTTGTAAAATTATTAGGAGGGGCGGGTAGGGGGGTGAGGGGTAAGGGGGGGGGGCTATGGGGCAAAAACAAATAGAAATACAGTTAGGCCGTTCAAAATTGGTACAGATAGATTTAAGAGGCCTGCAAGTCGAATGGGGATATTTTCGATTGTGTGTAAATATTTTAACCAAAAACTTACATACTGTAGCTATTTATGTGATAAATAATAAAATAATAAATATAGTTTAAAATATAGTTTAAAAAGCATGCTTTCATAGCACATCGAACTAAAAAGTGAAAAATAAATATAGTTTAAAAAAACTAAAAAACACGCTTTTAAAGCACATCAAACTAAAAAGTGAAAAATAATTCTTAATATAAGCTGAAAACAATAATGAACGAAAAATACTAGTATAATTGTGAAAAAAGCGTGGGTTGCTCGATATACGAAAAATATGGCACAAAGCACCCCACGCTTTTTTCACAATTATACTAGTATTTTTCGTTCATTATTGTTTTCAGCTTATATTAAGAATTATTTTTCACTTTTTAGTTTGATGTGCTTTAAAAGCGTGTTTTTTAGTTTTTTTAAACTATATTTATTTTTCACTTTTTAGTTCGATGCGTTATGGTTGATCGGGGATAAACAGAATAAACATAGGAAATAACGTAAAAGCAAATATTATGTGCACCACGTATAGTGTTGTTCATATGTAAATGGGATTCAAATATAAAAGGGATACTTCATTTTTTTCGATACCATCTATTTCGAAACTGTTATCTAATAAGGACTTAATGGAAGCCTATTGGTAAACCATTGTCTCAGGTAATAGGGACAAGCGCCCGAGTTTTAGCGGATGACCAAATCGCTACCGAAGGCAGCAGGGATCCGAAGCGAGCTTTTGAGCAATTTTAGTATTTTATTTTATTTTTATAAAGCTATATAGAAAAGAGTTTCCCTTAAATTTAGTGACCAGCGAAGCGGGCAAAGCCTGCTAGTAATAAATAAATAAATAAGTAAATATATTTCTTTTATGTTGGAGAAAAAAAGGAAAGAGAGCGTGTACAAAACTTTTTTTTTTTTTTTTTTTGTGGCTTTATTCGTTTCATTAAGTTCTTATAATAAGTTAAAATTGTTATAACTAGGATTTTCTTGAGATAGTACATGTAGTGATTCATTTTACTGCTTTCTTTTTATTCCATTAAATTTTTCTCTCAGTTTTAACGTTTAAATAATTTTAACACTAAAACTCAACGTTCGTATAAATAAATAACGCTCACAATATCATGAAGGTGAAGGATTTTCATTTTATTTTAATTCCATCTCATATTTTCTTCATTTTGTTTTGTCTTTAATTCAAAATTTTTATAAGCACTACTTTTACCTGAGCAGTGCAGGGTAGACCTGCTAGTTTATTTATCCTTTTTACATCAGGGTTGCCACGCTACCTGGAAAACCTGGAATAGTCTTGGAATTCGAAAATTGACTATAAAAGTCAGGGAAATGTCAGGAAATATTAATATTTTAGCCAGAATCTGGAAAAGTCAGGGAAATTCATATGATAATTGCCAAAAAATTAACTTTTTTTTTTTTTTTTTTTTTTTTTTTTGCCAACGTAGGGTCATTTTTCCTCCCCCCCCCCCTAGTTTCCTCCATATGTTTCAAACACCCCATCCTTCTTTTCCACTCATGAAAGAAATTTCTTATCTCGCTTATAAGCAACATTGTATGCAATTTTTATCATATTTAACTTTTGTGTTTTCAAGTGGTACCATAATGATTTTGCCCTCAACACAGCCAATGCTCAATACACGGTTAGACTGGAATTTTCTTGGAATATTTCTGGAAAACCTGGAAAAGTCAGGGAATTTCATTCTCCTGTTTGAGTGGCAACCCTAATCCAACATTTTTGTTTATATTGACAAACAATCCCCCCCCCCTCTTGCCTTTATTTGTTTATGTAATTTTTTTCATTGTTTTTTAATGAGATAAGAGATTTTCAAGATTTTATTCTTTAGAGCAATTTGAGCACTTCCAATATTTTTTTTAATTCTTTATCCATAGTTAAACAATGTATATTATAATTTGTTTTATACTTATATGTTTATTATAAGTTAGATAAAAGTGCAGTTTTAAATAAAGATTTGGAAAAAACCCACCTGTTTTTTTTTTTTTTTTCCTGGTCAGGCAAAATTAAGCCAAACATGGTTTTAATGCAATTTCTACTAATTTATGCCGATATTGGTAAAGAGAAAAGTAGGATGAAACTGAAACTCTTGGCCATATTACGGGATATAGTTATAATTATATGCGTATACGGATATGCAGGTAATACGCATACAAACATATATACACGTACAAAAACTTGCACGCACATGATGCATCATTCATAAATTATGTAATACTTGCCCATATGTGCAGAAAAAGTAATAAGTCGATGAAAGTTTTTTTTTTTTTTTTCACCCCTTTAAATTTTTGCTGTATGAAAAACGAAAATCATAATAAATCTTTGACAAATTTAAATTTCTCTTTAGGTTTTTTGTATCACGCTAATTTTTTGTTTTCCGTTTTTGATTATAATAAATGAAATGGTTATTCTTATGATTCCTATCAATCAAATATACCAAAGCTTAATGTATTTTGACATTATTTTCATTTTTTGCTTATCGTAAAATGCGTTCGATAGTTTGTCGAAAAAAAAAAAAAAGAGTGATTTAAAATATGTTTGCATCCTGTATATTTTATTCATGTTTATGACATAAACATTACAAACCGAAATAGTTTAGAAATTAGTTGTTAGCTTGTTATATAAAATTATTAATAATAATAATTAAAAAATAAATAAATAAATAAAAAATGGATGAAGCAAAATTTTTAGCTTTTTCCTGCTTGTCAGCTATGTCATAAATTTTATAGGGCTGTGTCGATTAATCGATTAATCGGTTCGGTTAATCGATCAATGCTTAGTACCGATCAATTTTTTTAATCGAGTTAATCGGATCGATTAATTCGATTAAAATTTTTCAAAATCCGATTAAAATTTTCAAACTACGAATTAAATTAAAAATGCTGTTCTGCAAATATTTTTTCGCATATTTTGCTAACAAACATTCTAAGAAACATCCATCAAATAATGAAAAAGCAAAAAATAAAAAATGAAATAAATAAATAAATAAAAATAAATAAACCTCTCAAAAGAAGTTGTTGCACTTTTGTTGATAAAGAAAAGGGAGAGGACAGTTATTAAACAAAATGCCGCTCCATGTGCATGCTGGAGCAACACCACCTGTCTGTAGCCTTCTACAGAAAGTATTGGCTAGGGTAATAGCATTCTCAGAAACAAGAAGCTTTCAAAAAATAGAAATGCTTAAAAAAAAAAAAAAAAAAAAAAAAAAAAAACGAAAAGAAGGAATTGAGATTTCCACTATCCTTGTGATGGGGGACATATCAACAGAGTTTCAGAATATCTTCAAGCGTTTAATGTCTGTTCAGAATTGCTGATAGTAACTATTGAAGTAGAAACAGAAAATAACATTCTGTTTCCTAGTTCAAAGTGACAAAGAAGAACCAAAATATAAGAATTTGAGATTTTTAAGATAATGATATGGAATTTTGAGAATTCATTTAAAAATAGTGACTAGCGAGATGGACAAGGTCTACAAGTATAAAACTAAAATATGTGTAATTTCATATAATGTTTCTTTCAAAATTAATTGAAAAATTAATTTATATAAAAAAAATGAATAAGTGAAAATATTTATATAAAATTAACACTTAAAATCACCAATTATTGCTCTGAAAATTGATTTAAATTTCAGCTATAAAACAGATATAATTAATTTGAAAAAAAAAAAAAAAAAATTCTCAATCAAACTTATGAATAATACACAATATGAGAGTTTTATTCATCATTGAAATAAAATTATAAAGAGAAAAATGAAAACCAATTAAAAATCCGATTAATCGACCGATTAATCGATTAATGAACTACGATTAACCCAGTTAAAACTCTTAATCGATTCCCACCCCTAAAATTTTGTCAACTGACAAGCGACAATAATTGTTGGGTTTCGCGGCAATAAATCTTTTAGCATTTACTACATATTTTATTTAAAAAAAATTGCTAAATTGAATTCAAAAATGCGTAGTAGACAAATAGCTGATCACAAATATGTAAAATTGAGGAAAGGAAAAAAAAAAAAAAAAAAAAGCATTTTTTATTTTCCAGAAATGTTTTATTTGAAACATCTGTATATCTGTACTCCGGAGGTAAAGGACACCATGCTTATTTTGTGAAAAGAGTTACCACCATATCTTTGATGTGCTACAATGAAATACATTTGTCGCGAATAAAAGAAAATGGACGTGGTTTTATATTCCACTGTCTTATTATCGCCTTTGTAGTAACTGAACATTTGTGCTTAACCCTTTTCACAAAATGGATATGGTGTCCTTTTTACCTCCGTGGTAGAGATATTTTAACCTCATTAAATTCAAATGATATTTTAATTAATAAATAAATAAACATTCTAAATAAGCATTATTAATTTCAAAAACTTCTAACAATTGTGTCAGGTCGAAATAATAGCACGGCCTTTCATTCGATAAAATAAAAGATAATAATTAGGCACAAGTACATTATTAAAGCAGCAAGGTGTACTCGCACCTACGAAGAAATTTCAAGTGACTTCTCTATCTGACTTCCTCTGAAACACATTTAAAAAAAAGAAAGAAAGGAGTAGTGTTGCTATCTACCGAATCGAGAAGGAACAAAAGTTTAAAAATCCATTTAAACAAGGGGGAAATATTGAAATATTGTTCTATAAAAGAATATTAAAAGATGTCAAATATTTGGTTTCAATGCTAAACCAATGACTATTAAAGGGTTACTTTTATCTTACCACTGATAGCCGACTGGGGGTAAGCATTAAACAGATTCTGAATCATATAACGTGAAATTTCTTCTGACCGACCTGGCCTCTTAACTGTGAGCAAAAATAAATAAATAAAATAAAATAAAATTCTGTTAAAAACAGATTTTAATTTAGTGTGACAGGCTATTTTGTATATTAGAAACTTTTTTTTCTCTCTCTCTCTCATTTAATCATTTGTGCATTTAAATCATTATTTTGATATTTAATGTTGTATTTTTTAATCATTAATACTTTCCTCAGCAACGATACTATATTGATTTAATTAAAAACTGAAGTGAATGTATTTATATGTATTTTTTAGAAATTAAAATTTTTAATATTTATATTACTTTTTCATCTCCAAAGAGAAAATAAACCAAATGAATGGACTTTATCCTCGCTAAGCCACAAAACTCTTCCTACGTGATCATTGCTGAGAAAATTGCAACGTTATGATGTTATAGAAAAATCTTCGTATTCTATTAAAAAAAAAAAAAAAAAAAAAAAAAAAAAAGAAAAATGTTTCTATTATATGAAGAAATTTACAGGTAAGTACAAAATCAGAAACAAATAGTATAGAAATACAAAATCATGTGGTGAGGGAAGCATTAGATGATTTAAACGCAACATCCTCCTCCCCCCAAAAAGGTACATTAAATTTAAAACTTTATTTATTTATTTATTTAATTTTTTAACTGTAAAAACACGTCAAAAATACATAATTTACTCCATGATTTTGAAACCGAATGCTACACAAAGCTTCAGTTAATGAAAGTAATATGCATGGCGCATGTAAAAATTATACCAAATTCGAATTTATGTACATATATGTATTATATATATATATATATATATATACTTCTTCTTCTTTTTTTTTTTTTTTTTTTTTTTTTTTTTTTTTTTTACACTTTTGAATTTATTGAATTTTTTCTCTGAAATAGGAGATTTTTGTTTAACTTAATTTTGTAACTACTTCTCAACCCAATAGTAAATTAATTTCTCAATCCTTTTTAATAATTTTAAAGTTGATTTGGCTTTTTTATTTAATATCTTTTGAACCAATTATCCGATTAAATTTAAAAAATGCGGCATTAGCTAAATGTTTTCCTGTTTAATAAATGTATCAGTTTTCGTAGCGATCAACTAAACGGTGTAGCTTTGTATAGCGAAGTACAACCTGACATATTCTAGGTGAATAATAAGTATATACATGGGTAATAAGTATATTTCTTTCTATGTCAAAATAATAATAATAATAATAATACAGGAATAAATAAAATAACGTGTACTTTTATTTGGGGGTGAGGAGCAGAGAGAGAGAGAAGAACATCACTTTGTCTTTTTTTTTTTTTTTAAAGATAAAATGAGATTTTTATTTAATATCTTTTGAACCAATTATCCGATTGAACTAAAAAATACGACGTAAGCTAGATTTTGTTCGGATTAATAAGTATGCTAATTTTCGTAGCGATCAGTTGTACGGTGTAGCTGTGTATTGCGAACTAAAATCTAACATATTTAAAGTGTAACACAGCAAATGATGACGACGCGAAATGTCTGACTGAAAGCAACAGTCCTATCGTACTTAATAATAATAATAAATGCTCCTTTATAAAGCATCGAAACAATTATAAACTAGATTTATTCTGACTCTGACAACTCCCCCCCCCCCCCGCGTTGCGTTTAAAGTTTCATCATACTTTAGTATTTCTTTAATTTTTACTCAGGGTGACCACTGGTCAGGGAATCATGGAAAAGTCAGGGAATTTAAGTCAGTCTGGAGTCTTTAAGTTATGGAATAGTCAGAGAATTTCATGCAAAGTCAGGGAATTCTGGTAAATTTTGTGAAAATAGGCCTCATGTTAAAGCTCGTTATTGTGTAAATTGCTAAAATTTGCGCTAATTTTTATTTATTTATTTATTTTTATTTTTTTTTTTGGGGGGGGACTGTGTAAGTCAGGGAAAATGGCGAAAAATAGTCAGGGAATTTGGAAAAGTTCTAATGTTAACCACCATGTTACTAGACAGGTTGATTAAAATTTCCGAAGAATTTCAATTCTCTCTGTCGAAGTATACCAATTTGTGTATTAAAAATACTTATCTTAGTTGAATACAAAACAAATGCGTCCGCAAATTTGAAGTACTTCTAAATTTATTGCGAAAACCCCGAACTGGCGCAACAATTCATTTAATTTAATGTTAAAATCCTGCTAGATTTGCGCTGTAATTATTTCTCTTTGTCAAGTCAATGATTGGTAAACTGTCGCAATAAATCTGAAGTCCTGATTTCTGTAAATATCGAGCGCAAAACTAATGAAGAAAAGCTCTTTTCTGCCTCTGTCGACCACTTTAATTGATCAATTATTGTTGATTACGTAAATGAATTCCCCGTCTTTCATTATTCTGCAACTCAATCACTAATAAAGTATAGTTCCGCTCTTGTCCATGACACGTACTATTCGAAAGCGTAGGTGGACGCTCCATTCTCTTTTCTCTCCTCTGTATCTCCATCTTTTTAAAAATCCAATTTCATTTGATCCAGTTACTCTCTCTCAAATTGATCCCTTCCTACGCGTTTTACTGAAATCGCTGTTCTGGTGACGTTTTCATTTTCACTTCAATTTAAATTTTTCGCAAGCTGGCAGCTGGTTTAGGCTACGATTTATGGATCGCCTTCAACGGAAAAAAGAAGATACTAGTTCAATTATTCCTGATCTCCGATAATACACAATTTATTTCTGTTATGTGTCTCTTTCGAGAGCTGATAAATATTGATTCCGTGCATTTGTAAATAAAAAAAAAAGATGTTAAGAAACTTTTGAAATAAATTCAATTAATATACGTCTTATAGCGAATTAGCGGTGCTTATCAATGCTAATGCAAATAAAATATAACCTTACTTTCATTAATTGAAAAGCAGTCTGTTAAAGGAGTGGGTGAGTGTTATTTTGTGACTGTGCAAAAAAGAAAAATCACAAGCTCTGTTCATAGAGTAATATTGCTGTATTTATACAAAAATGGGATTTATTACTTAATTATCAGTTCATCAACTAAGAATATTCATTATTTTTTAGATTAAGATTTCTTACTCTGAATATGCATCATTTATATAGACTTTTATTTTTTAAATCACATGAAATAACTACTATGAGATGCGATCCATTTGTCCTAACGTTCCGTTAATTTATTAAACACATATGAGAGCCCGAAAGTTTTTTATTTATTTAATTATTTATTTTCAAAATCGCCTCTTTAGCTTTTACACATGTTTTGCTGCTAACGAAATGGTGGTCTTTCAACATGCCAAGGGAACAGCAAAAAATTGTGGAGTTCTAGATTCGGGATTGTATGGAGAGTGTTGTAGAAGTTATTTTTCTGTGAAAAGTAATAGTTGGTCTTGCATTGTGGTGCAGTAAGAAGCTGTTCATCTGACCCTTCTTTCTGTCACCTTGTACCACTGTCTGTAGAACATCCGTGTAGTACGAGATGCATACTTGCCAACTTTTCCGGTTTTCCCGGAAGACTTCCGGTTTTTAAACGTATCTTCCGGTCTTCCGGACAGATGATGAAATCTTCCGTTTTTAAAAAAATCGCGGATATCGTTCATTTTAAAAAGAAACCCAAATGTTCTACGAAAACTCCTGATTCCCAATCTTTTTCCATCCATAACATAAATGTCAATATTCATTTCAAACTTGCTTTATGAGATTCTAGAACATTTAAAGAAATAGAATTGTTAAATATTTCTTGCTGATGTAATTATTTTTTGCCCCTCCCCCCCCCCTTTATTTATCTACAATTAGTGATCAGCAATCAAATGTTCTACAGAAGTCTTTTCTTTCCGAATCTTTATCCATCTGCAACATAAATGATAATAATAATAAGTTATTACATTAGATTCTAGAAGTAGAGTTGAAAGAGTTTAAATATTTCTTACTCTTTAATTATTTTTGTATTCCCCCCCCCCCCACCTCCATCCTTTCCCCGGATTGTGATCAATTCTAGAAACAATAAAGCAGTGGAAATGCTCAATATTTCTCACATATGTAATTATTTTTAGATCTTTATTGTTGAATTTTATGAATCTGTTTATTTTTCTTCAATTAAATTAAATATTTGTATGCCATATTTATACCAAATGTGTAAAAATATGAAAAAAATGAAAAATAATTTTTTCAGAAATTTTTTTTCCTACCTGATAATTAGCTACTGCTACTATTTCTTATATGTATGATTAATGTAGATACACAAAAATCATATTCTATATTTATTTAAAAAATTAGTTATACTTTAACTTAACTAAGTTTTTTTGTCTATTGCTAAATAAATTTCTTACAGCTTCTGTTTTGTAGATATTTATATATTGAAGAGGAATAACTTCATTTAAAACTTTTATATATTTAATTTAGTATAATCAATCTATAGTAAAATGTTGTTATAGATTGCTTCTAAATATTAAAATTGTAAAACTGTATTGTTTAATACGTCAAATAGAAAAAAAAATCTTCCCTTTTTTTATGAAATCTTCTGGGTTTTCAACAAAAATCTTCCCTTTTTTTATTAAAATTGGTTGGCAAGTATGGAGATGTTTACAATATCCCTGGGTTCTACAACATGTTGCCAAACGATACCTGTAGTCAAAAAAGCGTACGTTGATCATTCTCTCTCTGAGGGAAGTTGAGGGTCTTCTCTAATGTTCAGAGTTTCTCTCTTCAACAATATGCTTTTCTTTCTGGAGAGTTTTATGCCAGAGAAAATCTCTTTGACATTGCTTTGAAACAGCAACATTTATTTATTTCATAGAATTTAATGTTGTAGTTTCGAGGTAGTAAAATCAGTTTTATTACTTATTGAAAAACCTACGTATATTCAATGTTGATATTTTGCACCCTGGCAAGCAAGAAAACTGACGCATGTCACTAAAAGGACTGTTTTGAATTTATGTAATTAAAAAATGTAATATGAAATGACCTATTGTGCATAAAAAGTATCCCGTCTAAAAAATTATCCACCTAAGAAGTAGTTGGGTCAGTTTTCTCAAATACTGCATTTTTGAGTCTTTTGAGCATTTAGGCATTTTTTCTTGTCGAGACACAATTGGTAAAAATAGATAATTTCAAAGCATAAAAATGAACAATTTGAATGTCTATTCTTTGTTTGAACAGGGCCTAATGAATGCACTTGCCAACTGAACTGTGGCCCATGCATCCTTGATTTGGGAAGCCCGAGATGTTATATATATATACATACACACACACTCACTTACAAAAGTTAAGCACGGAGCGGTAAAATGCGAAAAAATGGACGAATACTGTTTTGATTGACACGAAATGCTGCAAGTAAGTAGCTCTATGTTTATTCATGAGACAAAACAAAGAATTACATATAGAGATAGAAAATATATTGATCTTTCATAAGTTATAAGATGACGTCATATTTGCGTCATTAACAAAATAATGTTTAAATTCAAAACAAAGAACAAAAACCGACATTAATTGGGTGTATGAACACCTCTCACCTTCATACAAAGTGTACAGCGTGTGATCATGCTTGTTATGAGGTGATCAACCGCAGAGTCCAGTAATCGCCATTCCTCTTATAGGGCAGTTTCTAAATCTCTGAGAGTGGCTGGAGGTGGGAAACGTCTATATACAGCACGGCTGAGGGCATCCCAAAGATTTTCAATTGGATTAAGGTCCAGCGAATAAGCCGGTCAACTCCATACGCGCAATCCCCTCACTTTCCAGAAAGTCGTCAACGATGGCAGCTCTATGGGGGCGCGCATTTTTATCCATTAAAACGAAAGAAGAACCAACTGCTACAGCGTACAGTTTCACAGTGGAGTCTAGGACGTCTTCTAGATACCGTACAGCCGTCATAGAACCTCGCCTGAAGATGTGCAGGTCGGTGCGATATCCCAATGAAATCTCTGCCCAGAACATGATGCTTCCACCGTGGAATGCGTGATGTTCGGTGATGTTCTCGGGCCGATTGTATGTGCCTTGTTCCCTCCAGACCCTTGTGCGCTTATCATCCGGTTGTAGAGCAAATCTGGATTCATCTGTGAACATAACGTTGCCCCAATCAGACACAGTCCATTTTTGTTGTCTGAAGGATATCAGAGGTTGTCCCAAATATAATATACTGTAATTTTTTTTTATTTATTTATTTATTTATTTTTTAATATCACTATGTCATCTCAGTAATAACACAATGCCAAATTTTAAAACGCAGTGAATTTACGTTCATATGAATAAAATGTAAATATATGTGCGACCCATTTATTAAATGTAAAAACATAATAAAAATGAAAACACGTTATATACCAACTTTAGATAGTTAAAAAAAGAAAAAGTATGGTAAAATCTGTAGTCTGTATCATTCTGTTGTGTCAGCCAATATAGACGACTGTTCATGCATCTCTGATTAGAAAATACCCCAGATTTTCGTTGGGTAATTTCATTGGCTGTTCCATTCAGGAAATCCACAGGCTTTACTGTGGAGGAGAGTGACTGGACAATCCGTTTTCTGTATCCTGCGGAAATCTAATAGATAGCTTTCGTAGGATATGACAGGGGATCTGTGGGATCATTATAGAATATCCGCGGGAGGTGTAGTTCTATGTAGTATGTGTAGAGAATTTTGTACTGAGCCACTCAAAAGTCTGGACATTTTAAATTGTGAATTCTGATGCTTAAGATCAGGCCTGTCCAACCCAAAACACTTGGTGGGCCGCATTGGAAATCTATTTTACTCATTCGGGCCGCCCTGTATGTACAGTCATAAAAAAGCCCCCCCCCCCCCCTCCTCCTTTCCTGACTAATTTCGACGTGAATTAGCGTAGAGACTTGCGGGGCATCATCAAAAATATAGGTTTCTAAATTTACGGTTTATTCCTATCATTATTTTTCGAATTATAGTGATATTTCATTTTTTATTGCTCTTAGGGGGCTGTCACTTGTTATCATTTGCATCATATATTACTTTGCTTGCGCATGATTTAAAATAGTTATTGAAGTAAGTTTAGACGCACATATCATTTCTTAATTAGAATTACTTTATTTTATATTTAAAACTGTTTTATTTATTTTCCAATTATAATCTGAATGGATATAATACTTTGTGTGATATCTTAATTTATTTTTTTTTAAATATAGAGATTTATCCCTGATAAATTTTTGCTTGTAACTCTATGAAGACTTGATATAAAGAATATAAACTATACCTTTTTCCGAACCACCTTAACCTCAGAAATTCGAATATGTAATCAAAAATAGATGTTACAATTCAAAAAAAAAAAAAGAAAGAAAGAAAGAAAGAAAAAGAGTTTGTGCAAGTTTTAATGTGTACATGACACCCTAAACAAAATTTAGCAATTGAATTAAAAACTAGATGTCATTACCAATCATTAAGCATCAGCTGCTGGTTTGTACGATAATTTACGGCGAAATTAGTCTGGGAAGGAAATTATTATTATTACTTTATGACTGTACGTATGCATATGTGCATATATGTTTGTGAGTATATGATTCATGATCATGTATGTATATACTTTTTTCGGGGAAGGGTAGGGTGAAAATCCGGAGCAGAATCATTAATTTAAATTATTTTCATTCATAAATTAACAATAGAATCGTGAAAATTTTATGACTATATATTAAAACTATAATAAAGAGAATGGATAATGGATCTAATAATATTTCGTGACAACAGTTCTCTAACTATCATAATCGTTGAAACGTATTTTTACTTTGAAAAGTCAGTACGTATTTATTAATTTTTGATCCGTTAACCTAAGCTGCCAAACTTTAAATATCGTTAGTCCGCAAGAAACTACGCGGTGGGCCGCATGCGGCCCACGGGCTGGCCACCCCTGCTTCAGGTCATACTATTTCCAATGGTAGCTCTTTGAAGTTCGATAGTCTGTGCATTATTTTACTTCATCTTATAAATATCTCTCTTTATAAAATTATTTCTTATAATCTCGACACTGAGAAATTTAAAATAAGACATAAATCTCTAAAATGTTTAAAAGGTCATTCGTATTGTATAAATACTATCCAATACAGATGCATCCCTAACTCAGGTGTGTAATGCAATTCATATTATTGTAAAATGTTTTAAAATCATAAATGGATTGATTTTTATTTTCATTCTTGATTACTATTTTTTGCTATATAATTTATGTAATATTTTACATTCTTCAAGTTCATTTTTGCCTGCAAGCATACATATTTTTTTATGCATATTACCTACTGAACAAATTGATTTTTTCTTGTGTTCCTATATTATATCAGAGATAAAACTCAAATTAAAAATGTTTGTGGATTTTATGTTGACACATTGCCTTCTCAGTTTATAAAATAACATTTTTCGTGTTTATTTATTTGCTAAGTATGAAAAATTTATAGAATGTGATTTCAAAAATGGTATGGTACTATGGTAGTATACTTTCAGTTGCGTTATCGTAATTGTCGCATGTCTGACCTTGGGTCTGCTGGGTCCTTCACCCTCTTTTTGATCACACCTTTCGTTTATTGATTATCTATAAGTCCGTGTGGGCGAGAAAAGATCGTAAACTGCTAAGCGACTGTCACATCTTCCCACGCAGAAACGAAGTTGCGGAGCTTAAATAACTGTTTTACAATTCCAATGTCTAGTTTGAGGCGCACCCTTGCACGTGCAAAATAGTAAGCCGCCCCCCGACCCATCCCTTTCTTCTGCACCATAAAATAAAATTTAAAGTATTAAAAATCTGATTTTTCTTTCTAAACAAGCTTCTTTATTACTGATATTAATAGTAGTTGAATTTGCATTCATTATTAATTAATATATTGTTGTAAATAAAAATATTCATGATCATCAAAAATAATCATTGGAAGGTTCCAAAAAACTAACTAATAAAAGTGTTATGTAATACATATGTTAGAGCAAAATCAAACTATTTATAATATAAAACACTGTCTGCGATTTATGAATTTTCGATTTTTAAGGGGAGGGAGGGGGAAATTGATTTTTGGCGGGAAATTTTGCAAATTCCGGATTTTTGAGTAGAACTCTACCAAAAATGGAACAAAGATGTTGAAAAAAGGCTATCCGACTTCCAAACACACAGTTTTAATTTTTGTGATTTGCAATTTTTTTTTTTTTTTTTTTTGACCGGGGGGAGGGCTACGAGGGGGCAAAATCTGGACATCTCTTTTAGCGCTAAATTTGTCTTGAGAAATCTATGGGATCTGCTGTCACGAATTTTGGTGCTTGGATTGTTTATAGGTATCCGGCACCTAAAGTAATGGAATTTATCGAAATAAATCCCGTTCCCTCCCTTAGAGGGGCAGAAGGTAAAAGCACCTTTGTAAGCATAACTCTGCTCCAGATTACTTAACAGTGAAGAAATTGTACATGAAGAGACTACACATAAGAACAAATAAAACATTATCTGCGATTTAGGAAATTTTTATTTTTTAGGGAGAGGGAGAGGAAAAACGATTTTTGGCGGGAAATTTTGCAAATTCCGGATTTTTGAGTAAAACTCTATCAAAAATGGAACAAAGATGTTGAAAACAGCCATACGTCTTCTTTAGGATATTTCGAAAACACATTTTTGATTTTTTACGATCTTTTTTTTTTTTTTTTTTTTTTTTTTTGGGGGGGGGGTAGTATGCATTACGAAGGGCAAATTTGCGACACCCGTTTTAGCGCTAAATTTTTCTTGGGAAACCTATGGGATCTGCGGGATTTCGCAAAACTTCGAACTTACCCGCTGGGGAAGGGGAAATAAGAAGCGGGTAAATTGCTGTCGAAGGCAGTGGGGCACCCGGACTCTTCAATTTGCGAGCGGGAAAAACCTCTACCCAGGCCCTGACTAACGGCAGGGCATACGGAGCAAATGCCCTGGGCCCCCTTCTGGAAGGGCCCCCCCCCCCTACAGGCGTATGCAGAAATTCTGCATCCTAAAGAACTCTTATGCCACTGCAAGGGGGCCCCCCAGAATAGGCTTGCCCCGGGGCTCCAGGTAGTCTAAGTCGGGCCCTGCCTCTACCGAACACAGCGTGAACTTTAACGTAGGTTTTTAATAATGATATGGGATTTTGACAACTCATTTAAATAGTGCCCAACGAAATGGGAAAACCTGCTAGTAATTAAAAAAAAAAAAAAGACGACATTTGTCTGGTTAGATCATTTTATAGAAAAAATTATTTTTAAAAGTTGCATCTTTACAATCCTTGCACGCGTCATTTTAAACCCAAGCAATACTTTAAAGATATATACAAAATATGGACTTTTTCATAAATTGACTGAAAAACGCAATAATAAAAAGTATAATCAAAGTAGGTTACTACTTGTTTTTAACAAAAAATTATGTCAAAATGAATAAATAATAAAAATTAATTAATTAATTAAATATCTAAACCTAATGATGGTACAGCCTTAATATTGCTCCCCTTAGCGACTTTTGAATTTTTATCGCCATTTTAGAAAAAAATACATAATTTATGTGATTATTTTTTCTGTTTCTTTCTTTTCTATTTTTCAATAAATTATAAAATATTGAAAAATGGAAAAGAAAGAAAAGAAAAATTACAAACTCAAACTCAAACTTAATTATCTTGTTTTATTTTTTTATTTCATTTTGCTTGCGCGCTTTTTATTACCTAATTAAAAATTATTAAAAAAAGACTTTTTCGATATTGTCCGTTTCAAAACTGATTGTTATTAATTTTCTTTTCTTTTTTCTTTCAAAGAAAAAATAAAAAAGAAGAAGAAGAAGAAGAAAAGAAAGGCTTGAATGAAGTTCTGGCAAAAGTAGATTTTAGTTTAGTACGGACTATTAGTTTTTTTTTTTTTTTTTTTTTTTATAACATCGTTTTCAAATTATTCAATTATATTTTCGATAAATTTTCGATTTTGATAAATGTCCAACTGTCGTGAAACTGGTATCGTAAAAATCCATAGATTGAGACAAATAGCCCTCCGTCCTTAAAAGCTTCTTTAAATTGTAAACGTCGGAGAACCATTGCTGCTTTTAAAACATATATTTCATAATAACAATTCTTTTGTTATGTGTGGATACGAGAGTATGGCCTGTGATTTGTGCATTGTCCTCAACCCCTCTCCAATGAATGAATTTTTATTGGGGTTGGGGTACCATCTCAAAATCATGTTATTTATTTATTTAAGTGGTTAATTGCCTCTCAAGCTATCAGTGAGTCGTGACATCGACATCACACTGTTGGCTGTTTTAGTTGCATAAACAAAAATTTGTGGCACACACAGGTACGTAATTTATTATAAGCACACACATCACAAATGTATACATATATTTATTTACTAGCAGACCCGGCCACACGTTGCTGTGACTAAGTTATACGTTGAATTATACGGCTGTAAACTATTTAGTACAGTCAAATTATTATTTACGAACAAAGACGAAAACGTTGTAGCCGATGTAAAAACCCACAGGGTTGAGATTTGAAACTTAGGTCAAAATTTGGAAGCGATTGATAAAAATTTTCGTAGTGTTGATATTAAGCACAAATTAATTTTATTGTAGGGTCCTATAAATTTTAATGGAGAAGTGATATATATTATTTCTAATGCTACTTTGGATAAAATTGCTAAAATGACTAATATATAAATTAAATTCTATTAAAATTCTATTAAAATAAAAGTATAAAAGAAACAGACGATTTTAAAATCAATTTTTATGGAGGAGTGAAATATAATATTATGCTATAATGGATAATTTTACTATAAAATGACCTCATCATTTTAAATATTTTAAAGAGGGCAACAGCTGTAGTTATAAAAAGGAAAACAATAAGGCTAAACCAGAAAAATAAGTAAATTTGATAAATATTTTAAAACTTTAAAATTGGAAATCTTATGAAATATTGGACATTTAAAGTAAATACATGTATCATTTTAAATAGAAAAAGATTTTGGAAAAGTTTAGTGTATTTTAACGAAGTGATGAGAAGTTTTTGAGTATGTTAAAATTTTAATAGTAAATTCAAGTTAATAAAGATGGGAAACATTGAGGATTAAGATAAGAATAATTAAAAGATTAAAAAAAAAAAAAAAAAAAAAACTTTTTATATACCATGCTTTTAAATTTTAATATACTAATAATATACTAATTAAAAGGAAAATGATAAATATTCTATCATAGTTTGAAGTCAAATTTGTTTTCAAATGTCTAAATAAAATATCTGATGTAAGATACTAATATTTTGCAGCGGAATAGATTTCATTTCTGTCATCCTTGGCGAAAAAAAAAAGAATATCGCCAAATTATCTGGCGAAAATATTTAATTCCTTTCAAAAATCATGGTTATTTTAACAACTTATATTAAAAGAGTAATGAATAATATGAAACAATATTTCGTACAATACATATTACATGTCATACATACGTACAATGAATAATACATATTACATTTCGTACAATGCATACATCTGGCATGTATATTTTCGTGTTACGCTTTTGATCGCCAAATAATAATAATAATAATAAAAAAGCCAAGGGCGACAGAGTTTTGAAATTTAAAATTAAAATTTTGTCAATTTGACAGCAAAATAATTCAATCTAACACCCGCGATAACTAATACATATCTATACCCAAATATAAGGATTAAAATCGGGAAATAAATTTCCTCGATTTTTAATAATTTTTTACAAAAAATCCAGTGGGCAATTAACATAGGAAATCTTTTTCTTGGCTGCACAGACGGTCAGTGAGTCACACTTCGCTTGCGTATAGAACTCATAGATATAGTATAGCATATATAAAAATGAGTGATCATTGGGGAGAAAAAAGTTATTCCTTTTCATTTGGGAAAAGACGACGTTTTTACCAAAATATGGCCGTCTTTCCCCAAGTGAATACACACGGGAATACATACTAATATTTTAGCAAATAAAATTTATGAATAATTTATTTGCTAAAGGGGAATGGAAGACTCCAGATACAGTTTCAAATTCATATTTCTTTCTTTCTTTTCTTTTTTTTTTTTTCAATACCACTTAATGGCTGTTTCCAAAGCTTTTACTTTTTTTTTTTCGGCATCAAAAATCTTTGTACGATAACATGGGGATGAGAGATCTATATATATATTACTATATCTATGATGGAACTACATTAGCACTTTATCAATGTGTATAAAATCTTTAAATTGATTATGACGTCAATTTTCGTGAGATGCATAATTTAACTTTTTATAATTTTTTAACGTTCACGTTTGATTAAATGTATTTATTTTTATGTCGAAAGAAAATGAACTCGTATTTTTTTTTTTTTTTTTTTTTTTTTTTTTTTTGGCAACAATTAAATTAATGGAACTCACAGATATTTTGGAGCAACTTTAATAAAGGTCTATAATTAACAAATAATTGCAATAAAACAATATTGTGACAATAAATTGAGATAAAAACTATCCTATCTCTCAAGTTGGACCAAACTGCACACAGTGTGCAAAATTTCATTAAAATCGGTTCCTTAGTTTAGGAGTTTACCCCGGACAAACATCGTGACACGTAATTTATATATATATACAGATTTATGTATATAAAATGCACGTATTACAGAAACATACAGATGCACACTTTTGGTCTTGAAAATATCCTTGTTTTATTGTTTCTGCATGCGGTATGTATAGAAATATATATATTTTTTTCTTTCATTTCTATTTTGTTCAGTGTATTTGTTTATCCGCGTTTGTAATGATCGATAAATGGCGCTTTCTCAACTGCAGTTGTTAGTAAATATTGCTACGTGTATTTATTATTGTGCTTTCTTGTTGTTCTATCATTGTTTCAGCGTGAAAGCTATCAGTGGTATGATAATTTCACCTTAGCCCACCAGAGGGCGAGCATTTCATTACAATCGCGGATTATCGTATTATTGGTTTTTATAACTGCTCAAAGGAAGAATAGATTCAATAAGCCGCTTAAGAGCGTATATCTCGGTAGCCTAATCTCGCTGACAGTGACGGTCCGTGTTGTTTTATGGGAAAATTTGTTTCCACAATTACTTATTACCTAGTGTATTTTAAAATTATGTTCTCACACATTCAAAAAATTCACCACTACGAAATTAGTACGCGTTTTATTATTACTAGCAGGCCACGCCCGCTTCGCTGGCCACTATATTTAAATGAATCTCCAAAAGAATTTGATCATTATTTATTTTTCACATCACATTATAAATAAAAACTAAAATAATTACATTGGAATCGCTCTAGACCTCGCATCGGGTACTCGCTGACGGTAGAATCCCAGACACCACCCTAAAGTGTTTCGACCCCTCTCAAGGGTTGTGATTGCTTTTGTTAAAAGCTGCCAGGGAAAAGAGCGATAAAGTCTAGCTATGGCAGTCTGCACTATTCGTTTAAATTGGAGCATGTTCCCTTTTTCGTTCAAGATAACTGTTATCGGAGAATTATTTGTACTAACTAGAGGGTGAAAGTGAAAGAGTAATATTTTTACAATCCTTATAAGATTGATAGAAAAAGAGCAGAATTTCTAACGCATTTAAAATTGTAAATTTTGTATTCTCTTTAATTATCTTTTACAAGTTTATAAAAATTAAATAAATAAACTAATTAATTAAATAATTCATAAATAAATTCATAAATATTAGAATCGCCCGGTGGTTGAATCTTTATTACTTTTTTAAAGTAAGCATTGAAATAAAAAATATAAAAATCCAAAATTTAAGTATAAAAAATGTTCTTAGAAATTACACTATCCATCAAAATAAATAAAAAATGAAATGAATGAATAAACAAATAAAATTAAAATTAATAAATATAAGTAAATATCATCATCTTTTTACTTTCCAAACACTATAGTGAGGAAAGTATTGTAATCATGTCAAAAATCCGAAATTCAGATTTTGATGTTTCTATACGTTTCGAGGTCCTCTGAGTCCGTTTTCACTATTTTTACGATGATGTATGTATGTGTATATATATGTGTGTATGTATGTGTGTATATATGTGTGTGTGTATGTATGTGTGTCTGTGAGTGAACACGCTAGCGTCTAAACACTTTGTTCAAATAAGCTGAAAGTTGGTACATATATTGCAAGTCACCAAAGTACGAACCCTATTGATTTTGGTGAATCTAGCACTTATAGTTTTTTTACAGGGACACCACACACCAGGAAAAATTCTTTATCATTAAGGCCTATTGGGCCAAATTTTTAAAAGTGCGATAGCGTCTAAACGTCTTATTAATCTGAGCAAAAAATTTGTACACATGTTATAGGTCA
Source organism: Salticus scenicus (assembly GCA_963930645.1). NCBI lineage: Eukaryota > Metazoa > Arthropoda > Arachnida > Araneae > Salticidae > Salticus > Salticus scenicus. The sequence goes on from OZ005649.1 coordinate 331,690,877, forward strand.
TAGTTGCACGATTTGTATAGATTTAGGTGAATTTAGCACTTACAATTTTTTTACAGGGTCACAAAGAAAAATTCTTTATCATTATGGCCTATGGGGCCAAATTTTTAAAAGTGTGATAGCGTCTAAACACCCCTAATCAAATATTTCTGCAATCTGCATAAAGAAAATCAAGATAAAATGGCAATTATTTGTAGAAAAAGAGCAGAATTTCTAACGCATTTAAAATTGTAAATATTGTTTTCTCCAGAATTAACTTTTATAAGTTTATAAAAAGTCTGATGAGAATCGGGATCCCGATGGAAAAGTTTAACGGCAAACAACGAAGTTAGTAAAGGTTTTTAATGTATTAATTTAGTAATTTCACTTCGTTTTTTAATTAATATAGTTTAATGTTAGGTAAATAAGTTAATTAAGTAAATAAACTAATTAATTAAATAAATAATTAGAATATTGAATTCAAATGTGGAAAAAATGTTTATTGATTTATTATCTTTAAATATGAACAGATATTACAATTTTTTAAATAAATTTAAAAATAATACATCAGTTAATGCAACTAAAATATGCTGTTTAAGAAAATATGATAAACTGTCATTAATTCATTATAGAACTTTAAAAAATAAAAGGATCGAAGGAAAATTTTATAGTAAAAAATAGAACAAACCTCTTACCGATTTTAATGAAACTTTGTATAATCATGTACAATTTGTGAAAAAATTACAGTAAGTGTCAAACATACTTGGAGGAGGGGGGGGGGGACAGAGGAAAATATATTAAATTTTTAAATTACCATTTTAGCAATTTTAATAATATATTACCACTTAATTTTTATGAAGATTACAATGAGTGTATTATATACCTGGAGGGGGGCAGGGGAGGGGGGGTAGATGGAAATAAAATATATTTTCCTTTAAAACACCCTATTATAGATTTAAACAAAAACTTTGTATAATAACATACAATTTGTGAAAAAAATCACAATAAGTATCAGACATACTTGGGGGTGGGGGTAGGGTTAAAGAGAGGGGGGAGACAGAGGAAAATAAAATATTTTTTAATATCACCATTTAACCGATTTTACCTAATTTCTCCTTGTAAAATTGATGCTTAACATCAACGAGAGTGGAAGTGTTCCATTTCTACATAGGGCGGGGGAGGACAAAAGAGACAGATTAAAAGAAGAAAATTCATTTTTGAATAACTTTTTTACAGATTTAAATCATGTATCGATTTTTTGCATAACTCACTATAATTATTCATTAATAGTAATCGATACACACAAAATATAAATAAACAATAAAACAAACGATAATAAGTGTTGTTTAAAAAGATTATTTTATTTTCCATCTGTCCCCCAACTTCCCCCCCCCCCCCCCCCACCTTATCAACTTTAGTTAACTTTCACTATAATTTTAATAAAATGAAAGTGATATTCGTACAAAGTTTCATATAAGTAGGTAGCATGGTGATATAAAAACAAACATTTTCTTCACTCTGCCCCCCCCCCCCCTCCTTAGCAAATCGTCCAGATATGTGTACACTCACTGCAATTGCAATTTTTCATAAGCAGAAAGTTGCATAGATACAAAGTTTTTTTTTAATCGACAATGCGGTTGTTTAAAGAATAATATATTTTACTTCTATCTGCGTCCCCCTTGCCCACCCCCCAAATATATATTGCACTCATTTTGAGATCTTCATAAAAAGCAAGTGATAGCTATAGAATATGTCTTTAAAATCGGTAAAATGGAGATATAAAAAATATTTTATTTTCCTCTGTCCTCCCCCCCCCCTTCGTCTTTAACCCCCCCCCCCCATCCTTAAGTATGTCTAACCTTACTGTGATTTTTTTCACAAATTGTACGTTATTATGCAAAGTTTTTGTTTAGATCGATGATAGTGTAGTTTAAAGAAGAATACATTTTATTTCCATTGGTCCCCCTTCCCCCCCCCCCCCCCCAGGTATATAATACACTCATTGTAATATTCATGAAAATTAAGTGGTAGTTATAGAATATATCATTAAAATCTCTAAAATGGTGATATAAAGAGTCTTTATGGGAGTGAGCTATTTTCAAAACTATAACCATATTATTTAATATTTTAGAGAATATAACATTTTACATGCTGAAAAAATCATTAGTGAATCAATCATTAGTGAAGTTATAAAATGTTTCATAACTTCTATCGACAAAAAAAAAAAAAAAAAAAAAAGCTAGATTCATTGTAGTAGTTCAGTCCATAAAACAACTCCTCTAGCGTATTTTGTCAAAGTTTCATAAGATTTATATAATAACTTTTGGAGTTATGATGTTTTGTGAAAAAGCAAAATGTTAAAAATCTCATTCTGAGAAAAAGCAAAAAACGTAATTAAAAACCAGATTTTACCTATTAAATAAAAAATAATTTTAATAACTTTCCTGATTTATTTCAAAGTTTTTTATTTCTTCTTATTATTTTTAAATTCATTTTATATTCAGTAACAAATTTTGATGCTTATACTGAGTAAAACTTTTATGAAAACAAACATTTCCGGTCACTTCTGGTTTCAAAAAGTTGCGAGTGACTAATATTTAGATGCCTGTAACTCAAATTCTAAGCAAGATAGAAACAAAATTCAAACTGATTTAGAAAGCAGCGAATAGGCGGGCAGAGCTTTGCAGTGGTTCATAAGTAAAGCGAGTAGAGTGGAGTCGAATCATCATTCATTAGGTCAATTATATGTCTTCTGAGTGCAATTCTCTTCAAAAAGTGCACATAATACTTGTATAATGTGTAATAGGAGTCGTGTGGTTGTTCTTTTTTTAACGCATTAGCGCCCAGTATCCTCATTTGAGGACAGCTAATAAAATGACACGTATATTTTTTGTGGTTTCTTGGAATGATTTCTGCTTTTTAGTGACAGTTTATAGCGTCACTCTAAATGATCCCTGAAAGTTTTATGTGCCTACTATTAATTATTATTTCATAATGTGGATAGTCATTTTAAGATTTTTCATTCGTCGCACATACATTTGCTTTTTGCGCAGGTATACTAACTTAAATCAAGTTGAATAATAATATATATTATAATACTTTACTTTTGAAATCTTCGTCAACGTATAACAGGATATTAATCTGTTATCTCAAAGTTTTTCTATCTCGAAGTTTTCTCGCTAGAACACTAAACGTCAATAAATGAGGATAGCCTTGAAATTTAAAACTATCAGAAGAATTGTTTAAGTTAATATATTTTTCTGTCAGTTGTGTATATTAATTTAGAAGTGAAATAATCAGCTAATAATATTTTACAAAATTAATTTGGGCGTTAACGGGTTAATTACCCAAGATTACTATGAGCTCTTGATGCTCAATTAGCTTTCGTGCTAAGTATACTATTCTCAGAAATAATTTTTTTTATGTTTTCTTTCATTATTCATATAAAAAAATATTTCATGTTTAAAAAGAAAAGATTGGTAAATTGTTTTTGGCGCTAAATGTAAACTAATATTTAAATGACTAACTTTTAAAACTATTATAATATTATTTTCTTATTTTAATTAAATAAAAAAAATAATAATAATGAACATTTCAAAAATGGGGCTTCGAGATGAATTCTTGTTTTCACCTCAAGCGAATTCTTGTTGAATCTCTTGACTGTACGAGTACCAACCTTACGCTTTGTTGTCCACAGACACACCGACACGCACAAACATTGGTTTTATATAAATAAAATATATTTATATTAAATTCCCTTTAAAATTCCTTCTTTTATAAGTTTACGTTTTTTGTAACCAAAAAAATATTAAAATTAGAAAAATAATTTTATTAACTTTTTAATACATTTAAGTTAATATATAACTGTTCAAATAAATTTAAAACACCAAACTAACTTATTTAAGTTAACTACTTATCTAATCGGCTTCTGTGGGTTTCTGTGGTGAATTATTTTCAACTGTTTGGTTTCCGTTCTCATTCTTTTCATTATTGTCATTAAAAATTATATATATTTGTGTGTGTGTGTGGGGCGGGGGGATTTTTTATTATTATTATTTTTTTTTTTTTTTTTTTTTTAACCTAAATTGTAAAATTATTTTTTTTTTCTTTTACTAGACAGTTGTTCTGCGTAATACTGCTCAAATAAAGTGAGATATATGTAATATTTAATTCCGTAGTTTAAGTAATTTTAAAAGATTTTTTTCCGTGCAATTATTTACCAATTCATTCACTGTATTCAATAAAAAACTGCAAATTATCAGCTTCTTTATCAATCTTCTTTCCCTGTTCTAGAAAATCCCATGGCTCTCCTCTTTGAGGGACCATCTTTAACAAAATTACTCAAATGCAAAAAAGGTAACCCTACTCCGTACCAAGGGGAGATGAAGATAGTGATTGATGATCATTTTCCCCCACGGTGTTCCGTGGGACATAATCCTCGCTGACTACGGCAGCTCTTTCTCTGCCCGCACTGTATCGGGAGCAGGTCTCCACTGCCTGCAGAAATCTCTTTCCTATGTATTTCAATATGGGTATTTATTGACGATAGGTGGGTCTGCCATTATTTAAGAACTACGATTTTAAAGATAACTGTATCTCAGCGTCTATTAAATATTTTAGTTTTTGAACCAAGTATTTTATTGCTCATGCTATTTACACTGTATTACAATTTGATTCCGACCAATATAATGAAATAAAATAAAAAGTAGATTTTCTTTTAGAATGAATTAAATACATACAAAACAAATAAATTCCAATCAGTTTAATCCTTTCTACTATATACTACCATTATTTCCTGACAAATACTATAAATTAGAAAAAAGGGAAAAAAAAAAAAAAAACTTTTAAAGAAATTAAATTAACAAATGAAAAATAATTGTTGTTATACTACAAAAATTATACATAAACATAACTGTTATAAATACGTTTTTAAATTTTAAATTTAATATATTTAATTTTTTCTACTGCATTACCATTTTATTTTCAATAAATATAATAAATTAAAAAGAGAAAAAAGATTCGCCCTCAAATAAATGTATTAAATAAAAAATAAATTGCATAATGTAGCCGTTGCTAAGATACGCAGACGATTACAATCGAAGAATAAATTCATGAAAAATTAAACATAAAAGCCAATGTTTAAAATCGAACAAACATTAATTTAAAAAATTCAAATTCGAAATTCGAAAAAATCTCGATGAGGTGCACACCTGCAGGGTCCCAGGTACCTATATGCCAAATTTGGAAGCTCTGCAATCAGTAGTGTGTAGTATTGTTCATGTTTAGATAAATGTATTTATTTTCCTGTTGCAAAAAAAAAAAAAAAAATAAATAAATAAACTCGTATATATATATATATATATATATGGGAACAATTAAATTAGGGATTAAATTTAAATGGCTAATTTTTTGCTGTTATTAGCTTATTATTTTCATATTTTTATTAATTAAAAGAAATGTAAACAGAAATTCGAAATTCTGACTTCGATGTGCACAATGATAATTCGGGGGGCACATTTGTGTTAAATCTCGTGACTGTCCGAGCTACCGTTTTCGAGAACAGTGAAATATATATACAAATATTGCTCACTTAATTATTGCTCACTTAATAGTATAAAATTATTAATTTTATTTTTAATATCTTATTAAAAAAAAAAAAAATGCGTTTTTGGCTTTAAATAATAATAATAATAATAAGATATTAAAAATAGGAAAAATCAATTTTTTCCGAAGACAAGCATTAATTTAATGTCTGTGAATTTTCTGAATAGGAAAACAGAATTTAAAAGAAAAATGCATTAGGCAATTGTGAGTGTGAGTAATTGTGGAAACAAATTTTCCCGTAGAGTAACATGAGGTTTGGCTGTCGGCCTAGACTGCTAATATTTTCTAGACTGCTAATTCTTTTATATTTTTAAGAAAAAATAAAAATACTATCCCTCTTCTCTCTTTTTTCTGAATTCAAGTAGTTCAAGATCTATATTGCAATTGCAACCAACCTCCCCTTCCTGTTTTCGGCAACCTTTATTATTTGCTTGAGAATGCCCTTGTTTCTCTCAGAGAACGGCTATGTGATACTTTTTATGAGAGGCAAGTAATAGGAGTTGGCTAGAAGATAATTTTTTCTCAACTGGTTTTTCAGGAGCAATAAATGTGTGTATAACGTATATTTTGTTTCTCCTTAATGCTGAAACCTCAGTGAGACTGACCTGTGGAGACAGATTAAAAAAAAAGAAAAGAAAAAAAAAAAAAAAAAAAAAAAGGTATCTGTATAAGGATCTGTGCCTGTATAAACCTCAGTTACAGTCTAAAAACAGTAAAATTCCTTTGGAATTAAATCCAAATACTTATGAAATACATGGAACGATCAGTAGTGTAATTTTTAGTGCATTACAGTAACTCGTGATAAGGGGACGCACAGGATTTCGTATCATTACGGCACATGAATGCCATTTCTTTTTAGGACATTTTATGCTGAAAATAATCAAATTAATATACATCAATAAGATGCGTAAAAGCATGATCTCTGTTGAAGACGATTGTGCTTGGAATCAATAATGAACTAATAGTAATAATTAATTCAGATGACTGCACAAAAGAATTCGGAGACATTTCTTATTATATATCGTAACTATTGAATGCGTATTTTCTGTAGTGTTATATTAGGTAAATAAAGCTAATGTTGAACAGAGGAAAGGTTTGAGAGGGGGGAGGGGGAGGGGTAAGTAACCCTGTCCCATTTCCATACAGAAATACATTTAATTATTAAACGAGTTAATCATATAGAATAAATAAAAATGAACTGTTCCGTAATGAGTAATACAAATAGGACGTTGGGGTTCTTCATCCGTAGACACGTTAGTAATAACGAGCGGCAGAATTAAATATTCTGTAAAAAAAAAAAAAAAAAACATATATTTTATAGTCAAACTATTGCAGAGTTGAACCATTCATAATGAGGGGAAAATAAAAGACCAAAACGATATTCTCGTTAAAAAGGAGTGCTCGTAAAAATGTAGTTTATCGAAAATACCAAAAATTAAAATGTAATGCCAAACAATCAATTAAAAACAGCTCGAAAGAAAGCAATTTTTAATTAAACTTCATTTAGACAAGAGTTCCGTTTTGATTGAAACCGTGAAATGTTATTCTATTTTTGCGAAATACGTGATAGTGGTTCCCATTATTTCTTCCCCATCACTGCCTTCAGTTTCTGCAACGGGTGATTTCAGTTTCTGCATCTGAGAATTCTTTTATTTCCGCCACAATCGATTCTTCAGTTGAGACATCTGCGTAATCAGTTCGTATTCAATCATAACACGGGAGAAAAGATGTGGGTGTTTCATGGTATTGTCTTTTTATTTATTTCACCTACTTAAAACAAAGGATAAGGACTTAAAAATCGTAAAATTTTATAAATCGACCTAGTGAAACCGTATTATCGTAGTTGACGAAATTTATTATTAATATTTAAAAAATATATAATTGTGGTATAAATTATATTATGCTATTTTTGAAAAATCTGGTGTGAAACAACCACACGACTTCCATTACCCACTATTACACGTATTATATGGATTTTTTGGAGACGATGTGATCAGAAGGCATGAAAATGACTTAACAAAGTTGATACCTAAAATTTTCCTGTAAGAGAAACTTGATACACGTGTAAAGAAAGATTTATGAAACAGTTTACATTGTGAGTAAAAAAAAAAAAAAATTAGTTGTTTTTTGAAACACCAGTTTCCGAGATCTAACACTGACCTATCCAATCGAGATGACTGTCAATTTTCGTGTAATGACCACTTAATATATGAGAAAGGATATCTAAAATTGATTTATGTAACAATTTTCTAGAAAACCCTTAGAGCTGTTTTTGAGATACCAATTTTTACCAAAACTTGGCATACATAATTATTGACCGGAAAACAATAATTACATACAAAAGGATGTTTAAAAGGGAGTTAATATTGCGAATTTGAAAAAAAAAAAAAAAAAATCCGTGCAGCCGTTTTTAAAGAAACACACTTGCGAGACCTGAAATTAGATGTTTATACAGAACGCCTGTCAATTTTCCTGACTTAACCAACTGTCATTCGAAAGGGCATCTAATAGAGTGTTTATGTAGCAACTTTGGAGAAAATCGTTAGAGCGGTTTTCGAGATACGGACTTACGGCCACTTCCGGTTTCCGATGACCAACTTCCGGTTTTCCAGTTTTCACCTAAATTTGAAAAAAATCATCTGTACACCAGACCTGTCTCAGTTCTGAAGTTTTGTACTTCTATCTTTAGTAGTTTCGGAGATATGATAGCCAGAAGATTCCCCACATACATGCACACACATACACACACTGACCAATTGCCAAAATCAACTTTTTTTTGGACTCAGGAGACCTTAAAACATGTAAATCAGGTGAATACTCGATATCGAATTTTTGAACCGAATACAATAATACTACCATTACCTACAGTAGTCGGGTAATGGAAGTGAAAAAGGTTATGTGATGACCATAAAATATTAGTTTTTGTAATGAAATTTTAAGAAAGGGCCACATTTTGAAAAATGAGAAGTTATAATAAAATTCCAGGTCAATGCGGTTTATAAATTTACTTCGTGGCAAAATATCACTAAATATTGCCACGAAGTAAAATTTAAACAGAAAATTAATTACCATAAAACAGACCTAATCGTCCTACGTCTGTAAGAATCAGTCTCAATCTTAAATAATTAGAACACGTCCCTTTGCGCAGTTTAGCAATTTTTACATAGAAATGGAATTACTAAATTTACTAGGTCTATAAAATAGTATTATGGTAGCATTATCGTTTAAAAATTAATAAATCCTTTCTCACTTTTCGAAGTAAAATTACCTTTCAACGATCATGGTAGCTAAATCACATTGTTGTAATGAAATTATTAGATCCAGTATTTGTTCTTTTTATTATACTTCTTAATGTATTGTCATAAACTTTTCCCGATTATGTTGTTAATTTATAAATGAAAAAAAAAAAAAAAAAAAAAAAAGTATATACTTTCATTGCCATAAAAATTTGCGCAACAAGAAGAGTTGTCAGAATGAAACGAAATTTTACATGCATAAGTACAATGTTGATATAAGTAAATGATTACAAAATCAAAGCGAAATGATCATTTATTACAGGAAAAATTACGAAAGAATGGGGGGTTTAGTAACCTGTTGGACCACCTCTAGAGTGAATGTACGATGCGATACGGGCAAGCATTGTGGCATGGGTAAATTCACCCGAAAACTTTGCAAATTTGTCGAAAATTTTTTAGTTATACTTCACTTTTAACATTCAACATTATGTACTAAAGTTTGAATCTCTACATTAAAAAAAAAAAAAAAAAAAAAAAAAAAAAAAAATCCTACAGCTTTGTTCAAACGAATGGTTGAATTATATATGCCTATGACAGTTGAAACAAAATATATATTTTTTGTAAGAAACTGAAATATATTGATAGAACTTTTTTCGCTATTTTTTTCTTTTCTCGTCTTTATGATGTAAAATGCAGTGATGACTGTTTCGATTTAAATTATGTTAATTTGTTTAAGAAAATGTAGAAAGAATATTTACTTTCTTCTTCTAGATCTGTGAAGCTACAACATATTAATTTTAAATTGATGACGTTTCAGATATATGAATAAAAACTGTAACATTGCAAAAAAATTTCGCTCCTTTTCATTTTGTTCGAATAATATTTGCCAACTTTTTATCGGGAATATTCAAAATGTAGTGATACGGATTAAACTGGTGAAGTTAAGGTAAACTTCCTACATTTTAATGTCACTTCTTTTCAAATTTTTGTAGCGTCTTTTTCTGCTATATAATTGTCGGTGTATTTCTCATGAGAGAATCTCCTGCTCATGTCGAAATGAATTTTACATCCCAAATACCTGTGTATCCGCTCCCCGTTTATTAAAGCATCTTCATAATTTGCGCGGAGGAGGGGAAGATTTACGACCGGAATTCTCAGCAAGGATGTTCGGAAGACGCTCTGCTGGCGATCCATTAGTTTTAACAGCTGATGAGTCCGAGGAAGTGGATGTGGAAGTGGACGGCAAGATTGATTGCGTTCACGCTCTTTCCTTAGGTACAAAATTAGCACACTTCTCATTAAACCCTGACTTCTTCAATCGAATTTTCATTTAGCAGTGCGATTCATTTTGTGGGAATGAAATGGATGGAGGAATAGGTCAAAAGGAGACAGAAGTCAATTGAAAATTTCGTTTTTACTAGTGATAATGGTCAAGACGTAATAATGAAAATTGCTTTAAAAAAAAAAAAAAAAGAAAAAAGAAAAGTTAAATATATATAATGGCAAATCGAAAAAAGACAAACATAGAAAACGAAGTGTTATTGCATTTATAATTACAAAATTGCATAGGGTGCTACTTTTAGAAACGTGAAAATAGGCTTTGCTAATAAGTTAAAACAGCATAGAAACGAGAACCACACACTGTCCTATAAACAAAAACTTAAAAAATTGTTTTCTTTTGTCAAAAAATAAATAAAATAATAATAATAATGGATTTTAATCACTGAACATTGAAGAAATACTATCATTTTTTCTCCACACTAAGACTTATTATTATTTCAAAACAGTTGTTTACCGCTTTCACAATTACGGAATTCTTATTTTTCATGAATTCTTTCTCTTATTATTATTTGGAAAAAAAAAAAGGAGGGGGTGGCATCCAATAAAATGCATCTATATTATTAAACTGGATACTACACTGAGTACTGGAAATTGAGTATGATGAAAGATTAATCAATTCAGATATGCATTTGGAAAGTTTTTATTTAATTATTATTTTCTTTTCATTAATTGAAACAACTTTTCAGAATGATCAGTAATTGGTCTGATCCGTTATATTTTCTGAAAGTCTCAATCAACATTAACACTGACGCTGCTATCTTCTGAGACAGAAGAATAGAAGAGAAATTCTGTCCTATCTGTACACTGTTAAAAAAAAAAAAAAAAAAAATACGACTGTGCTGCCAGAAATTCTCTGTAATTAAAGAAAAATACGTATTGTCAACGTAAGTTTTCCGTAATTTACGACTTTTTTCTCAAATTACAGAGAATTTCTGGCAGCAAAGTTGCATTTTTTTAACAGTGTAGTGTTGTATTAAAGTAACTTTATTTACATATTTTATAAGCATATATTATTTTACAGTATGTAAAATATAAAATAAAATATTTTATTTGTTCATTGTAGATTAATTTAATACATAACTGAGTTATAAATATTTCTGATTGCACCTAAGAGTCTAAATAATTCTTGAGTGAATCAGAATCCACTTTTGATCTTTAACATAAAGTCTAAGCTTTACAAATTAAGCTCGTTCACATAATCAGGGGTGCAGAAAATGTTCAGACCTCTGAAATTTCCCCAAAAATAACGCACCAACCTATTATCTGAAAGGTTTTTTTTTTTTTTTTTTTGGGGGGGGGGGGGGGTAACGGGTATTTAAAGGGAATACACTTGTAAAAGAAGAATACAGCTGTTAATTTGTAGTTTAATATTCGAAAATTTGTTTTTTCAGTAATTTTTTCTTACTTCCGTTTTCATTTTTATTTTATTCTAAGATAATAATTATTCAAAATTTCCCCAGACAGCCAGAATTTCCCCCGAACATCGTTCGCACGTTCGGACATATTCTGCACCCCTGCACATAATGTTAAAAAATGTCGCAAAGTAAACTCGACGTTAACGCTTCTCCTCGTGCAGTGGCTGCGGTACCCAAATAAAAACTGTGAAAAATCCGCCCCTATTGTGCTTTTTTTTAAAATGTTATCTCTTATGGTTTTAATATAAACAAGAATTAATTCTAGCCCTAAATGAACATTATAGATGTGATTATTTACTTGAAGTTATTAGCGTACATTTGACTTTAAATACAAAATATGTTAGATGTTAGCTAATAAACAATCACATTATTATTAGTTAACATCTAACATATTTTGTATTTAAAGTCAAATGTACGCTGTAAATAATCACATCTATAGTGTTCACTTAGAGCTAGAATTAATTAATGTAAAATATAATTTTTTAAATCGATCTTCTAATGTTGTAAAATGTATTGTAAATACGAAAAAATTCATGTATTAGTGATTTAAGAAGAAATGTTAGCGTGTGCAATTTTCAAAATTAAAATTTTGGTTAAAAAAAAAAAAAAAAATTAAATTTCGGAAAAGAAATCGCTTATAAAAAATGACTTTACCATTATCTCTTTTATTAAAAGAAGCAATATGTCATGTTCCATAAAATCAGTCAGACGCAGACGAAACCATTCGCAAAAATTTTATCATTTAAATATATTTGTAATCGCTTTATAACCGAATCTATAACTAAAATAACATTTTGGAATGAACTAATATAATAAAAACTAACTTTTTCTAACCTCATAACAAATCAAACAACCGAATTCAAAATTCCATAGATTATCTCTTGATCCGTAATGAATGAAAATTCAAGAGATTAAGATTTCAATAATTTTATAAATTGTAAGAAGTATTTAAAAAAGAATTTTTAAGAATTGATTTAAAATATATTACTTATCTTAAAATACGGGAAAACATGCGAAATATGAATATTCTAAAAATACATGAATTTTTTCGTTTAGATGTGCATTCGTTCAAACTTCAAACACAGTTCTATTCTTTAACCACATTTCTTGCGACCATGGAAGCCTCTGCGCAAATGCGGATTGAACGAGTCCAGTGTTAAAATAGGGGTGACTGAGAGAAAAAAGCGATAAGGGCACACCGAATAACTGGATGTTTGCCAAATAACTATCTCTCGAGCAATTTTGCATCCCTCCAAACTTTTGGACTCGACCTCACTGCTAGTCGTAGGAAACGTGGTCGCACTATATTTAAATTTTAAATATGGAGAATCACGCGAGTAAACAAATTCTATTCGAGCATGCGCAGTTTCAGCCTGAGTGGTTCAGGTACCTCCAACACGAGAGGGCTTTGTCATCGATCAGTGACGTAACTATGACGCAACCGTGACATAGTACGCTACCCATTGCTCCATTGTAGCAAAGCTTTACAGAGTAAGCGTATTCATTACAATGGAGCAATGGGTAGCGTACTATGTCATGGTTGCTTCATGGTTACGTCATAGATCGATGACAAAGCCATCTAGTGTTGGAGGTGACTGAACTACTCAGGCTGAAACTGCGCATGCTCGAATAGAATTTGTTTACTCGCGTGATGCTCCATATTTAAAATTTAAATGGAACTGTGTTTGAACGAATGCACATCTAAACGAAAAAATTCATGTATTTTTAGAATATTCATATTTCGCATGTTTTCCCGTATTTTAAGATAAGTAATATATTTTAAATCAATTCTTAAAAATTATTTTTTTAATACTTCTTTGCAATTTATAAAATTATTGAAATCTTAATCTCTTGAATTTTCATTCATTACGGATCAAGAGATAATCTATGGAATTTTGAATTCGGTTGTTTTATTTGTTACTAGCCGCCTTCGGCGACCAGCTGGTTCACGATCCCTGAAAAATCCGACTTTACGAAATTCCCGCTCGGTGGCGCCTGCGGCGCCTTTTTCCCGTTTCAGGTCTAATAACAGCTTATTGATATATCGTGAAAATCTGAAAATAGCTTATTGAAATCGCAGTAAATTCCCGTGCGGTAGCGCCTTCGGCGCCCTCTTCCCTTTTCAATATCTGAAACAGCCTGTTCGCTAACCATGTTATAATCTTTCAAATTTCTGACTTTAGCTAAGTCCCGCTCTCCCCGTCTTAGAACTTACAACACCTTCCTCGCTTATTAGAATTTGAACCATTCAAATTTTAAAATATAGCAGCGCCATCTGGCGGTAGAAATTTCTGTAATATATTGTTCAATTCCAAATCAACAAAGCTTTCAAATGATGTATTACTTATGAAAATATTTTAATTAGTAGCTGAGATACAAAAGAAAACCTAAACATGAAACCTTAAAATGTGTAAATCGGATAAAATCTCGAATAATATTTTCGATAATATAAAAGAACTTTAAAATATCTTTCGAATGATGTATTAAAAATAATATAATCATAATTAGAATTTGAAATATTGAAATTTTAAAATATTTCAGCGCCATCTGGCGGTAGAAATTTCTGTAATCTACTGTTCAATTCCAAATCAACAAAGCTTTCAAATGATGTATTACTTATGAAATTATTTTAATTAGAAGCTGAGATATAAAAGAAAACCAAATACCTTGCCTTAAAATCTTAATATGCCAACCAATTTCAAATGCTGTAACTCTTTTTTTTTTTTTTAATTTTTGCCCTTTTTCCCTCTCCCTCAAGCCCTCCCTAATAATCGTACTCTTTCAAAAATATTCACAATCGAATTATCGGGCAAATACTGCAAAATATAAGACAATCTTTTTCCAATAAATATGTCATTTTTTTAATTATTCATATATTTTCATGAAAATTGAACAGTAGCTTTATAATATGCTGTCTAGGCCGAATATTAATTCAAATGTAACGTGAATGAAAATTTGAAAAAAATTTAAAATTGCAATTTTTCCCCCCAGTATAAAACACATGATATCTTAATTGATTACAACCATTTCCGTTTTTATCACAGACAGTTGTCTCGTATGTGTTTTGTTTCCGATCGAGACCGCTTAGAAAATCGTCTGCCCGTTGCCAATTAAATTTCATAGTTTAGTTAATTTTAAAAAATCTAATTGATGTATCGATAAGCCGCTTGCACTCTTAGATTTGGAAAAAATTCCCCTTTCATTTGGTACCAAATTCGTAATGATTGGACTAATATTTCTAATTTATTTTCTATTTTTTCTGCTTTTAACTCCGTTAAAATATCTACTTTTATGTAATCTTGGTGAATTCTGAGTCATTGAGATCGCTTTTTGATTAAGACATAGGTCTACATTTTAATTAATATCTCCGCAACTAATTAAAATTTTTAAATTCTGTTTTGACTATCCCCTCGGGCAGGCTTCTGAGCACCCGTATGTCAAATTTTGTAGTTCTGCGTTCAGTAGGGGCTGAACGTATAGATGCTCAGACAGACAGACAGACAGACAGAGAGACAGACATCTTCTTTTATTATTATATATATAAGATGAGGTTAGAAGAAGTTAGTTTTGATTATATTTGTTCATTCCTAAATGTTATTTTAGTTATAGATTTGGTTATAAAGCGATTACAAATATATTTTAAAATTTTTGCGAATGGTTTCGTCTGCGTCTGATTGATTTTATGGAACATGACATAATACTTTTTTTAGTGAAAGAGATAATGATAAAGTCATCTTTTATAAGCGATTTCTTTTCTAAAATTTAAAGTTTTTTTTTACCAAAATTTTAATTTTGAAAATTGCACACGCTAACATTTCTTCTTAAATTACTAATACATGATTTTTTTCGTATTTACAATACAATTTACAACATTAGAAGATCGATTTAAAAAATTATATTTTATACTAATTAATTCTAACTGTAAGTGAACAATAGATGTGATTATTTACTTGAAGTTATTAGCGTACGTTTGACTTTAAATACAAAATATGTTAGATGTTAACTAATAATAATGTGATTGTTTATTAGATAACATCTAACATATTTTGTATTTAAAGTCAAATGTAGGCTAATAACTTCAAGTAAATAATCACATCTATAATGTTCATTTAGGGCTAGAATTAATTCTTGTTTATATTAAAACCATAAGAGATAACATTTTTAAAGAAAGCACAATAGAGGCGGATTTTTCACAGCTTTTATTTGGGTACCGCAGCCACTGCACGAGGAGAAGCGCTAACGTCGAGTTTACTTTGCGACATTTGTTAACATTATGTGAACGAGCTTAATCTGTAAAGCTTTGCATTGTAGTGAATACGCTTACTTTGTAAAGCTTTGGATAAAGTCGTCTGCGAGAGAAATGGGTGATCTCAGATCACTCTGTATTAATTATCCCTACAAACAAAATTAATAAGGACCAACGTTGAAACTGTTGTTTTCGTGGAGCTTTTTTTGGACAACGGCTGTAAATGATGGTTGGCTCAATGGACAGCCCTGTCGTTTGCAGTTTGCAAATCGCAGACCCATATTTAGCATTATATGCTAGAACTTGGTATTTGCTATTTTTATACTTTCGCTCAAAAAAAAATAAAACCCTCGGCATTGTTTTACTGTGTGTAATAAAATTATGTAGTCTCTTTGAAGTTACGCAAAGGTTAGAAAAGAGCCTTTATGGGCAAATTTAACATACTAATTACTATTGAACTCGGAACGTTGATTTTTTATGGTGAGCTAACCGTAACTGCCCAGCAAATAAAATATACCGTTGGTCCAACTGACTTTCTTTCAACTAAGCAAGAGCCAACCGCGCGAATCAATTATTTATTGATGGGCCAACGACAAGTAACAGGGATGCCCTGTGACTTGCCGCTCGTGATCGAAATGATTGCAAGTCTTGCCGAAAATTGCAATCTGTTGAAATAGAAAGCTAAAGCAGATACCTCGGAATGATTAATATATAACCCGTGGGATAAAAACTGCTTAACTCTCCAATTTGTAGAAAGTTCTTTTTACTTTTACAAATAAAGTTCAACCAAAATCGTGTTCTATTTATTTCCACAGAATGTAAAAGATTCTAGAGAAAATTGTACTCATTAAAAAAAAAAAAAACAAGAAGATTTAAAAAAAAACGCACAAAATGCATTTAGTTCATTTTTCACGTGTTTTTTAGCTCTAAAATGAAAGCTCTTTTTTTTTTTTTTTTTTTTTTTGAAAAACAAGAAGAAATAAATTTCACCATTGGCAATTTGAAAACGGAGTTTAAAAAATTACATGAGGTAATGAATAATTCGAGTGACGATTTCTCCCATATAGAAAATGGGCTCGGCTTCCGACGACGATAGGGGTCCTTTAAGTGCTACTATAAGAAGGGACAAAAAATGTATATATATATTATTATTATTGATTAATTTTATCTTAGTTGTTTTCTAAGATAAAGTCTACACATAAAGTAGCTCTACCCCCCATCCCGAACAATAGTTAAACATTCAAAAAAATTTTGAAGAAAAAGGAGTTAGGGGATAATTTTGCTGATATTTTTCATTTTCCTGACATTCTTCAATAGTTTCATATAAGAAATAGATATTTAAGAGACATGTTATCTGTTTTACTTACCTGCTCATTTTATCAGTATTTTTGTATTATTTTATCTATTTGTTATCAGTGTTAACACAATTTAATCTGATAAAAAGCAATTTGTGTAACAATATTATTTAGATGCTATTGATAGTGTTATCAAAAATATATTATGCATTAAAAGCCTTCTTCTTCTTCTTCTTCTTCTTTTTTTTTTTTTTTTTTTTAACTTGTCTTTATTCTCTAATAAGAGTGCATTTTATAGAAATGTTTGTTGATTCTGTCAGTTTTAATTTGTTCACTTGAATTTAAAAATCGTAGTGTCGTTCCACCCGATTTTTCGAATATTTATTAGTTATTAGGTACGTAAATAAATTTGAATAATTGAAAAATTCAGTAAAAAAATCAAACGTAAAAAGTACAATAAGATGTTTGAATATTTCTAATCAAGTTCGAATATTTCCACAATGGACTGTAATGCACCCGAATTCTTTTGTGCGTCCTGTGAAAGATTATAAATTTAAACAAGGAATTTCCAGTAACGACCATGCTGCAGTAAAATTCTAAAACTTATTTCTGTTTTAATCTCTCTCTCTTTTTTTAAAATAATTTAAGGAATTTTTTTTTTTTTAAGTAACATTATTAAACTAAATGTATAAGAATTTTATTTCATATCCCAATATATATGTATGTGCATGTGTGTATTCTACACTTATAAAAATTTATATAGTTTTCGACGAAGGCCTGTAACATGAGTACCCAATTTTAACTTATTCAGATAACACGTTTAGATGCTATCGCATTGCAACTAATTTGAGTTCATTGACCATAATAAAGAATTTAAAACTGTAAGTCATAAACTCATCAAAATCTATACAAGCCTTACGATGGGGAACTGTGAAACATACAAGACACCCTCCCCCCCCCTTTTTTTTTTTAGCTCAACCGCCTAAGTAACGTTTTGACGCTGTCGCACTTCAAATAATTTTAATCCGTTGGCCATAATGATAAATAAATTTTCTTTATGCCCCTGAAAGAACTGTAGTCATACAATCAAAATCTATACGGGTCAGGCGACGGTAACCTATAACAAACTTACCAATTTTGAGCTCAATCGAATGTAGCTTTTGAATATTATCATGTTCATTCTCATGTGTACACATACAGAAACACATACACACCTCACCATAAAATAGTAAAAGGGAATCCAGGAAACCTTAAAACATATAGATACACAAAAATTTCATAGCTGATTTTTTTTTTTTTTTTTTTTTTTTCATGATTATAATACTTTCCTTACATGTAGTATATGTTTATATATATATATATATATATATATATATATCATAAAAAACGACAGTTTTTTGAGTGACGCAGCAAAGCTCAAACAAAGCTTAGCAGCGACACTCTATTATACAGCTAGTTTTACATCAGAAGAATTTGGAAACGCCGACATTTAATATCTCAGTAAATAGGAGATATTTTGATCTGATGTTTTCAGAATAATCTTTTATCTTCTGCATGATGCTATCCTGAAAGTTTCACACTTCCACATTCTATATATTTTGAGATCTGAAATTGCAATTTAAGACTTCAAAGGAAAAATGGTAATTGTGTGAGTTTTTTTTCTCGAAAACGGCTCGAAGAAATTTTATGAAATTGATATATGATATTAATTTATTTTGTCTAAGAATCGTGACGTGCTTCGTTTTTCCCAAAAAACTCTTGTTTTTTATATATTTCACTTTAAAAATGGAACTATATTACCTCGCGGATTACACTATTTTCTTTCGCATCGCTCAAAAGAAAAGATTGTAATCCGGTTTGGAATGTTCGCGGACGTATACAGTCTTCGTTTCCATTTGAAATATTCAATCTCAGATAGGTAATTTGGCTCCATCTATCGGCAGTTAGTGTCAAAAACAAACTTACAAAATAAAATAGTTTTCTTTCTTTAATATATATATTAAATGTGTTATTTATTTGGAGATTTGTATTTTATATAATATTTTTTTTAATCAAAATATTCATTCAATTCCATTGTTTTCAAGTTGATACGTTGTTAACTTTCAAAATTGGTTTTATTTTAAAAAGTGATTGAAACAACAAAAACCTTTTTCTTTACTTTCATAAAAATGATAGATAATATCATAATCATATTTGTAATTTTTTTTTAAACTAAGTGATAAATCACTTAAACTATGGATAAAAAAAATCCTGAATAATAATAATAATAATAATAATAATTAATTGATTAATTTGCTCATTAAATTTCTATAATATAGTATGTAAAGGAAATATTTTACAAAGATTGTAATAATTATAATATATCAAATCCAAATCTAAAATTGCATGTTTTCCGTTATTATTATTATTTTTTAATTTTATAAAATAATAGTGTAATGAAATTAAAAACTCGGTTACCAAACACTTAAATGCATTGGAAAAACTCTGAAAACAGAATTAAAATTAGTAAAATAAGTAATAAAATAAAATTAAGTAAAATACATCTTTATTTGACTTTAATTTAAACCCATAATATATTTTTAAAAATATTAATTAATTAATTTTGTTTAATTAATTAATCACGCTATCCAAAACTGTAAATAAAATTTATGGAAATGTTTATTTTGTGCCATCTTATCCAAATTAATTGAAAAAAGCGAAATTTTTAGTTGTAGTTTTGGATAGCGTGACGCAGAAGATAAAATAATTCATTGAAATAAGTACATTTCAGTACATAATATAAACTTAATGAAAGTGATATATTTGACTGCGTATTTGAAAATTAAAAGCAATATTTCAATGTGCAAATATACTTTAATATGCAAAACAAAATAATTGCAGTGGAATTTAAAAACAAATCATTTAGTGTAACATCACTGCGTTGCTGGAATTTTATATCATTTCTTTTAAAACACATATTTTGATATTATAAGAGATGTGAATGAAAAGGTATATCGGTAAGTAAATGTTATATATTATTTTATGTTGAAAATAACGTTTACACTGTAAAAAGAAATAGAAGAAAAAAACAAATTCAAATAAGAAAATCTCTGTATTTTTTAATTAATAGCAAAGCGTCACTGAAAATTTGATATCATTATTTTTAAGACCCGTATTTCTAATTCTTATAGCCATAAAGTGCAGTGCTGCGTCACAAACCTTTAACCCATTAAGGGTTTTTTGTATTGATATATATACAAGATTAACAAATCTTGCTTTATTTATGAGTATATCAAAATAATTTCTAGCACTACGAGAAAAAGGTTGCACTTCAATCATTTTGAGAATTATCATTTTTGAGATCGCATTTGAAGTTACAAAAACAGAGTAATTCAAAACAAAGCGCACATGTAAACTGCCACAGAGTTTATTATAAACTGTGCTGTACCTTCATAATGTTTCTAAAAATTTAGAAATCATACCATTTCGAACTTACAAGGAAATTTACAACACAATTAACAATTTAAAATTTTAATTTATTTTCTTGTTCTTTTGATGTTAAACTCTCCCATCGATTCAAATTACCTATATTACTTTCCGAACATATTCAATATATAAGGAAAATATTGTAATCTTTCAAAAATCCAACTTTGAGATTTTGGTGCATCTATACGTTTTGATGTATCCTGAATTCATTTTTGCTTTTTTTACGGTGATGCTTGCGTGTATGTGAATGAACACGAGAGTGTCTAAACAATTTATTCGATTAAGGTCAAATCTGGTAAGTAAATTGTCTGGTAAGTACTGTCACCGTCTATACGGTTTTGAAGAATGTGGAAGGGAGTAAGTTTTTAATAGAATACAATGTAAAATTCTTATACATTACGATCTATATGGACTCAAATTATGTGAAGTTCGTTTTTAAAATTGTTTAAAGCATATAAAAAGCATATGTTAGTTGCACTGCTAAAGTATGATCATTATGGGAAATGATGTGCGTATAGCCCTTTCATAGGGAAGATGAAAGAATTTAAACATACTACATCCTATGGAGACTAATTCTGTGAAACGCATTGACTGATATACGTTTCAGAAATTTGCTCTATCGTGATAGTTATTTGAAATTCTGGGCTTATCTTTTATAATTCTTTAACAGGAACATACAAAGGGATTCGTATACATTGCAGTCTTTTGTACAGAATTTGCGGAGAAATACTCAAGCATCCCATTATTATAGTTTTATTATTATTATTATTATAACGTTTGTTTGAAGGCAAGGTAACTGCAAAACAGGGTTGGGTTTCTTCCAGAAGAAACTAGTTTATTTCAGTACAGTGGAAGAAAGTGGAAAAAACCGGAAGAAATGGCAAATACTGAAAGAAACGGAAGAAACCAAAACAGATATTTCATATTAAAATATATTAACTACCTATATAAAAGAATTAAACTCAAAACCATTTCTGGTAAAAACAAAAAAAATTTAAAAAAAATCCCGAAAAATATTTTTTTAAATATAAAAATTCATAATTTTATACGCAAAGATTATTATTATATTAAATTTTTGAAAAAAAAAAAATGCAATTATACATTAATTACTATCTCTTATGTGTACTAGCATTCATATTTCAATGTTTATTTTAAGAGATTAATGTTTTTAAAACTTTTTGCATAGATACTATCGCATATTATCATATGTTCAAATAGTACAAGTTATAATAGTTAATATAATTTTTTGCCAAAATATTTGTCCACTATTTTTTTTCTTTAGAATACATTCATTTGTAGGAACTCTAAGCTGGTAAACCAGTGAATTATATTACGTATGCATTGTGTAAAGGCAGAGACTCCGACTCCAATATATCATTGAAAGAGACATTTCAGTACAAAGAAGCAGACAGTCTGGAGCCTAACGGCTCGCAGCGGAACATCTCTCCTTTGTAGAAAGGTATGTCCGTTTCCCTTTGATGAACGTGGGAAGCCGCGTGCTTGAGAACTTTCCCTTCGAGAGGAATTCAACGCGTCAGAGCCGATGATGGAATTTCGAGCGAATCAGGGCCTGCATCTGAGATTTTGTTTTTAGAAAAACACGCCCAATACGAACTGTAATTTTTACGATGAGAGACTAGAAACGACAGTTCACGTCGGAGTTTTGGAAAGGCAGGAATCCCAGAGCAGGTCGGGCTAGACCTCGGGAAAGGAACTGTTATTTTCTGGAGAAGACTGCAGAAGCGGTCACTGACTGATGAAATCACTGTGGACTCTATCTGAAATTCCTTCCAGTCTTATACTGTACAACCCACTATCTTATTGAAAACCATTTCATATCGAGGAAATACAGCAAAATATGTTTATATTGTAAATTACTAAAAATTAATCTAGTTAAATTAAAATTCGGAAAAAATATTAATTTCTTGTTCTGATTAGTCAAGTCAATAATTCTCTGCCACTCACCAAGATACTACAGACTAATAGAAAAAAGAAAATTTGGTGGCAGCGGTGGGATGACAGTATATAGAGAAGAGTGAATCTAAGCAGAAGCGAGGAAAGAGATTCCAGAATTCAGAAGAGATCCTCAGCGTAGACCAGGCAACAACGGAGGCAACGACCGGTTCCTAGTACGGAAGCAGCGTTACGAAGCCCTTCGACGTAGACGGGAGAAGCCAAACAGCGTACGGAGAGCCAGTCTAGAGCAGGAGTGACGGAGTGCCCTTTCAAAAGATCAAGAAGAGGAGCACCGATCCCTGGAGTAGTGGTCTTGTGCCTGCTAAAAGTGTGCTCAGCGGAGATGTGCCCACCTTAGATGAAAACATCAGTTAAGGTAAGGATATTCCGTTCATTCTTGAGAGGCAATTAGTAAAAATAAAAAAATTGTTTGTCTTTGTATATTCTGGCAGAAAATTTTTAATGTTTGAGCGAAATGCTTAATGTCTAAAATTAACAGGTTAGTTAATTAAATTAAAGGAAATAATTCATTATTTAAAAGTTTAGAATTGACAAAATAGTTAATTTGTTAAGAGAATTTTAAATTTATGTTGGAAAAGAAAATTTCCTTAACCTTGAAGAAAATTAAAAGGAAGTAAAATTGTAAAAGAAATTGAAATTTAAAAAGAAAGCAGAAAAAAAAAAGGGTTCTTGTTATCCCTAAATAGAAAATTCTGAAAATTAAGTAGATATATTTATTATATAATGGAAGTTTGCAGAAAAACAAACTGTGAATGATATATTTAAATTATATTCATTAAGAGAATTTTCAGAGTTTTAAGTTGTGTGTATTTATGGTATAATCTATGGTTGCACAGTGTGAAAGAACTCCTTATTTTTGTGTATATTAATTGTTCTCTTTAAATTGCTTGTAAGCATAAGCTTAAATTGGGTAAAAAAAAAAATATTGCAAGATATTGCAGGAATCCGAAAGCCAAATTTGGTATTAAAGTGTGTATTATTTAGTTATTTATTTAAATTGTGCTTGTATTTGAAATTTTAAATAATTGCTAAATGTGTATTGCGAATAATTAGGAAATTGAGAATATTTAGTAAAATTGTGTTAGGAAAATTTCAAACCAAAAATCATGGCTGCTTTGCACGAATATTCAAAAGTGGATTTAAAATTTTTAGCAGAAGAATGGGAAGTAGATATTCTGCCCACCGATGGGACAAGGTCCATAATAAAAAAAATTGAACAATCTGCAGAATTTAAATTAGAGGTGGCTTTGGCCCAAATTAAATTAATCAAGGAAGAACGATTAGCGCAAGAAATAAAAGAGGAACGTTTAGCCCAAATTGAAAGTGAAAAAGCACAGAGAGAATTCGAATTAGAACGTCTCAGGTTATCTCAAAGTATAGAAACGACAAGCTTAAACTCTAGCAGAGAAGAGCGGAAATATACTCCCCCACTTAAATCTATTATTCATAAATTTGATGAGTTAAATTCTGACATGGCTTTATATTTAAATCTATTCGAACGTCAAGCGAGTAAATTGGGGTTAGAGAGCTCAGACTATGTAAATCAATTACTTGCTTTGTTACCCACCAAATTAGCAGAACAAATATTAAGACAACCGGCGGAAAAATTAGAAGATTTTGATTACATCAAAAATTATCTGTTAGATCGATTTAAGGTTGACGCTGAGTCATTCAGACAAAAATTTAACAACCACCAGCGATCAAGTGGAACGTCATTTCGAGATTTAGTTTATGACTTGGAAACATTCTTGTTAGGTCGGTTGGAAAAACTAGAAATTGGGGACTTTGAGAGCTTGAAGAAATTACTAATTTGCGACCAGATAAAAAAAAGGGCTTGCGCAGAGATGAAAGAGAAGTTTCTAGATTCTTGGGCGAAAGAGACTGATCCCGAAGAATTAGCTATTAAACTAGATGAATTTGAATCCGTTAGGAAAGCCATAAAGAAAAATTGGGTCGGTAAAGAAAAAGATGACCGAAAACCCGATAAAAATAAATTTACATTTTCAAAAGAAAACAAAGAAAAAAAGCCATTTAATTGGCGCGATAGGACAAAATCGCAGGAAAACAAAGGGAAAGAGAACGTCTATGAGAAAAAGAAAGAGATCCGATGTTTTTATTGTTCCGTTGTCGGGCACTACAAAACTAATTGTCCGAAATTAATTAAAGATCAATCAACAGCAGTTGTAAATCAGATAGGAATTACAGACGATTTAGGATCTTGTTTCGCACCTTATTTAGGGGAGGCCGAAATAAATGACGTCAAAATTGTCACCCTTCGTGACAGTGGAGCAAGCTTCGATCTTATAGGAAAACAATACATAAAACCGGAGCAATTAACCGGAGAAAGTATTTGGCTCAAACAGCCGTTGCAGAAAGAATTACACTGCCTGCCGATCGCTAGTGTTACGCTTAAGATTGCAGATATTGGGACTGTTAGCACGAAAGCGGCAGTAGTTGACGACTCACTGGAAATGAATCATTATCTTTTGGGTAATCAAACGCATGAAATTATCGAAGGCGCAAAAATGAAAAAACCAGAGTTAATCAACCAAGTAGTAACTCGCGCGAAAAAAAGGCAGAGCGAAAAAGAGGAGAGAGAGAGATTACGAGAATCCGAAACCACCAACGCAGTAGCAGAGATACGGGAGGAAACCCCTATTGTCATTCCCCCCTCTGAGAAAGAGAGGAGATCTCTAAGCCTTCTAGGGGTAAATAGGGAAAGGCTGAAAGGATTACAGCGTGAAGACGCGACTTTAAATCCGTGTTTTGAAAAAGCGAACAAAGGTAATTCCGAGTTCATTTTAGAAAATGAAATCCTTTTTAGACAATCTAAAACAAATCGCGGGGAGGTTAGAAAACAAGTGATTATTCCTGTAACACTTAGAAAAGACGTAATGGAATTATGTCATTCGAATGTTGGCGGACATCTCGGAGTCACAAAGACGAAAGATAAAATCTTCAGGTATTTCGCGTGGCCAAATTCGGTCAAAGAAATAGAGGAATTTGTATTATCGTGTCACCATTGTCAGGTGATAGGGAAACCTAGAGAGGTGAAGAAAGCGCCTATGAAAAGGGTTCCCATAGTAACCGAAGTGTTCACTCGGTTTTCCGCTGATCTAACGGGACCACTCCCTCTAAGTGAAAACGAAAATAGGTACCTTTTGACAGCTATGTGTTTGTCTTCGAAATATCCGGAGGCCATACCGCTTAAAGAAATCACTTCTCCAGCAGTGATAAACGGGTTCTTACGAATGTTTAGCAGATTCGGGTTCCCGCGAGAGATTCAATTAGATTTAGGAAGAAGTTTTACGAGTGAATTGACCGAGACCTTTTTCGAAAAGTTTGGAATAAAAGTGATTCATAGCTCCATACATCATCCCCAATCCCAAGCGATTGAGAGATTTCACCGCACCGTAAAGCGATTATTAAAAGTGTTATGCTTAGAAAACGGAGCAGATTGGGAGAAAAATCTTCCATTTGCATTATTGGTGTTGCGTACTACCGTGCATCAATCTACCGGATATAGCCCTGCCGAACTCGTTCACGGCAAAAATCTAAGAACCCCCGAGACAATAAATTTTGAAAAATTATGCGGAATCGAAAACGAGGAACAAACGCCCGTTACTGAATACATCTTTGATCTTATAAATCGGCTAAAAAAATGCCAAGAATTAGCTATTGAATCGATGGAAGATGCGAGAGAGAAAAGGAAGCTTTGGTACGATCGGGACGCAGTTGACCGGAAATTTAAACCGGGAGACCAAGTTTTAGTGGTTGCGACGTACAAGCCGAATAAATTCGCCGTAAGTTGGATCGGACCGGGTACAGTGGAGAAACAAATCTCGGAGACTAACTATGTTGTGAATATTCCAGGTAGGAGGGAGCCCTCTCAAGTATTCCACGTTAATATGCTGAAACCTTATAGACAAAGGGCAGAGATGATAAATGTTTTGTTTAGTGAAATCACTAGCGTGGATAATAAAGAAACAGATTTAGAAATAGTATATCCACACTCTGACCCAAATGTTTATGACTTCAACGAAATCGTAAGAAATGGAAATTTAGAAATGAAACATACTACCGATCAGATAGAGAAATTAAAAGGGGTTTTGGATCGCCACAGGGACCTGTTTTCAAATGATCCAGGGCGCACCGATCTAATTGAGCACGACATCGAATTAATTTCCGACAAACCGGTTAGAATTAAACCGTACAGAATGTCTCAAAGACAGACAGAAATTCTCAAAAGAGAGATCAAAAGAATGCTTGAATTGAACATAATCGAAATAGGGGAGTCGGACTATAGTAGTCCTTTAATTTTAGTAGAAGCCCCCCACAAACAGCCACGCCCATGTTTGGACTATCGCGTTTTGAATTCCATAACCAGAACCGAATATTTTCCAATACCGAACATCGAAGATCGTTTGGACTTAGTTTCAAGTGCTAAATTTATCACGCTTGTAGATCTAACGAAAGGATATTGGCAAATTCCACTGACACCTAGGGCGCAAAGATATGCGGCATTTTCCACTCCTTGGGGAAATTTTAGACCCTTAGTAATGCCTTTCGGATTAGTGAATGCCCCATATAGGTTCAGTAAATTTATGTCACTATTATTACAGGGCTGTGAAAACTTTTGCGTACCGTACTTAGACGATATCGCCATATTTTCAAAGACTTGGGAAGCGCATATGGAACATTTAGACATAATTTTAAAAAAAACTAGAGGATGCAAAGTTGAAAATAAAACCTTCTAAATGTCAATTTGCGCAAGACAGCGTAACATACTTGGGGCACGTTGTAGGGAACGGACGTAGGTCGCCCGCAGAAGCTAAAATCCAGGCAGTCTTGGATTTTCCGACCCCGAAATCTAAAACAGAAATTAGACAAATTCTCGGAATGGTAGGATACTACGCCCGCTATATCGAAAATTATGCCACTATTGTTGAGCCTCTAACTAGAGCGTTAAAAGGGAAAAATCGCAAAGAAAGCATAGAATGGTCCGCTGAAATGCAAAAAGCATTCGAGGAAGTAAAACGGAAATTAACAGACCAACCTATTCTTTATGCTCCGAATTACGAGCACCCCTTTATCGTACAGACCGATGCATCAGACTTAGGGGTTGGGGTAATCCTCGCTCAGAGAATAGAAAAGGAAGAGCACCCTATCTTATACTTGAGCAGGAAATTTACTGCTCCCGAAAGAAATTACACTACGACAGAAAAAGAGTGTGCTGCGATAATATTCGCTATAAAAAAGTTAAAGCACTACTTAGATGGACAAAAATTCACTATTGAAACAGATCACGATCCATTAGTCTGGTTGAAGAGAAATGCTGGGAAAAACCCTCGATTAATGAGATGGGCATTAACTCTGCAGCCATATGATTACACTGTAATACACCGGCCAGGGCGTGAGATAGCTCACGTAGACTGTTTAAGTCGAATGTAACTTTAAAAGCAAAAGAAATTTTTTGTATTGTAAATAAGCAAGTTAAATTTTCAAAATTAAAATTTTTTCTTTTTGGTGTTTTAAAATTAATCAGTATAATCAGGGAAGTATATATTTTAAGTGTAAAAATTATTAAGGTAGTGTTTAATTATTTTGGTTTTGTTGAAAAATCAACATTATATTTTTCTGGTAGATATTCCAATTTGTAGGGACTATTGCCTCTTTTAGAAGTGAATTTGAATATCCTAATTTCAGCTTCTTCTGATGAAAATTCGGCCCCAAAATGGCCCCGAATTTTTCTTTAAGGGGAGGGGAGCTGTAAAGGCAGAGACTCCGACTCCAATATATCATTGAAAGAGACATTTCAGTACAAAGAAGCAGACAGTCTGGAGCCTAACGGCTCGCAGCGGAACATCTCTCCTTTGTAGAAAGGTATGTCCGTTTCCCTTTGATGAACGTGGGAAGCCGCGTGCTTGAGAACTTTCCCTTCGAGAGGAATTCAACGCGTCAGAGCCGATGATGGAATTTCGAGCGAATCAGGGCCTGCATCTGAGATTTTGTTTTTAGAAAAACACGCCCAATACGAACTGTAATTTTTACGATGAGAGACTAGAAACGACAGTTCACGTCGGAGTTTTGGAAAGGCAGGAATCCCAGAGCAGGTCGGGCTAGACCTCGGGAAAGGAACTGTTATTTTCTGGAGAAGACTGCAGAAGCGGTCACTGACTGATGAAGCGGTCACTGTGGACTCTATCTGAAATTCCTTCCAGTCTTATACTGTACAACCCACTATCTTATTGAAAACCATTTCATATCGAGGAAATACAGCAAAATATGTTTATATTGTAAATTACTAAAAATTAATCTAGTTAAATTAAAATTTTGAAAAAATATTAATTTCTTGTTCTGATTAGTCAAGTCAATAATTCTCTGCCACTCGCCAAGATACTACAATTGAAATACTTTTAAACTCATCTACAAATTATCCAGGATATATATATATATATTTTTTTTTTTTTCACATTTTTCATTTATTTTTAAGTTGAAAAACCAATTTCAATATTCAACTGCTAAAAAACTTTTGATTATACCATGTTGCACTGCAATAAAGAAAATGAGGATATGATAACATTTTGTAATACAGTAATTATCGTGTACTTGTTCTCTTAACTAACTAAATGTCTTGTATTAGAAAGTAGAGGAAAGTGATACACACTATTTAATTACCAGTTAAAGAAATAACATTGTTTAAATAATAAAATTTTACTGGTTAAAGTGAAATCGATTTCTTTAATGGATTTTGAGTATTTTGGTATGTGATATGATCTTGGCTAAAAATCTCATGTAATTATTAATTTAGCATATATAATTAATAACTAAATTTTTATAGGTGTAATTAAATTTATTTAAAGTTATTAATTTGAAAACTGCGTTAAATACAATTTATATAATAAATGTTAAAAAATAAATAAATAAAAAACAGTTTCTTCCGTTTCTTCCACTTGGAAGAAACCTATTTCTTCCGACCGGTTTTTTCCGCCTTGGAAGAAACTTGCCAACCCTGCTGCAAAATGCTCTGAAAGTCGATTAAGTCTTTTCAGATTGTTTTGCTGTACTTTGTAGCATTATTTGTTTATTATCTATTTTTGTTTTCTCTTTATAACATTATGTAAACAGACTGTATGACAAAATGTTTCTGTGAATTCGGTATTCTGGAAAGACTAAAATTTCTTTCTGTTTAAAATATTGCATTTTCAGATGTAATAACAGTTTAATAAATATTCAAATGTTTCGTTACTATTAAAGTTTACTTCGTTATCGTATAACCTTAATACTTTAGCAACCATGTAATTCATTATTCCGTCTTCCACCGGATGTATCCGATGACTTTTATTTAAATACAAATGAAAAGACAACAAGTAAAAATTACGTCATTGATTCAATTAATTTTATGAATAACAAGTTATTATTTAACACCTTCGCTGTCGTCATAAAAGCGTCAAATTGTTTCAGACTAGACATTAATGCACACTTTTTTTTTTTTTTTTTTAACAAATAAAGAAAAGTATATACATACATTGTTTTATTTTGATACTTTTAATAATAAACTCCAAAATAATTATTATTTTGTAAACAATGAATATGCCATTACAAGTAAGATACATGTCAGAAAACGTATAAAGCCTATTGACTACGAGGGATTCTTTGGCCTGGTTGAAATGCCTTCATGAGGTGGTCTTTCTGAGGAAACTTAGCTTGTATTTACACGAGTTTTGGATAAAGCCACGGAAAATTTTGAACTACTAGGCCCAACGAGAGCTACCTAAGTTTGAAAATCGGCATCTCTCGTCTACTAGTTTGGAGAGCAGTCTCTCTCAACCATTGGTGGGACTCTTGGTAATGCGTGCGGTAATTTTTAAAACTCATTTCAGAAAATATTCATAGAAAGCCCTTGTGATTTATTCCAGCTGCATAACTTTAAAAATAGAATATAATTATTAATAATGTGTATGACAGTTGAAATAGAAACAATAATATTTCATTGTCGATTTCACGAATGATCTTTTCTGGTTTTTTACTTTTTATAGTTTTACAAAAGATCAAATTATATGATTTCAATTCTTTTTAAAAGACGGATTTGAGTATATATATATATGTTTTATTTGTTCCTTTAATTTATTGCCAATATAATAACGGGTGTTCGAGCGAGACTGACACATTAAGAAACATTCAGTCAAAAAAAAAAAAAAAAAATTAAATAAGTAAAAGCATTTTAATTGAAATTATGATTTTTATATCAGTAAAATATACAAATGAGTAGATTATTTTACTTCAAGTAACCAGACTGAAAACACCAGCTTCTCAAGCTTTATTCCTTACACTTCAAAATAACCCTTAATAACATCAAAATCAATATTCTTTTTATCCAATACTTTAATCTGTTAAATAACTTTTGCTTTTTGTCAGCTTTTCAACCTGTATTATAAACTCTTTGACTCAGTAATGACTAGAAATCTTCTATTGACCGGCACTGAGCACGGCTGTTTAGATATATATTCATACTTGCCAACCATCTCATTAATAACCGTGCAGTTGTTAACGCCCCCTGAAAAAAACGCCCCTTTTCTCACACCACTATATTTTTAGAGTTATTCTCTCCAAATGTTGTTACGATTAAATAAGACTAAAATTACTCAAAAAATTATTGGTGTGAAAAAAAGGCGGGTACTAAAAATTGTACGGTTCATAAAGAGATGGTTGGCAAGTATGTATGTTCCAGATGTATGTCTAGATATATGTTATTCCAGACTGCCGTGCACTGAGATGCATTTGTAGGGTTGCGCTCGCGGGGTACGTACATTACGGTAAGGTCATGTAAAAATACAGTGCTTTTTTTTTTTCCCTTTTCCTTTTTTAAGTATAATGCGACGAGACTTTGTTCGATCAAAATATTATTTTACAGTCTTTATGATATGCAGAAATAAATGGTAGCAACTGTTTCATAAAACATTTGTCCACATAAGTATCAGCTGTGATGGAGTTATTCCTTTGACAAATATATGGTTTCGAATTCGAAAGACCCATTTTTGAAATAACTGTTCAAAGCCAGGGTTGGCTAAAAGTTGCCCTACCCTAAAAAACTCGTTTTTTTTTTTTTTTTTTTTCAAATTCATTATTTCAAATTGCAATTTTATCCAATAACAAATTCTAAATGTAAAACAAATTAATGTATATTATTTAACGTGGCCAAAGAATTAAAAAAAATATATTGCAGGTATTGAAATTACTCAATAGAACAAAATCTTGAAAAAAAAAAAAAAAAAAAAAATCCTTATGAAAAATAATTTCATTAAAACATAAGAAACTAGTATGTTGTGGCCACCACAAGACTTTCTTCTATATTTTCCTATACATATTCAATCAGTAACAATATTTAAAAAAAAAAAAAAAGATTTTTTTTTTTTCTGAGGGTTTTTTTTTTTTTTTTTTTTTTTGTTAAAAGTAAAAAAAATCGATAACTTTGTTTTAAATTATCACAGATTTATGGTTCAACCATTCGTTTTAAAGGTATTGACGAGATCTTTCGAATGATACCCATCTTCAAAATTTAACCCCCCCGGGGGGGTACTTCCCCTCCAGGGGGGAACCGATGCCCCCCATGCACAATTTTTTTTTCCTAGTTAACTACTACTATTATCAATAATTCATTTTAATTTTACAGTCACAAGTGTAAAATAACTCTTATTACGCACAATTATACGAATTTTTGTCCTATTCTGCCATGTTAAAAATTTAGATAAAATGCTATCACAGCGCCTCCTGTTGAGCTATTGATCCCCAAATATAATCAGCACCAGTTTATATCGGGGACCAACTAAATACCAAGTTTGGTAAAATTTCGTTAAAAAAAAAAAAAAAAAAAAAAAATACGATTTTTTTTTCTAAGTTGTTTTTTTGTTAAAAGTAAAAAAAATCGATAACTTTGTTTTAAATTATCACAGATTTATGGTTCAACCATTCGTTTTAAAGGTATTGACGAGATCTTTCGAATGATACCCATCTTCAAAATTTAACCCCCCCAGGGGGGAACCGATGCCCCCCCATGCACAATTTTTTTTCCCTAGTTAACTACTACTATTATCAATAATTCAAATTAATTTTACAATCACAAGTTTAAAATAACTCTCATTATGCTCATTTATACAGAATTTTGTCCTATGCTGCCATGTTAAAAATTTTCATAAAATGCGATCACAGCGCCACCTGTTGAGCTATTGATCCCCAAATCTAATGGGCACCAGTTCATGTCAGGGTGCAACTAAATACCAAGTTTGGTTAAATTTCATTCATTGGTTCGTGAGATACAGCGTCCACAAAAAAATTATACAGACAGACAGACATTTTCTAAAAACTATCAATTCGTGTTCAGGACATCCCAAAACGTGTAGATCCGTCAAAAAACGGAGGCCGAAAATTTTCGCGAATCCAATACTTTCTCTATATTACATATAGAAGAAAGTAAAAAAAAAAATTATATATATAATAAAATGTGTGTGTGTGTGTGTGTGTCCGAAGCTTTTTAAAAAAAGGCTGATTGCAGAGTTACACATATTTGCATGAAGGTTCCTATTAAACTCTCCTGGTGCACCTCGAAGTCGGATTAGTTGTATTTTAAGTAGTTAAAATATAAAAATAGTTGTAAGATAAAAATCGTTTTATATACCATGATTTTAAAATTTTCTGTTGAATCATAGCTATAGAACTACATTAGTACTTTATTAAAGTGTATAAAATTTTTAAAGTGATAATGACGTCAATTTTTGTGCGATGCATGATTTAACTTTTTACAATTTGTAACGTTCTCGTTTAATTAAATGTATTTATTTTTATGTCGAAAGGAAATGAACTCGTAAAACTTTTTTGGCAGCAATTAAATCATAGCTAATATTTTAATGGCTATTTTTTAAAGCTATTATAAGGTTATTATTTTCATATTTTAAGTAATTAAAAGAAAACTAATAAAAAATTCGAAAATTGGGCTTGGAAGTATTGTGTTGTCATTGGGTTCTGAACTATACTGAAAGTTTCAAATGTCTAGCTAGTAGGGAATTTAGTTAAAAATCGATTGCAAGATTTGTACCGACCGAACAAAAAAACTAGTATGTTGTGGCCACCACAAGACTTTCTTCTATATTTTCCTATACATATTCAATCAGTAACAATATTAAAAAAAAAAAAAAAAAAAACCGATTTTTTTTTTCTAAGTTTTTTTTTTTTTTTTTTTTTTGTTAAAAGTAAAAAAAATCGATAACTTTGTTTTAAATTATCACAGATTTATGGTTCAACCATTCGTTTTAAAGGTATTGACGAGATCTTTCGAATTATACCCATCTTCAAAATTTAACCCCCCCGGGAGGGTACTCCCCCCCCCAGGGGGAGAACCGATGCCCCCCCATGCACAATTTTTTTTTCCTAGTTAACTACTATTATTATCAATAATTCATATTAATTTTACAATCACAAGTTTAAAATAACTCTCATTATGCCCATTTATACGGAATTTTGTCCTATGCTGCCATGTTAAAAATTTGCATAAAATGCGATCACAGCGCCACCTGTTGAGCTATTGATCCCCAAATCTAATGGGCACCAGTTCATGTCAGGGTGCAACTAAATACCAAGTTTGGTTAAATTTCATTCATTGGTTCGTGAGATACAGCGTCCACAAAAAAATGATACAGACACACAGACAGACAGACAGACAGACAGACATTTTTTAAAAACTATCAATTCGTGTTCAGGACATCCTAAAACGTGTAGATCCGTCAAAAAACGGAGGTCGAAAATTTTCGCGAATCCAATACTTTCTCTATATTACATATAGAAGAAAGTAACAAGAATCGAAGTTCATAAAAACATGGTAATAATAGCCTCATAATAGTTTTAAAATTAGTCATTTAAATATAAGCTATAATTTAATATATAACAAAATAAGATGTGTGTGTGTATCCGGCGCCCTTTAGGAAAACTGTTGATTGCAAAACTACACAAATTTGCGTGCATGTCCGTATTGACGCACTCCTGATGTACCTCGATGGCCGATTTTCGAATTTTTGATTAGTTTTATTTTAATTAATTAAAATTTGAAAATAATAACCTCATATTAGTCATTTAAACATTATCTGTAATTTAATTGTTGAAAAAAAAAAAAAAAAAATACAAATTACAAATTCATTTTATTTTTCGACATAAAAATAAATACACTTAATTAAACGTGAACAATAGAAAATTATAAAAAATTAAATTATACATCTCGCAAAAATTGACGTCATTATAACTTTAATTGTATACGCATTGCATTGATCAGGTGCTGTTATGATGCTAATGTATGTTGTTCTGAAAATATTAATTATTTTATTTTTAAAACTACCATTTTTACTTCCATTACCGGACACCGTAGGTAATGGAAGTATTTTATTTTGTCCAAAAATTCTATATTGAGTTTTCACCTGATTTACATGTTTTAAGGTCTCCTTAGTCCAAAAAAGTAGTTTTTGGCAATTGGTCAGTGTGTGTGTATGTATGTGGAGAATCTTCTGGCTATGATATCTCCGAAACTAATAAAGATAGATCTATGAAACTTCAGAATTGAGACAGGTCTGGTGTACAGATGAATTTTTTTAATTTTGGTGAAAATTAAAAAACCGGAAGTAGGACCAGTAAGTTCATATCTCAAAAACGGCTCTAACGATTTTCTTCAAAGTTTCTATATAAGCACTCTATTAGATGTCCTTTTGAATGATGTAGTTGGTTCAGGAAAATTGATAGACGTCCTGTATAAATAGCTAAATTTTAGGTTTCGCAAGTGCGATCCTTTAAAAACGACTACGCGGATTTTTTTAAAACCCGCCATAGTAACTCCCTTTTAAATATCCTTTTGTATGTAATTATTGTTTTTCGGTCAATAATTGAATATGCAAAGTTTTTATAAAAGATGGTATCTCAAAAACAGCTCTAGCGTTTTTCTTGAAAATTGTTACATATAAATCCATTTTAAATATCCTTTTTCATGTATTACGTGGTTATTACAGGAAAATTAACAGTCATCCTGCTTAGGTAGGTCAGTTTTAGATCTCGGAAATTGTTTTAAAGTATAACTTTACCATTTTTTTTTTCTTATTTTTTCTTATTTTTCTATGTAAACTTTATTTAATAAGTCTTTACACGTGTATCAGTTTTCTCTTACCGGAAAATTTTTAGGTGTCTACTTCGTTAGGTCAAATTTATGTCTTCTGATCATATTATTGTCAAAAAGTGCATATAATACGCGTAATAGTGGGTAATAGAAGCCGTGTGGTTGTTTCACACCAGAGTTTTTATATATTTACTGTCAAGTTGTTGTTAAAAAAAAAAAAAAAAAAAAAAAAAAAAGTCCATGACGCCACATTTCACTGCATAGCGTTTCTTTACTACTCTAAACTCTATGGATCATAAATTATTTTATCAGTTTTATTTATAGATCCTCCTGGGCGATTTTTTAAATTTTGGCCGGACGTACACCAAACATTTTTCGCCAAGAACTTTAATTTAGCAATAACCATTTTAAGCTAAGTATCACATCAAAAATGTAAATCAATTATAAAATATTACAGAAAAAGTATTTAAGCAGAAATAATTGTCACTTAAATGATCTGTTTTTATCTGAGTAGATAATTTTATGAGAAAAAATTTCAGTTTTAAAATAGAAAATTTATTTCAACAAGAACTATTTTAAACATAAAAACCATTAATAATATAAACAGAATATGAAGGATGCTTATAAATTAACGAAAAAGCAAAATTTTGGAGTAATTTCTTTTCTTTTCTTTTTAAGTTGTAAAGCGGTATATAAAAAAAATATATATAGTGATTTTTTTTTTTTTTTTCTTTTTTTTCATTTAAATATAGTGACCAGCGAAGCGGCCAAAGCCTGATGGCAAGCAAATAAAAGCAAGAAAAAACAGTGTTATTTGCCAATATAAAAAAAAATTGTAGGATTGTAAAATATAAATAAATACAATTCAAATCTTAAAATAATACCTGAGAACTTTAACACACTGAAATACTAATATTTAATAGAAAAACAATACAAACATTTTATGAAAATCTATTGAATACGAAAAATTTAATAAAGCAACACTAAATTATTTAAATCCAGTTTTTTGTTATAAAAGAGCAGATAAGTAGAATTTTAGGGTATTTAAATTATTTAATAATTAAAAAAGTTCCTTTCATTTCCTAATTTAAAGAAAGATTTTAGAAGCCATGTGGTGTCCACATCAGATATTTTCTTTTAAATGTAAATGATTTTATATTTTAATTACTTTCTCTTACCCATAAGGTAGAGAAAGTATTGTTATTGGGTCAAATTTTCGAAAGTGAGTTTTTGCTATAGTTACACGTTTTGAAGTCCCCTGAATCCAAAAATCGTGTTTTTAGCGGTTGGTCTGTGTGTGTGTCTGTTATCAGCATATCTAAAAAAAACAAATAAAAGCAGAAAGTCCAAACTTGATATTCTAAATGTGCATCATATAGGGTAGGGATGCTACACTAAGCTTTTCGTTGAGAGAAGCAAATGGTTCGTGTACAGGGACACCCAAGAGAATTCATATGCGATACGTCTGTGGGGGAAATTGCAGGTAAGTAGAGTTTAACATCTATAGACTGCTCTAAACCAAATGAAATGAATATACATTTTTTATATGCGTAAAAGCATGTCTCATGTTAGAATATGGTGGTGAAATCATTCACTGTTCGTTTACAGGGCTACACAAAAGAACTAGATTATAGTGCGACGATAGTTGAAAATTGATGGAAGTATATTTCGGGTTGTGCTGTGTATTATTACTACAGGATTATATTTAGTTGCACCTAGTGGTCTGTACATAATTTTCAAAAGGTATAGAGGGCTGCACTGCAAATATTTAAGCTATAACTTTTTTTTTTTTTTTTTTTTTTTTTTTTAAGAGTGGAAGTGCTTCACTATAATATTTAACCATGTCCAAGAAAGCTGCTCAAGAATTGAAATGAATTTCTCATAGACATATGGCAAATAATGCATGCTTTTAAGCTAAATATTCATAGCTTGTTTTTTATATATTTACCAGGGTTGGAAAGGTTTTTTCAGGTTTTATCAGTTTTTTTTTTTTTTTTTTGGGGGGGGGGGGGGTTATCAGGGTTTTTTCGGACTTTTTCTTGGTTTTGAGAAATATTTTCCTTTTTGTAACATAAAACTTAATAATAACACGATTTAAAAAATCAAAAAATTAATTATTATTCATTAGAATCAAAGTTTTAATAATTTAATTTTAAAATTTCTAAAATCATGCTTTGATTAAGTTATAGGGAATTATTATTACTTTCTCTTACCCATAAGGTAGAGAAAGTATTGTTTTAGGGTCAAATTTTCGAACGTGAGTTTTTGTTATATTTACACGTTTTGGGGGTCCCTGAATCCGAAAATTATGTTTTTTTGCGACTGATATGTCGGTCTGTCTGTCTATCTGTCAGTCTATGGGTCTTTTAAAGTTTTTTAACATTAACAGACAAATTTTAAAATTAACTAAAAAGAAGTGTGATTTTTTAAAATTAACTAAAGTATGAAATTTAGGTAGAAACACTTCATTTTAATTCGTTTCAGTCGTTTTAAAAAATACGTGACCCAGGTTTAGGGTCAAAAAATGAGATAAAAAATAAATAAAAATTAAAAATAAAAATTTTACAGATTGAAATTAATAGTCCTCCGTACTAAGCTGAATTTTTTAATAAATTTTCTTTTTTTCTTTTCCTTTTTTTTTTTTTTTCTCCTATTAATCATTTGTATGAGACATTTGATTACTAAACCGGCTTATGACCGTATTTTCGCCGCTTTATTTCTCTTCTTTACACGTTTGTTTACTTACTTTGATAGATAAGTTTATGAATGAATATGCATCGAAAAATAAATTTCCTCGGATATAGTGACAGGATGCGACCTCTACTTTTATCTTTGTATTTTGACTTGGTAACGTCATTAATGTTTTTCATTCATTTCCCTGCTCTTTTTTGTTAATGTTTATCTCGTGAAGTATGTACGATATTACTCATGTTTCTCGAATCTATTGAAATTGAGACCGACTGTCTGTTTTGTTTGTATTTCTTTATTGATTGTGCCAAAAAACAGTGTATTGTTTAATACATGTTTCGCAAAAAAATGGAATTACATTCTTTATTTATTTTTATAAATTATAAAGGAAATGTGATTGCAGTACATTTCATTTTCCTTGTTTATTTATTTATTTACGTATTTATTTTAAACAAATATTTTAGATTGAAAAGATGGGATAGAAGGGGGGGGGGGGTCCCTTAGCTTCTTCGTCCATCTCGTTCAAAAAAAAAAAAAAAAAGTTGTTTCAGACTGTATTTATGGCACACACGCTCAAATTAAAATGATTTCTTTGTTTGTAAGATGAATTGTAATTTATTACATATCATAATTCCAAATGCACATAATATTGAAACGTGATCTATTCAATTTTCATTTGATATGTAGCTTCCACTTACCTCTTTGATAATACAATGTAAAAATGTAGAATACTTTCATTGATTTGTCTGATAAATTATATATAAAATAATAATTCATCATTAAAATGAATAAATACTAGGAAGGAAGACTTAAATTAACAAGACGTCATTAAATAATTACATATGGAAGGGAAGCATTATACAGGGAAAAAGATATTGAAAAAATAAGTTAATATAGAAAAATGACTTTAAAATCCCCCTCCACCAAACTTAAAAAAAAAAAAAAGAAAAAGCTCTATTTTTATTTAGGGCAATCATAGCAGCATGGTAATGTAATCAGTTGTTTCTGAGAGAGAGTGATATATGAGATCATATAAAATCACTATATTGCAAAACAACTCAAAAGATTTCAACAATGAATTAAAAAACATGAAAAAAGTGAAAAAAAAAAAAAAAAAAAAGTTGCTTTTTGTGAATAATTTAAATAGGAGATATTAATAAACTACGGACAGAGCAACCCAGTATCATCACATTATAATAACATTATAATAGCAAAATGAAATACAATTGTTAATGAAAATAGGAAGGATAATAGGACCTATAATGAATAAAATATTCATTTAGGTTTAAAACTGGTCTGTAATTTATTAATGGCTTATTAACTAAAATTTATATTCAATCATTAAATTTAATATACACTCATGGAAAAAAAAAATCCCAACACCAAGAAAAAATTATTGTACAGTAATGAAATTTCAGCAATACATTTGTCTAGGTAACATATTTAATTGATTAAAGTTTCAAGATCACAGGTAGAGCCATTGGCGAGAAGAGCCATTTCAAATGTGAAATGTTGGTACATTAGTAACCGGTGTAACCGCCAGAATTTTGAATGCAAGCATGCAAACGTGCATGCATTGTGTCGTACAGGTGTCGGATATCAGTTTGTGGGATGGAGTTCCATGCCTGTTGCACTTGGGCGGTCAATGCAGGGACGGTTAATGCTGGTTGTGGATGACGCTGGAGTTGTCGTCCAATGATGTCCCATACGTGCTCGATTGGAGAAAGATCTGGTGATCTAGCAGGCCAAGGCAACATGTCGACACTCTGTAGAGCATGTTGGATTACAACAGCGTATGAGGGCGAGCGTTATCCTGTTGGAAAACACCCCCTTGAATGCTGTTCATGAATGGCAGCACAACAGGTTGTATCACTAGACTGACGTACAAATTTGCAGTCAGGGTGCGTGGGATAACCACGAGAGTGCTCCTGCTGTCATACGAAATTGCTCCCCAAACCATAACTCCAGGAGTAGGCCCTGTGTGTCTAGGCCGCAGACAGGTCGCTAGCAGGCGTTCACCTGGCCTCCTTCTAACCAACACACGGCTATCACTGCGACCAAGGCAGAACCGGCTTTCATCAGAAAACACAACAGATCTCCACTCCGTCCTCCAATGAGCTGTAGCTTGACACCACTCACGTCGCAAACGGCAGTGGTTTGGAGTCAGTGGAATGCACGCTACAGGGCGTCTGGCTCGGAGCTGTCCTTGAAGTAACCGATTTGTAACAGTTCGTTGTGTCACTGTGGTGCCAACTGCAGCTCGAATTTCAGCTGCAGACGCAGTACGATTAGCCACAGCAATACGCCGAACACGGCGGTCTTCCCTCTCAGTAGTGCCACGTGGCCGCCCGGAACCCGGTCTTCTTGAGGCAGTACCTTCCCTTGACCACTGCTGCCAACACTCATGCACAGTGGATACATTCCTGCCAAGTCTTTCTGCAATATCGCGGAAAGAAAACCCACCTTCTCGTAGCCCTACTACACGACCTCGTTCAAACTCAATGAGCTGTTGATAATGGCTTCTTCGTCTACTTAGAGGCATCCTTGACTAACATTAACCCACTACTTCAAATCTCAACTGTAAATAACGATCACGAACCTTACAGCGCTTATTTAAAGCAAACCTCATTTGCATGTTCATAGTGTCGCTACTAGCGCCACACTTATGCGCATAGCTCGAAATTTGAATCGACGTCATCTTTCAGATGTATAAACACGCCTACCAAATTTCGTTTATCTAGCACAGCTCCTTCCTGGTGTTGGGATTTTTTTTTTTTCCATCAGTGTATATCATTTATACATTAGTTTTTACTTTCCGAACAAACGTAACGCATTAAGGAAAATATTGTGATCATGGCAAAAATTCGACTTTGAGGTTTTGGTGTATTTATACATTTTGAGCACTTCTGGGTTCATTTTTGGTATTTTTATGATGTATGTGTGTGAGTGAACATGATAGCGTCTAAATGATTTGTCCGAATAGCTGAAAGTTGGTAAATATGTCGCCATAGCACGAACTGCTAGAAATTTGGTGAACCTGGTGCTGATAGTTTTTTACAGGGACACAAAGAAAAAAACTTTACCATTATGACCTATGGTCTGAAATTATTCAAAGTGCAATAGCTTCTAAACGCTTATTCGATATGCTGTAAATTTACATGCATGTTAAAGGTCACCGTTGCAAGAACTCTGCAGATTTCGGTGATTTAGCTCTTACAGATTTTTACAGGGACACAGGGAAAAATTCTTTATGATTATGACCTATGGGCTCAAATTATTAGAAATTAGCCGCCTTCGGCGACCAGCTGGTTCGTGATTCTTGAAAAATCCGACCGTATGAAACTCCCGCTCGGTGGCGCCTTTTTCCCGTTTCAAGACCTACAACAGCTTATTGACGTATAGTGCAAATAGTTTTATTGGAAATTTTAACTGTAATAAATTCCCGCTCGGTAGCGCCTGCGGCGCCCTCTTCCTGTTTCAGTGTCTGAATCTGAAACCTGTTCGCTCACCATGTTAAGATATTTGGAAATTCCAGCCGTAGCTCGGTGGCGCCCCCGTTTTAGAACTTCCAACAACAGCTTACTCGCTCAGTGCAAATAGCTTTGAAAATTTTAACTGCAGTAATATGCATGTTAAAGGTCACCGTTGCAAGAACTCTGCAGATTTCGGTCATCTAGCGCTGAAAGATTTTTACAGGGACACAGGAAAAAATTCTTTATGATTATCACCTATGGCTCAAATTATTTGAAATATATTAACATTAAATTAAGCAACAAACTTTTTGGTGAAAATATAATAATTTTCTCTTTTGTTTATTTAGTGACTTCTCTTCCTTTATTTAAACAACTATTAATTATATAATGTTGGAAAGTCGTGAGGAGTCACTCCAGACTTTTTTCTTTTCTTTTTTTTTCTAATAATAGCACAAGTAAATGTATTTTTGTATTTTGTATATTTCTGTAGATACAATTTGTATACGTATTGCCCAATATATTTATACATTAATGCAGTCTATACAG
Organism: Salticus scenicus; assembly: GCA_963930645.1. Taxonomy (NCBI): domain Eukaryota; kingdom Metazoa; phylum Arthropoda; class Arachnida; order Araneae; family Salticidae; genus Salticus; species Salticus scenicus. The sequence goes on from OZ005649.1 coordinate 331,733,286, forward strand.
ACACAGAAAACAAATAAATAAAACACGCAAAAAGATAAGACACACACAAAAAAATGTCGAATTTTTTTTTTTCCAGCATGTATTGATTTCATGCATTTATAATTGTATGTCTTTTGAACTTCGAAAAGCTTTTAATTACAATCTTCTAGTATAAATTTTCTTATTTTTTATAGATAAAAAAATATTCATAATGAGTGATGCATATTTTAAACTTCGTCATATTTGTCCTCTTAATTTTTGAAACTGGAGCTCAATTACGTCTGTCTATGTGATGTCATCTACCGGAATTCCAACGGTCCGGATGTTTTGCGGGGAAGCTCCGTTCACTGAGCCGGCAGCATCCGGGATACGTATTGTGTTATCCATTTGCGAAGCGGACGAACTAGCTTTCGCGCCATTTCGAAGAGGCGAATTAAAACAGGAAAAAGGAAATTATGTTCGTTACGTCCTACTACCGAAATTTTTGAATGCCGTTTAATTTAAGAGCTAATGGGGGTCTACAGCATAATTAATGGATTAATAATTTTCGCATTCTTTTTTTTTTTTTTTTTAATCTATGCATTTAAATTAACATATTTCAATCGTAGACTCTGTTTAGAAAATAATTTTTACCAAGTTTCACTGTTGTACAAGATAGAAATTAAAAGGGAGATAAAACAAGATATTTTTTGAACCCCAATTTTTGCTTTTTTTTTTATGTTATTTATTTTTTGGTATAAAGGTAAGACACTTCTTGAGTACTGTACGCGGTGTAACATATACCTATATGGATGCAAGTAATTTATCGGTTGAGAAATCGCCGTGTTTATCAGAACATAAGAAGCACCAATTTTCGTTATGAAATGGCAACTGTTTCTTTTCTATTATTCTAGGGAATTATACAGCTACATACAAAAAATAAAATGATTTTCTCATCTAATCTATGTTTTGGAACAGAGGAAAGAATCAGAGTAAAATCTAAAAACATGCGTAAATACAAAACACAAAGGTGTTTTTATATGTGATTTGTAAGTAATTGCATCATTCTCAAATTCATCTCAATAATTGTTAACTTTTTGAGTCATTCTACATAATAAGATTAAAATTGTGCTGTGTATTTGTTGATTTATTTATTTATTTATTTATTTATTTTTTTTCAACTTAAAGTTCTTTAAAAACTATTTGTAATGATGTATATATGAAGTATTACGCATTTTTCAAAAAAAAAAAAAAAAAATCTGTCTTTTGCATATAATTGAAAGCAGCTAGTTGCGATTTTTCTGCATACTTATAGGATAATGCTCCGACCAAGATCAAATGTAAAATTATCTGAAGTGAAACAGTTTTTTTTTTTTTTTTTTTTCGAATAAAATTAATTATTTAAATAATTACAAAAGCCTCATAAATTAATTCAAATAGACGTCCATGTCTTTAGATTACGTACGTTTATATATAAAGTTTGAAGTTTTCTCCTTTAAAATTTATTTTGATGATGATATAACTATTCAGACGGAAACGAAAATAATAATGAAATTTAAAATGAAAATACAGAAGCAGAAGATTTTTTAAAAAAAATTCTCTTCCAAATTTGACAATGAAAATTATTATACATAATTGTAGTTTAATTTTTCTTCGTAAAACTTAAACGTAATATTTATGTAAATTCTGGCAGTTTTAGAGCTAATAAAAATCTCTAAAATAGTATTGTTTGGGTGTGTTTTAACTATTTTAGTTAAATCATAATTTATAATTAAGTATTTTTTTAATTTCTTTTTCTGATATCATCGGTAGACAGTCGGAAAAATATTCTCCTAATTTTGCTTATCAGTTAGCATCTGTACGCGATATCTACTTCTAAAACTAACTATGATCTGGTTTCTTCTTCCAGTTAGAAAGAACAAAAACTTAAGAACGAGGTAAAGATATCATTTATCTGAGTTTAAAAGCCTAACAATTAGTAAGGTATCATTTATGATGAAGTTTAAATCGGTAATTTTAAGAAAAATTTCTTTTGCCGGATTGCAGAATAAGAAAATACCTTTCTCGCCTTCAAAAAATTTTAAAGATTATGTATAAGCGCGCAAATTCGTATTTTAAAAAAACAAAAAAATATGAAGCAAAAATGCCCCCTTTTTTGTCTGTATTATTTATTGTTCGAGCTATTTCATGGACTAGTCCACGTAAAGTAATGGATAAGTAAGATGTGAATTTCAACATGATTAAAAAAAATTACAAATGAATCTTTCAATAACAGCTTCATGAATCGCCGCAATGAATTTTAAGTGACTTAAAATGTTTTATGCCCGGATAAAATAAATAAATAAAAATATTTATATTGATGTTGAAATGTATTTGATTCATTAATATAATTCAAAATTTTCTATCTATATTCAACGATATCAAACAATAGTAATTTGGAAAAAAAATGAAATATTTTTTACACTATAAGTAAGTTTTCAACTTATTGTGCTAGCTAGATAAAAAATTTCGGATTGTGTGTTAAAACTATGACTGTTATTTACAATTATGTATTTTTAACAAATTTATATGTATATATGAGTAAGCATTATAAATTGCAAAAATGCATAACATTTGTTTCGAATTTAATTAATTAAGCATAATTCTCCATCAGACACAAACAGTAGGCAGTAATGTAGCATGTAAGCAGCAATACAAAGTTTTTATTCTTAATTCTTGAGCGCCAGTTTTTCAGTGCATTATATCATATTTGTAATTGGATCTGTAGTATTTTATTAATTCATTGATTTTTCGATTTATATATTTCCTGCCGTTCTTTAAAAACTCTTTTTTCTTTCTTTTTTTTCTTTTTCTTTTTTGTAATGTTGAAAATTGTAGCGAATCAATGAAATAAATTAATCATATTTGAAAACATATGATAAATACTGTGTACTCCCCCCCCCCTCTCAATTTAACATTTACTCCCGTACACTATTCTATAAAGAACGTTTTATCATTATCTTCATTATCTTTAACGTTACCTTTATGAAACTTAATACAGTAATGAGGAAAAAAGAAAAAGATAAAAGAATTATTTATATTATTTTCCGAATCCTACGCATTTTTGAAAGTCTGAAATCCAGCATATATATATATTTTTTTTCCTGTTTTATTTGAAACATCAATTTCAAAACCATCGATTGAAACAAACGTCTTTTGTTGTAGTGGCGTCCATTTTACCTGTTCTATTTATGAATGAAAGCTCAGCTTTTTTTTTTTGAATGAACCTCCATCCATGAATGGACGGACTCTCATTGTACTACTTCTCCACCTCCGCCATCCGAGAGGCCTGGAAATCTGGGAAAGAGGGGTGGGGGAGTACACCATTGATTTTATGCGGATGCTGCATCCGGGATGCACGATAAACGGATGCGGGGGATGAATCGATGGAGAGAGAGGCAGAGCGCGTGCGGAGATGAATCATGGCAGTAGAATCCGCCCCTTCTAATAGCATCCCCGTATGTTTTGAATGGGGGAGGAATGCATGTTCACGTATAGTGTATTTATTATGGGATATCCGTTGTAGGGAAAGTGCATCGTTTAATTGAATGCCTATATTTAGGATACAGCGGGGCGAATGGAAGGTGTATCGGATTAAGTCCTTCATCCTATCCCGGTGTTTTGCAAAGGAAATTTCACTGAAAAAGGTGGATGTCCAGCTAGGATGATTAAATAAGAATATTTTTTGTTAATCTATTTATTTAGTACAGCTCATGTAAAAATAGATTTGGACGATTCCATACCATTACAATATTTGTAAATGTCTAAGTATTCAATTTTATTGAATATTGTATTGATTTCAGCTATAGCTGGAATCAATTAAATTAATACTCATTAAATTAATAATCATTTTAATTTTTTGAAATATATTCTTCAAACTGTAAGGCGGGTAAGAAATGTAGTAAAATAAAAACTTTTTTTTTTTTTTTAAATACCTGCATTGGCAATTTTTTATAATTTGTATTTAAATTTTCAAGTTATTTCGATGGAGATACTCTTTTAACGTTTATATGGAGAGTTAAGTTATATAATAAAAATGCACCGGGGGACTGGAGTTGAAAAGTAATAAGTTAAACACTTTGGATAAACACCATAAAATGAAGGGGGGGGAGCAACAATTTTTGGGGGGTTGAAATAAAACATGGTCCTTCGTAAGGTGGTCGAAATAGGCACGTGTACTACAAAACAAAGCTTGTTAGTCACTTTTAATGATTTTCAGTATGACTAAATCTCAGAATCTACTGGTGAAAATTGCACCAAACTGCATGCGTAAAATTGTTATCATAAGAAGCTATGTTGATTAAAGTTTTGTTCACATTCTTTTGTACTTTGGGTTCGTGAATTGCCTGCGAACGAAAGATGAATCTTGCAGAGGCTCAAAAGTTTATTTACGGAAGATTACAGGTCTGTCGAACAAGCATAAACTTCATTTTCACTAGAAAACACAGCTTAAATAACAGCTGACAACATAACTATCACAGTATAAACTGTACAATAAGCATAACACGCATGCAGCAGTAGGCTGTAATTCAACAGCAGAAACTTCGTCAACGGAAGCTCCTTACACATCAAGTAACTTGGCATCTGATGAGTGATCCACGACAGGGTGCAATCTCTTTATATAACCTCCTATAAATCCAGAATTTTCCGGTGTTCCCCAAAATAATCGAATTAGAGTTTAGATAATCGATATATCGATAGTAAGGATTTTTTCGGCGTGGCCGCCAAAAAAGTCGCTAAATTCATCGCCAAACGTCATTCATAATCTGCCCTGGTGTATCTTTTTAACGGGTCTTTAAAAGAAAATGAGCTATTTTAACGCCAAAGCAAGCTAGAAGTGCAGAAAACTAACATTTTATAACCTGACTAAACCTCTTCGAATGAAATTACAGAAAAAAAAAACTACTAGTATGTACAAATTCGTAAAAATACTATCAGTAGGTGATCCTACTATATGATATAGAAGACAGTTTCGTGATGGTCCCATAACATACTAATTTATTTTTCTAATATTTAGAAATTTCTTAAACATATATATATATATATTCGTTTATACTTTAAAAGAATTCGGTAACTTTTATTCAGGAAACAATATTTTTACAAAAATGTATTAGTTCAATCATTTCTTAGATTAATCTAAATTGAAATGAGCAATTTTGTGTATCAAGCATTGAGAGATATGAAAGAATTGGCACATTCAAAATTTGAAATTGAAACTTATTTAAAAATTCTTTAATTGTGTACAATAAATATTTTTAATTTAAATTTTTTTTAGTTTTGTTTATTACTTATTACTAATGAGTAAGTGATATTGATGGTGATACATACACAATAGTTTTATTTATTATACATATCCTTTATCTTCAGCATATCATTATTCTAGTTTGTAGGTTATTTTCTCCTAAACATATGTAAGTGTGTTAAAAAGCCTCATAAAAATTTATACAAATAATTAGAAGTCTCATAATCACATGCTATATCCAAAACACATTTCATGCATTACTTTTTACAGGGTGATCCAAAACATTTTGATTTTTATTTAATTTTTATAATAGTCCTTTTTTTGTCTTCAGGGTAAAACTTTTGCTGAAATATATGAGGTATAATATGTTCTTTTTATTCTCAAAGTTTCAAGATAATTCGTAAAGAATTTTTCTAGATATTTTACAGAACGTCTAAATTTGAAAAGGCCCAAATGTTTATTGGTAGATAATGGAGAACCCCTTGGTGAAATTTGACAATGAAAAGCTCGGACGCTGCTCGCCAAGATCTTTACTTCAAAATTGCGATAACCATTTTAATTCATCGTCAAAATGACAACAAAAATTTAAAAGCCGTCAAGGGGCTTTTATGCTAAACATATACCAAAGAAATTTTAAGAATTGAATACAGTAACTGATGCTAGGGAATAAAACACAGTTACTACATGTCTTCATAGGGAAGAATTGATTAAAATAAGTCCTGTCGAACTAAATTAAATTATGTTTTGTGTTGACATCCATTACTTAGAAAATAAAAATAGGGTTAGAGGTTTTTTTTTTCTTTTTTTAATTATATTTTATTTAGGGCAAAAAGTAACGATGAAACATAAATACCGAATTATAGAATCATTTTATTTATTTTTAAGTTTTTGCATACTTTTAATAAACAAATAATAAATATAATAAAACTTTCATTTTATATTATTATTAATAATAATAATTTAAGGACATAGGGTAATGATTAAACAGGATTCCCAAAGCATAGATTTTTTTTTGGTAAAAACAGAGAAATGTTGTAGAAATCCCCATATTCAATGTCAAATTGAAATATACATAATATATTTCAGAATAGAAAGAAATTCGTAATATCTAGACCGTTTTGTATTACAGCTTCAGCATACGACACCCTTGGGGACTTTTAAATTTTTGTCACTATTTGGCGATGAGTTTTTTGGTATAATTGTTTGATTATATATATATATATATATATATATATATATATATATATATGAAAAAAGAAAAAATAATGCAGTGCCTATGTTCACTAATGCCTATACTTTTTACTATTGATTTTTTTAGCTAATTTAGAGCAGTATATAATACTCTATATATATTTCTAACGTACAGCTAAGTAACAATATTACACATTCGAAAATATCTGAAAAGAAAAAAAATTATTATTTTAATTTGTAAAAAAAAAATTACTGCTTCAATTGTTAATTCTCTCCTACCTACTTCTTAAAATAACGAAGGATAAAATGTACTCGATTCTCTATAAAAGTTTTATGGGTTGAATATTTTTCTTGTCATAATTAGAAGTATGAAATATATCATTGAAATGTCTAATTCTGTAATGTTAAAAAAAAAAAAAAAAAAAAAAAAATATGAATTCGAAATTAGAAGATGCTGTCATTTATAAATGAGTTTAAATTTGATTCTAAAATATTTTTTTAATGCCCAAATATAGTCAAAGTATTTTGAAATATCTTATACTATTAAGTGAGCAATATTTGTATATATATTTCACTGTTCTCGAAAACGGTAGCTCGGACAGTCACGAGATTTAACACAAAGGTGCCCCCCGAAGGATCATTGTGCACATCGAAGTCAGAATTTCGAATTTCTGCTAGTTTTCTTTTAATTAATAAAAATATGAAAATAATAAGCTAATAATAGCGAAAAATTAGCCATTTAAATTTAATCCATAATTTAATTGTTGCCAAAAAAAAATAAAATAAAATAAAAAAAATACAAGTTTATTTTTTTTTTCTAACAGGAAAATAAATACATTTATCTAAACATGAACAATACTACACACTACTGATCGCAGAGCTTCCAAATTTCACATATAGGTACCTGGGACCCTGTAGATGTGCACCTCATCGAGATTTTTTCGAATTTCGAATTTGAATTTTTTAAATTAATGTTTTTTCGAATTTTAAACATTGGCTTTTATGTTTCATTTTTCATGAATTTATTCTTCGATTGTAATCGTCTGCGTATCTTAGCAACGGCTATATTATGCAATTTATTTTTTATTTAATACATTTATTTGAGGGCGAATCTTTTTTCTCTTTTTAATTTATTATATTTATTGGAAATAAATTGGTAATGCAGTAGAAAAAATTAAATAATATTAAATTTAAAATTTAAAAACGTATTTATGACAGTTATATGTTTATGTATAATTTTTGTAGTATAACAAAAATTATTTTTCATTTGTTAATTTAATTTCTTTAAAAGTTTTTTTTTTTTTTTTTTTTTTTTCTAATTTATAGTATTTGTCAGGAAATAATGGTAGTATATAGTAGAAAGGATTAAACGAATTGGAATTTATTTGTTTTTTATGTATTTAATTCCTTCTGAAAGAAAATCTACTTTTTATTTTATTTCATTACATTGGTCGGAATCAAATTGTAATACGTAAATAGCATGAGCAATAAAATACTTGGTTCACAAACTAAAATATTTAATAGACGCTGAGATACAGTTATCTTTAAAATCGTAGTTCTTAAATAATGGCAGACCCACCTATCGTCAATAAATACCCATATTGAAATACATAGGAAAGAGATTTCTGCAGGCAGTGGGAACCTGCTCCCGATACAGTGCGGGCAGAGAAAGAGCTGCCGTAGTCAGCGAGTACCCGATGCGAGGTCTAGAGCGATTCCAATGTAATTATTTTAGTTTTTATTTATAATGTGATGTGAAAAATAAATAATGATCCAATTCTTTTGGAGATTCATTTAAATATAGTGGCCTGCGAAGCGGGCGTAGCCTGCTAGTGTTTATGAAAACAGAAGATAAATACACTTTAAAGACAAAAAGAAATGCAGTCAGTTATGCGGATATGGCATTACTTCATTCCTTAAAAATAAATAAATAAATAAATAAAATTGTAAACAACATAAGAAAATTAATTTTCTAAAAGTAGATTTAAAAAAAATATATCTGCAGACGACAAATTACAATCTTAAATTCATTTTTTCATTAAAAATATCTAAGATAAGGCTTTTTATTATTTATTTGCAGACGACAAATTTGTTTATCCGCGTTTGTAATGATCGATCCGCGATTGTAATGAAATGCTCGCCCTCTGGTGGGCTAAGGTGAAATTATCACACCACTGCATATCCTCATATTATGCAATCGACTTTCCATGATGAAATGGCGGAGAAAGAATAATAATTACACGTGGCTGTTATATTTACTAACAACTGCAGTGTTCAGAGAGCGCCATCTATCGATCATTACAAACGCGGATAGACGGCGCTTTGTGAACACTGCAGTTGTTAGTAAACATAGCCACGTGTGTTCCATTAGTGTTCTTTTTATTATTCTACTTAATATTCGTACTATAATTTCTCCGCCATTACATTATGGAAAATTGATTGTTTTTGGAAAAAATACTTCAGTTTATTCAAAGTTCGATCGGAAGTAGATTTTTAACTGAAGTTGAACAAATATTAATTTCAAATCATCTGATTAATTCTTTACTTCCATTAGCCGAAGCAACTGAAATTTTAAATTTGTCATTTGGAAATAAATGGAAGCTCAATTCTGGATTTCTTGATCCTTTGGAGTTACACTGTGACACACAAAAGTATGTGTTATCTTTTTTACCGTATTTATTCATTTTTATTCAATAAATATATGTGAAACTAAATATCGGCAAGCAATGGCGGCTGTATGGAATTCGAATTAAACCATGTTTATTGTAATTTCACCTTAGCCCACCAGAGGGCGAGCATTTCATTACAATCGCGGATTACCAATAGCAACATTGACATTTATTTTATTTATTTATATATTTTGCACTATTGATCACATTTTAATTTTCTTGTGGAAAATGTCATAAATCTAAAAGAACAACGATTTGCAAAAACATTTTGTAAGAAGGCAAATACGTTTATTAACCCGACGTTTTTAATTAATAATTTTGTTAATTGAGACGATAAAATTTTTTAAGTTACTGAAATGTCTTCCTTAGAAAAGATGCGGTCGCAGACAAAAAAAAAAAAAAAAAAAAAAAAAATGACGCCAGCGACAATAACTTTTATTATTATTATTATTATTATTTATACAGAGAGATAAATTTTTACATACTGGTAATAAGCAAATCTAATGATCAAATAATAAATAAGATAAAAGTTTTATTTTTTAAGGACAATAAGTAAAGATTAAACATGATTCCCGAAGCATAGGATGACTTTTGTTTTATTTATTTATTTTATTTATTTATTTATTTATTTATTTATTTGTTTCTTTTCTTTCTTTTTGTAAATTTTTGCAATTCTAATGAGCAAATAATGAATATTATAAAAGTTTTATTTTATTTTTTAAGGACAAAAAGAAATTCCCAATTATTAGATTTTTTTTTTTTTTTTTTTTTGTAAATTTTTGCTTACTCTTAACAAGCAAATCTGATGATCAAATCTATATTCATAAAATCAGACTTTTGTCTGTAAATTTGTCATAGTCAAAATATTTTGCAATATCTTCACGTTTAACACCCTTGAAAGCCAAAAATAACTTCAGAAAATTTTGTGTGTGTGTGTGTCATCGTGTTTGTATGTCTGTAACGCTATTTTTGCCCGGGTATCACGTGAGAACGACTGGACGGAATTCAACGGCGCTTAGCAGGAATTTAGATCTTTACCCAACTTAAAATTATATCTATCAACTTTTTCGAAATTCCCCCTTCGTTCTCCCACCCCTCCCTGGGTGGGGGGTGGGGTAAAAGTCAAAAACACGTTCGTAAGCATAACTCTCCAAATTACTTCACAGTAAAGAAATTGCACATGGAGAGACTAGACATAAGTACAAATAAAACACTATCTGCAATTTAGAAATTCTTGTTTTTTAAGAGGAGGGAGGGGAAAAAACGATTTTTAACGGGAAATTTCGCTAATTCTGAATTTTTGAGTAGAACTCTACCAAATATGGAACAAAGATGTTGAAAAAAACTATATGACTTCCTTAGAATATTTTGGGGGGGGGGGGGCGAGGGGGCAAAATCTGGATACCCCTTTTAGGCTAAATTTGTCCTGAGAAATCTATGGGAGCTGCGGTCACGAATTTTGGTGCTTGGATTGTTTATATGTATCAGACACCTAAAGTAACGAAATTTATCGAAAGTACCCCTGTTCCTCCCCTTGGTGGGAGGCAGAAAGTAAAAACACCTTTGTAAGCATCTCGGCTCCAAATTACTTCACAATGAAGAAATTGCACAGGAGGCTACACATAAATACAAATAAAACATCTGCGATTTAAGAAATTTTGATTTTTAAGAGGAGAAAAGGGGGAAATCGATTTTTATTCGGAAATTTTGTAAATTCCATATTTTTGAGTAAAACTCTGCTAAAAATAGGAGAAAGATGTTGAAAACAGCCATGCGTCTTCTTTAGGATATTTCCAAAATACGTTTTTAATTTTTTACGATCAACAATTTTTTTTTTTTTTTTTTTTTTTTTTTTTTTTTGGGGGGGGGGGGGGTTATGTTGTTACGAAGGGCAAATTCGAGACACCCCTTTTAGGGCTAAATTTGTCCTGGAAAATTTATCAGAGCTGCGGTCACAAAGTTTGTACTTGGATTGTTTATATGTATCCGACCCCTAAAGTAACGGAATTTATTGAAATTCCCCCCATTTCCCCCTGGGGGGGGGCAGGAAGCAAGAAAATGTTTGTAAGTATAATTCGGCCCCAAATTACTTCACGGTGAAGAAATTGCACATGAGGAGACTAGACTTGAGTGTAAATAAAACATTATGCACGATTTTGGAATTCTTGATTCTTACAGGAGGGAGGGGGAAAATCGTTTTTCGGGAGAAAACTTTAGAAATTCCGGATTCTTGAGTAGAGCTCTACAAAAAATGATACAATGGTATTGAAAACAGCCATGTATCTTCTTTAGAATATTTCCAAAAACACATTTTTTTTTTTTTTTTTTTTTTTTGGGGGGGGGGGGGTTACGAAGGAGCAAATTCGAGACCCCTCTTTTAGCACTAAATTTGTCTTGGGAATCTATGGGATCTGCGGGATTTCGCAAAACTTCGAACTTACCCGCTGGGGAAGTAAGAAGTGGTTCGGGAGAAAACTTTAGAGAAATTCCGGATTCTTGAGTAGAGCTCTACAAAAAATAATACAATGGTATTGAAAACAGCCATGTATCTTCTTTAGAATATTTCCAAAAACACATTTTTTTTTTTTTTTTTTTTTTTTTTTTGCGGGGGGGGGGGGGTTACGAAGGAGCAAATTCGAGACCCCTCTTTTAGCACTAAATTTGTCTTGGGAATCTATGGGATCTGCGGGATTTCGCAAAACTTCGAACTTACCCGCTGGGGAAGTAAGAAGCGGTTCGGGAGAAAACTTTAGAAATTCCGGATTCTTGAGTAGAGCTCTACAAAAAATGATACAATGGTATTGAAAACAGCCATGTATCTTCTTTAGAATATTTCCAAAAACACATTTTTTTTTTTTTTTTTTTTTTTTTTTTTTTTTGGGGGGGGGGGGGGGGGTTACGAAGGAGCAAATTCGAGACCCCTCTTTTAGCACTAAATTTGTCTTGGGAATCTATGGGATCTGCGGGATTTCGCAAAACTTCGAACTTACCCGCTGGGGAAGTAAGAAGCGGTTCGGGAGAAAACTTTAGAAATTCCGGATTCTTGAGTAGAGCTCTACAAAAAATGATACAATGGTATTGAAAACAGCCATGTATCTTCTTTAGAATATTTCCAAAAACACATTTTTTTTTTTTTTTTTTTTTTTTTTTTTTGCGGGGGGGGGGGTTACGAAGGAGCAAATTCGAGACCCCTCTTTTAGCACTAAATTTGTCTTAGGAATCTATGGGATCTGCGGGATTTCGCAAAACTTCGAACTTACCCGCTGGGGAAGTAAGAAGCGGATAAGTTGCAGCCGAAGGCAGTGGGAACCGGGACTCCTCACGTTGTGAGCGGGAAAAAACCTCTACTGAACACAGCGAGAACTTTAACTTAGGTTATTAATAATGATACGGGATTTTGACAACTCATTTAAATAGTGCCAACGAAGCAGGCAACGCCTGCTAGTAATAAATATAATAAAAGTTTTACTTCATTTTTTGAAGCACAAAAAGCAACTATAAAAATGATTTCCGAAGCATAGAATAACTGTTTTTTTTTCTTTGCCGATTTTGGATAGTGTTACGAACGCACCATCGAAATTCTTTTGATATTGTATGCCTACTCTATGTAGACATATATAAACAACATACTATCTACTTTAATTTTTAAAATGTATGCTGAATTATTAATTTTTTAATTGAAAAAAAAAAAAAATCTAGTATATTGATCGTAAGAATTTAAATAACATGCGGCTGACGCGAATTAGAAACTCAAGCCCCTGAGTTGTTTATTCAGAACGACAAGGAGGAATATCCGGATCCTCTTATTCCTATACTCCATCTATATTTCCGTCACCTTTGCGTACGGCTGCTGTGCAGCTGCAATCCTCTGCAACTATTTATTGCTACACAGATGCTGGGACAAAAGGATTGTAGGCGGATTTGTAAAAGGTACCGGGGATGGGGGAGGGAGATGTAGGAGAAAGAAAAAAAAAAAGAACGGGTGTGTGGAGGCAGAAATACCAATCAAAAGAAGCAGTCAGTGCATGCACTAAATAGGTGATTTTAAAACACTCCCTATTTATATTTTCAAATTTGAAACAACACGTCATATTACCGTAATAATAAAATGTATATGTAGAAATATAAATTATTTGTTTCTTAAGTTTATGTTTAAAAGTACAATTTTTTTTTTCATACGTGCTCGCTGTTAGAAAAATTAAAAATCTGATGTCAAAAACTCATTTAAGTATTGCACGTTTTACTTTTTAATTTGGCACGAATTCGCAATTATATAGAAGCAAATAAATAATATACTTTTTACATTTTTCATTCTCCCGCCCATTCATCCACTCATGGAAAATGAAGTGTTGCAGTAACTATATAATACTTCAGTTAATTTATAATACTTCAGTTAGTCAACGAAATAAATTGATTAACATAAGGGGTATAATAGGGGATTTTAAATACCATTTTTTGATGACAGTACAACATATTGTTTCGAAAGCTCTTTCTCATTTTGTTCAGTTATGAACTATATGCAGTTATGACTCATGGTCATGAGAACTGATACATTTCCTACAATACTATAAATAGGAGAATGGAAGCCTGCTCGCATTAAATAGTTTTTGATATACGTATATGGCATTGCAATCAGATGAAGTTTTGTGTTTTTCTTTCACTCCGCAAGATATCTTAATGTGAAGTTAACCTGTTATTTTCAAGGGCTTAAAATTAAAATGTTTGTACAAACTCATTTCATAAAATGAATTAAGGGTTTAGAAATATTTCAAAATTTACTCTTTTTTAAATTTTGTAAAATTATTATTATTTTAATTCAAACTTTTTTTGTAAATATGTTTAATTCATTAAAGTTAGTTTCACTAAATATGAATTATGCAGCTGTCATTTATATAAATGTGCGTGCGAAACTTTAAAAAAAAAAAATTCCTTCCTCCCAAAAATCTTGTCAATAGTGCAGGGGAAAAAAAAAAAAAAATGAGAAAATGAGTGTTAAAATTTGGAAATGCAAAGTTCAGTCTTGACATATTTTACAATTTGGTTATAACTTTCGAATCAAAGTATATAAAAGCACAAATGAATCTTCAGAATGTATAATCTATCAACGTATATATTCGTATATGAAAAACCTTTTCAAACATTAAAAAAAAAAAAAAAAAAAAAATGAAATTTCACATAATGAAATAGAAGATGTAATTAAAAAAGATATTTAAAATCCAAGAATAAAAGTATATGCTAAAACAATGCTTCATTAGGGACAGTGATTGATTAATGTACGCAAATAATAAGTAAATTTCTGTATATCTCTAAGCCTAAAACCTAAACTAAATTATAGACATCGCTGCCCAGTTCACCAAAACTTAAACGTAAAATTTGAAATATGAAAGCATGATGAATTTAATACAGTGATTAAATGGAGGGTAAAGATAAGGAAAAAATAAAATAAATAAATAAAATCATTTTCAACCAGAGCGTTAACATGAAGTTTGACTATCTTAGTAACTGCAAGCAAAAGTTGAAGTAAAACATATTATAATTTGTAAAAAAAAAAAAAAAAAAAAAAACTATTTAATTAGAAAAGTTTATATATATGTCTTCTCCCCCCTCCGATTTTTTAAAATTAGTTTAATTAACTCAATAGCAACGGCAGTTTAATTAACTGCCGTTGTTACTTGTTATGTTCTAAGATGGTATATATTTATAAAACCATAAAACCTGGAATTATGTTTGTCACGACAATTTTGGAATATCTTTTACATTAGTTAGTTAACGTGGTTATAACGTTAGTTATATGTTAGTAGTTAGTAACACAGTTTTACATTAACATAGTTATAAATTATTTTTTCGCCATCTGAATTTAAGGGGGGGGGGGAAATTACCTTAAAATATGAAGTTGCGTTTCTTAGCATTATATTTATTTCTTAAAATTTCTTTTGCACGTTTTCACTCTATTTTACTTTTTACACATTCATTTATTTATTTTTAACTTGTTGGGGGAAAAAAAGTCAAGTGTTTGAAAGCAATAAATAATCCTTTCGTTTTAAAAATATTTATTAGTTAATTTTTTTTTAACATAATTATCAAATTTTTTTCAATAATTAATTAGATTTAACTTTATCTTATCGAAGTCTTTCATTTATCAGTGAATTTTATATTTGTTACTGAAATTGTGACCAAAAAAAAAAAAAAGATACTTATGTTGTAGATTTTTCTGAATTTTGGTTAAAAAAAAAATAATACTGTGTGTCTATGAGTTACGTGTTAATGCAGCTGCATCCAGTGTGCAACCGAAAAACCTAATGAATCTAATGTTCTGACAGGAAAGCAAACATCCCGGAAGAGAAGACTGAGGGCTCGCGCGCGAATTACCGGCTTCCGTCGGGGGAACTCTAATCTTTTGTCAATGCGTAACTACATT
>OZ005649.1:333146502-333221502 GCA_963930645.1 Salticus scenicus
GTTTTTAGCAAATGGTCTGTGTGTATGTCTGTCTCTCTCTCTCTCTCTGTGTATGTGTCTCTGTGTGTGTGTATGTGTCTGTGTGTCTGTGTGTGTGTCTGTCTGTTATCAGCATATCTCAAAAACAAATTATGGCAGAAAGTTCAAACTTGGTATTCTAAATGTGTATCATATAGAGATGTAAGCGTTTCGTCAAGATCAAGCAAATGGTTCGTGTACAGGGACAATCAAGAGAATTTTAATACATCACGTCTATGGGGGAAATTGCAAGTAAGTAGAGTTTTACGTCTATAGATTGCACTAAACCAAATGAAACGAATATATATTTTTTGTAATAGAGATAGTTAACTGGGAAAAATTTTTTGTGTATGAAGGAGCCTCGCCTCCCCCCCCTGGGGAGGAAGTCCCCCCTCGAGGGGAGTAAATTTTCATGGTGGGTATCTTTCAAAAGAGCTCGCTAATACCTTTAAAAAGAATGGTTGAACCATCGATCTGCAATAATTTAAATCAAAGTTATCGATTTTTTTTTACTTTTAACAAAAAAAAAAAAAAAAAAAAAAAAAAAAAAAACTTAGAAAAAAAAATCGTATTTTCTTTTTTAAATATTGAGAATAAAATTTTTTGGATATTTGGTGTTATACTACTTCTCTAATATGGAAATCGTCTGCATCATCATAAAAGATAATTTTTTTAAATAATAATTTTAATAAATTATTTTTTAGAAACAGAATTATATTTTAATAATCGAATTAAATTCTATATAAATGTAGGAGCATTAATGAAACGGGGGGTTGAGGGGGGCGGTAGCCCCCCTCACACAGAACTAATTATCATATAAAACTCTTCAGAAGCCTAATATGAATTGTTTAACACAGGTTTACATGACAGTATCTTACCTTTTAATCTGCAACCTGTATTTATAGTAATAAATTTCAGGGTAAGAGAAAGTCGTGTGAGTGACACACCAGATTATTTTCGAAGGAAACGTAAAAAATAATGGAAAAGTTTATCAAAAAGATGATTTAGAGAAAGCTGTTCTTCCATGGAAGCAAAATCACCCAGCTAAGATCCTTCACAAAGTTTGTGCTCTGGCCCATGGAGTCAAATCAACGTTTGCTTTAATCGATGTCAAAGTGAAAAGGTATCTGACCAAAAATCTGTGTTCTTCTGACAGCTCTGATTTGCATCCAATGGATTTTTCAGTGCGTGGGTTCTTAGAAGAACAATTGTGAACACAGAAAATCATACATTTGATAGATTCAAGAAAGCCCTTAGCAAAATATAGGATGATTTAGATTCAAACTACTTGCGTCGCCTCGCCACCCCTCTTCCGATGAAGATTGCAGCTTGCGTCAAAGCCGATGACCGTCATTTCGAAAACTCATAGTAGAAAATAATTATTGGACATTACTTGTTGCAAAAATAGAAGCTTTAAATTCGTATGCCATTTCACTAATTATTTATTATCAAATACTTTTTCCGGATACTTAATAGCCACCCTGTATATATATATATATATATATATATATATGTGCGTGTGTGTGCGTGTTGTTTAATGCTCTTTTCTGTTTAATATTAAAAAATTGTGTGAATATTATAATACTAAAGGTAAAAAACTTTTTTTTTTTTTTTTCATTTGACACGCATTTTAGATCAATATAGCAAAATTCGCTTCATTAGGAATTCTTTTGGCTTAAACATTTCCTACGAATGTTTAGTGGACATAGTGGACGCATTTATACAGTGGTAGACATAATTATAAGACACCTATCTAATTTGACAAATAGTGAAAGAAAAGATTCAGAACTTAAAAATGTTTTATCAAATACGTCAAAAATATAAATTTATTCTGTTATCACACGTAATTGTTTTACAGAAATGGTATTTTTATAGACTTTAATAAAAAAAATTAAAAATACCATGGACAAAATTATAAGACACCCGAACATTTTAATAAAAACACCTGCTTTTCTTTTTTTTTAAATAATGTGCAATATGCAAATTTTCTGCACGCTGTTATGACGTCAGCAGTTAACTAAAGCAGACGATAACCGACTTCACGCATTTACAAACATTGCCACGAGGTACAGAATTAAAAGAAAGTGAAATTTGCTAAATTTGGAGATTAAATGGAGCTGGTGGCTTCAATTAATAATATTTCAAAAGTTATTTAAAGATGTGCAATTAGAAATGTTTTGAGAAGGGGTTTTAAGGGATCGGTGATTAAAAGATCTGGACGTACTCCTTGCTTGTCCGCGAGAGACAGACGCCATGTGCTTTCGCTCGCTACTCACAATAAGATGACCACTACATGCATTAAAAATACTTTGAAACTGAATTGTTCAAGGAGAACCATTCGCAGGGTGTTGCATAATGCTTCCTATGTGAAATATAAAAAAATGAAGAAAAAACCACCGCTTCTAAGCCGGCACAAAACGGAGCGTCTAAACTTCGCTAAACAAACTATGGCCTGGACCTCCAAATGGTACTCTGTGTTATTTTTTGATGAAAAAAAAGTTTAACCTGGATGGTCCTGACGGGTTTCAATATTATTGGCATGATTTACGGAAGTCTCCTCATGCACTAATGAGCTGCCAAATGTGTGGAGGCTCAGTAATGGTTTGGGTTGGTTTTTAGGTTCAAGAGAAAACGGATATTGTTTTTGTGCATTCAAGAGTGAATTCCGAAAAGTACAAGAATCTACTTAAAGATCAACTAGCCATATACGGTGAACTTCTTTGTGACGAAAACTACACTTTCCAGCACGATAACGCGCCGATTCATGCATCACATGAAACAAAATTGGCTTTCAGAGCAAAGTATCAATGTTCTCCCGTGGCCTTCTCGCTCCCCAGACTTAAATCCCATCGAAAACTTGTAGGGGATCTTAGCTCGTGCGGTTTACCGAAATGGGAGGCAGTTTATATGTGTCGAATACCTAAAGAATGCTATGAAATGTGCTTGGGAAGAACTGTCTTGTGATATTTTGTTAGAATTGATAGATTCGATGCCGAATCGCATCTTTCATGTTATAAAAAACAATGACGGCTAATTATGTTGACCACTGTATTTGAAAAAAAAAAAAAAAACGGTTGGTTTCTTATAATTTTGTCCATTATATTTTTAAGTTTTTTCATTAAATTGTATGAAAATATCATTTTTATAAAATAATTATATATGATAACAAAATAAATTTATGTTTTTGACGTATTTTATAAAACATTTTTAAACTCTGAATTTTTTTTTTCACTATTTGTCAAATTAGATAGGTGTCTTATAATTATGTCCACCACTGCATATATATATATATATATATATAAGAAAAAAAAAATACTATGGATATATTTTTTAACCATGAGCTGACATATTTGAGATTGCTCTATGTATTTTGTTCGTATCGAAATCATATTACCCTTGCTTCTGAGGAAAATTCGACAGAATAAAAATTCGATTCACTAAATAAATTGAAATTCGCCTTTCGAGATTCTTATATATCTCAAAATAAATCATGAATGTTCTTAGATATACTTATGCACAAGAAAAAAATCTCAAATGCAAAATTTTATTTTCGAAACACAGTTCTTTTTATTCATAAGATACCACTCGTAAATAAGTGAAATAAAAAAGTGTTCTATTTATTTTAAAATGGTATGAAAATTTCAAAATAGACAGATTCTGTTTTCATAACTGCCAACTTTTGCGTTTTTTGGCTACCAGAAAATAGTAATAGACATTTTTTTATATATTTTTGTAATATCCCTCACTGAATAAACAAAACAAATACTTCTTAAATATTTCCGGTAATCAAAAAGCGTAAAATTTAACAACTATGCATTTTAGAATGCAATTTGATCTTTTCAGGTTTTTCACTGCTTAAATATATTTTTCCCTAGTTATCGAATTATTCTAAAAATAACAAGGATAAACCATAGATATAGTAATAAGAGATAGATTGATCATTGAAGGGGGAAAAGTGATTCCTTCTTACTCGGGAAAAGGCAGCCATTTTACTCTCTTATGTATGTCTTTCCCCGAGTGAATATACACGGGAATACACATAGATAATTTAGCAAATAAAATTAATGTACTAAAAGATAATGAAAAACTCCAGATACCCATTTTTCTTTCTTCTCGTTTTTCTTTTCTTTTCTTTTTTTTTTTTTTCTTTTTTTTTTTTTTTTTTTTTTTTTACAATACAGTCGGTAACAAAAGTCTCCGAACACTAGCAAAAATTCCTATATAAAAAAAGTACACTTAATACAGTTTTGTTAAATAAATCCTTGTCGAATCCTGTTTTTAGACTGACAAAGAACATGATTCGACAAGGATTTATTTAACAAAACTGTATTAAGTGTACTTTTTTTATATAGGAATTTTTGCTAGTGTTCGGAGACTTTTGTTACCGACTGTACTCTAACATACTCATGGTCTGAACAAAACGGACTTTCTTTCTTTCGGCATTTATTATTATATACTTCTTTGAGATAAAAATCGTCTGCAGTCATAATGAAAAATAATTTTAATAAATTATAATTTAATAAATTAATTGTATTGTGTAAATTTGTATTGTGTAAATTTGTATAGGATTATATACAGAAGAAAGTCTTGTTGTGGCCTAAAACTTCCGTGGCTGCTAACTACATTTAAAAGAATTTTGAGAATTCCATATTACTTACTAATATAAAATATTAAAAAAAATTAAAAAAAAAAAAAAAAGTATTCCGTTTAATATAAAGACAGTAATTATTTCCTAATAATAACAAAGAAATTGGTTATAAAAATTATATTTTTCATAAATTACTTGACACTTATTTATGAAAACTTATCCCATTTCTTTTCGTATATTTATTAGAACATTTAAAAGCCGCGTAATATTTTGGTATTTTCAAAATTCATTAACATTCTATTCCATTACTATTTTCGAGTTTTATACTCTCTTAGGAGTGATGCCAAAAACCTTTTTCGGCATCGAAAATCTTTGCTCGTTAACATGGGGATGATAGATTATTACTATATCTATGGGATAAACAGGAATTATTATTTGTTACGCTGTCGTAATATGGTAGTTTTGGATTTTTTTTTTTTTTTTTAACTCTTCTATGTATCTAAGAAAAAGTATTAGATTCGTGAAAATTTTAGACATCCGGTTTTTCATAGATTTACACATTTTCAGGTTTTCTGAACACGAATTAACTATTTTTAGGAAATGTTTGTCTGTTAGAATCTAAATATTTTGATCATTGTCTTGTCTCTTACAAATCAATAGATGGAAATTAATATAAGTTTATACTTAGTTGGGTCTTGACATAAGCGGCGTTGATTAGCTTTTGGTGCATATCGCTCAAAAGGTAGCGTTTTCAGCTATTTTTCTTATAATCTTTAATATGGTAGTATAGGATAAAATATCGTAGAAATGTGAAAAAGGAGAAATATTTTTAACGAATCATCGTGAAATTAGAAAAGAAATATTTATACTATTAATGGTAAACAGTAAGGAAATTTTTTTGTATATCGGGGAGCATCGATCCATCCTCGGCAAGGGGGAATCCCAAGGAAGTTGAACAACAGATCTGTGATAATTTAATAATTTAATTCAAAGTTATTAATTTCTTTCATTTTTATCAAATAATAAACAACAGCAACAACAGCAACAACAACAACAAGGAAAAAAAAAAAAAAGATAGAAAAATCGTATTTCTAGAGATGTTGTCAATAGGACACAAAATTAACTTTATTTTGACGTTTACAGTTATACTTCACTTAGATAAAAATCTTCTACATAAAAAAAAAAAAAAAAAAAAAAAAAAAAAAAAAAAAATCACAGATATTAATATTCTTTTGCTCGTGTCGTGGTCATTTGTGCTTTTACATCTGATTTTTATCATGCTTTTAAGATAGATCGATCATTGTAGGGGGAAAAGTGATTCCTTTTTACTCGGGAAAAGACAGCCATTTTACATAAGTCTGGCAAGACTTTTCCTAAAGATGCTGCATTGTTGGATGCTGTCCTTTAATCTTCCTGTCGGGAGGATTCATCTCTACGAATCCCTACGTGCTTAGTAATTCCGGGGGGAGAAGTGGTGATGCTTTACGGAGGTTCCCGACAAACTTCTCTCTTCTAATAAATATAGGAGCTTTAAATTTATTAAATAATAATTTACGAAAATGAATGTTTAATTATTTAAATTAGTTGTCATTAATAATAATTTTAACATTTATATATATATATATATTACCACGTGAATTTGTATGGAAAAATATAGAATAATGTTTTGTGATGGCCTCAACATAGTAGTTTACTATTTAGATGCAAACAGTGCGGCTATTTTTCGAAAATTTTCAGTAAAAAAGTTAATATTTGAGTAAAATAGTTACTAACAGATTTAAGTTAACAACATACACAATCTCAATTTCAAAATAAGTAAATAAATTTATGCTTCCATTAAATAAATCAAAATTCATAGATTACAGTTATTATTGATCCCTTAAATATGGTCGATATAGAAATTAAAAGCAATATCTGCAAAATTATTTCATATGAAAATAATTACTAAAATGAAGGGGATTAATTCAGAGAATTTAAAATTTGATGAACTAAACACTTTCATTTCATGGTAATTTTGTAATTTCAGTATTTAATTTTTAGTAACCCTTTGCTTATCCTAACACTCTAAAATGTTCTAAACAACGTTGTCAAATTTCGGGACTCTTTTTTCCAATTACCATCAATAATTATGAGGAGTGATATTTTCTATGCATAATGGACGAATAACCTTCGAAATGATGAGGTAACGGTTACAGTTAAAATTTAATGGCGAATATTGAATAAAAAAGTCTCTAAATTTGGCAACAGGATGAAATTAAGACGTGCAAAGGATTAATCATATTAAACTTAAATTAAAGCATTATTATAGAAAATAGTTGTTTAATAATATAAATCTTTAAACAATTTTTTCGTTCAGCATTTATAAAGCATTACTCAAGTACTTTCTAAAAATTTTAATATACTTTTAAACGATGTAATATTTACAATTTTTGATATGAAGGTATTTTTTTTTTAAATTACTAGGAGGCTCTGCCCCCTGCTCGCTCCGCTCACGAACCCCCGAAGAAGGCTTCGCCTCCTCCCCGACTCACTTTACTTATTAACACATGCAGAACTCTGCCCGCCTATTCGCTGCTTTCCTTCACTGAAAAGGAATATTAATAGTGCATATTACAAGACAAAATCAGAAAATTATTATGGAAATCCTCATATTCAATGTCAAATTGAAATATATAATATTTATATATATATTTTTTTTAATAGAAAGTAAATCATAATATCTAGACCATTTTGCATTACAGCTTTAGTATATGACCCTTTTTATTTCTTTTTTACAACCTTAAATCCGGACCACGGTACCCCAGTCGGTAGAGCGCCGAGCTCGTAATTGGAAGATTGTGGGCTCGGTTCTCGAACCGACCAAAGACTGTCGTGTACACTAATGGTAGCTGGTGCACGTAAAATATGTCGTGGCCACAATATCCTCCGTGTTCACATCAAAATTATACCTCTGGAGGACACCGAAGCTGGGGAGCTATCCCCTTCGTGTAGTACCAAAACTGTGGTGGCATGTCTCCGCGTCCCAGACAGTCGCCAATTATCCATAGCGCAGAAATGGTGCGACGTCAATCACAACCTACCTAATTATCTACGTACCTACAACCATGCATCATATTTTAATTGAACAGGGAGCAGCCCCCGCTCACCGCTCGAAGAGCGGTGTTGAGTGCTTCTAGGAAAATCCACGTGAGCTGCTCCGACATTTATTGAGAAATTAAAAAAAAAAAAAAAATTACATCGTGCATCGCCTGGCTTAGCCAACCCGCGACAAGGGGCGATGCAAATGGGCATGGGTATTTACAAGAGCGGCGCCAGACACAAGTCCACCCGCGACACGGCGCGCCGCTTGATTATAGGAGAGAGGATGCCAGGCTGTGTGGCCTTCCGCGACAAGCGGCACGCTACCAGTTTAGACCCTTGCATTTATGAGGGCTACAGCAGCATCACGGGCACACGGGAAGACAACAAAGAGATAGAAGATTAATGTGTTTAGGAGAAAGAATTTTTCTTTAGTTGTGATTTTAGGTTAGTTTGTTAGGTTACATAAATCCATTAGGAATGAGAAAATTTTATTTAATTTATTAATTAAGGGTTTCCTTGTTAAAATGTTGTCCAGCCAATTGATTGGTCTGGGAGAGGGATTTCTAATATGATATTGTGCTGTTAAGGGGCAGTGGAAATAATAGTGTTGCGGAGTTCCCTCCTCGCCGCAAGAACACAGGGAAGAGCGTCGGCAATGAAATTTGTAAAGGTAAGATGGGAAGGGGCCATGACCTGTTAAAAATGCCGTGATAGGTGGGGTTAGGGTCCAGGAATTAATGCGAGCCTGTGGGATCAGCGAAAAGGTGTGCCTACCCTTCTCTGAACTATCCCACAGGTTTTGCCATTTGAGATTAATAATTTCTTTGATTCTATTTTTGACATAGGAGGGTGGGGCAGGGATTGTGGAACACTTGGTGGGGAAAACAGCTGCTTCTTTTGCAAGGGAGTCAGCGAGTTCATTGCCGATCACGCCCCTGTGGGCAGAAACGTGTGCCAGGGAGCAAGTTAAGTTTGGATTCGTTAAGAGTTTTTTGATCTGTTGAATTTGTGGGTGTCTGCTCCGATGCCGAGCTATTGCCTGAAGATTCGAGAGACTATCGCTGAAGATGTTAAAGATTTCATTCGTGTTCGAGTCGCCAATCCAGCGTATTGCTTTTTCTATGGCATAGATTTCCGCTTGGAAGACTGTATTATAGTCCTCGAGCCTGCAGGCCCACCGATGGGCCACGGTGCCACGGTCCAGCACGCAAAATGCTGCTGCAACCCCGGCGTCCGTTTTGGAACCATCAGTGTAGATCGCCACTGGAGCAGAAGGAGAGAAACTATTTTTAGTGCAATTGGTGATGAATGGGGCAACATCCTTGCCTGGGTGAATATCCCAGCTGCAGGTCAAAGTTTGTATGGGGGTTTGTGGGAAGATGATGTTTGTTAATTCGGGGTCTTTAAGCTGTAGGATTTGAGTTTTTATATATGTCTGCGAGACCTGCAGGTGGGCATGAGTAATCCCAGTGATTACGGTGCGGGCATCAGTGGATATTGTTTTATATCTTCTTGAAATTTGCAAGAGGAAGGGTCTTTGGGCTGAGTTAAGAGTGGTAATGGCATCAGTTCTCAGGTGACCACCCCAAATGGCGGCTCCGTAGGTTATTATTTTCTCGATGATTGTTTTATACCAGGTCTTTAGGAGAGAGGTGGAGATACCCCACCTCTTTCCCACCATTTTTGCTGAGCTGTGGTACATACTTTGAGTCTTTAGTTTAATTTCTTTAACGTGAGCCAGCCAGTTGAGGTGCCTGTCGAAAGTGATGCCAAGGAGTTTCATGTTTTCGACATGATTGACACTGATGCCGTCTATCCGCATCTTGGGATTCCTACTTCTTTTAAGGGCTTTAGGGAAGGCGAGAGTTAATGCGTTGGTTTTAGATGGGGATAATTTTAAGTCGAATTCTTTCAAAAGTTTACTGAAGTGGGAAAGGGCTTCCTGGGCCTGGTCCTCCAGGTTTCTTCTAGTTCGACCCGAGACAATCAAGGAGAAATCATCCGCATAAGGAAATGTTGTGAAGCCCGCAGAGTTCATGCTTTTGAGTATTTTGTCTGCTATCAGATTCCACAGGATAGGACCTAGGCACGATCCCTGTGGGCAGCCTTTAGTTTGGGGATGTTCGGTATTCCCGTCACCCCAGTTGACAATAATTTTCCTATGGGAGAGGTATGGGCGGATGATTCCGGCCAGATTACTCGGGCAGTTAAGGTCTTGTAGGGCGCGTAGAATGTGTGGCCACTCCACATTGTCGAAGGCTCCTTGAATGTCTAGAGAGATGATAATGGTGTAATTTGATGCATTGCAGCTGACGGCGCAGGAACTTTTAATGGATTGTAAAGCTTGGTCACAAGATCTGCCTTCTCTGAACCCAAATTGGTTAGGATGTAGTAGATTGTTTGTTTCGAGGTAAAAGTTTAATCTTGTTACAATTAATTTTTCTAGTAATTTGCCTAAAGTGGGGAGGAGGCAGATCGGTCTATAGGATGAGGGTTCAGAGGGAAGTTTCCCTTGCTTCAAAAAGTACACCATCTCGCCTCTTCTGAGAATCTCGGGGAAGTATTGGTGTTTGAGACATAGGTTGGTCCATTGTAGTAAGATTTGAGGCATAGTATTGTGTACGTGTCGTAGGATTTTAAAGTCTATGTTGTCTGGACCCGGAGCCTTGTTAATGTTGAAACTGTGAAGAGTGGCTTTGACCTCGGACTCCGTGAAGGGAACATCCAAGGGAGCCGAGAAAAGTGGAGTTTGGTGTTGTGGGTAGGCAGTTTGTGCGAAAAGAATGGTTGTTAGATACTCTAGATTTTGACGTTTAGAGGAGAGGGCCGGAGGACGTTCCAGTTTCAGTTGGGGCGGGGTGAAGAACTTTTGACTATAAAATTTTTGTGCTGTGCCGTATACTTGTGTTTGAGAAGTGCAGAATTTCCTCCATGCGGTATTTTTTGTCATATTTTAATTTTCTCGAGTAAGAAGATTAATTTTCTAAAAATAGAGAAAAGAAGTTGATATTTATTTTCTTTGTTTTAAACATCCATAGTTTCGGGCCGCGGTACCCTAGTCGGTAAAGTGTTGAGCACGTAATTGGAAGATTGCCGATTCGATACTTGAGTCGGCCAAAGACCGCCGTGTACACTAATGGTGGCTGGCGCACAAAAAATCTGTCGTGGTCGCAAAGTCCTCCATGTTCCTATCCCCACTATACCTTTGGGGATCACCAAAGCGGAGGGGGATCCCCACCATGAAGGTTCAATATTGTGATGACATGTCTCCGGAACATCTCTAGGGGTGCGTCCCAGATCGTTGCCAATTATTCATAGCGCAGTATTGGTGAGACGTTAAATCCAATCAACCTACATATCTACGTACAACCATGGATCATATTTAATTTTCTCGTGTAAAATGACTTCATGACAGAACAACGTCACTGGGAGAAACTTTTTTCAAAATGGCAAATAGAGTACCTTCATAAACTTGTCGTTTTTAGTTAATAACTTCTTTAATTAAAATGATAGAAGTTTCTAAGCGGCTGAAATGTTCTCCTTGGAGTACTCGGAACACATTGATGCCTCTCATGACGCGAAGGACACTGTCCTCCGTTAGAAGATGCTGTCGCAGACAAAAAAAAAAAAAAAAAAAAAAAAAAAAATTGACGCCAGTAACAGTAACTTTTTTTAATATATAGAGAAAATTCCATTTCTTTCTTTTTTTCTTTTTTTCTCCTTTTTTACATGAAAAGCTAAACAATTTAACAAAAATATGTCTTTATATAGAAAAATGTTACTGCTGCTGACGTCAAATTTCTTTTTCTACGACTGCATTTTCTCGCGAACGGGAATGTCCTCCTCGTCATGACAGGTATACATGTTTGCCGAATACTCCAAGAAAGGCATTTCTCTACGTTAATTTTTTCTATCCCCTTATTTAACAAAATTATCAATTAAAAACCTTGCTTCAACAAAGGTACACATTCTGCCAACTTGGATATATAATATCTTTCCATAAATGTCAGGACACTTTTGATTTCAGACATTTTTTCAACTATGTCAAAAAGTACTAGACAAATCACCTTGAACTTCCAGGAGTGGGAAGAAATTACATTTCAGTGAAAGTTTTTCCCCGAAAGTAAAAGGGGGGACCAGTAAAAAAATGAAAGAAAAATTAAAATGTATGCATCACTCTTTAAAAGATAATGTTTAAAATGCAATCTGGCTGTAGCATGTGATTATAAGGTTCCTTCTTAATATCTGCATTAGTGATTTTTTTTTTTTTTTTAATCATAGAGATATAACAGTTTCTTTTTTTTTTTTTAAAGTCAATTTTTTAGCTGTAACACTCAAGGTAATAAACTCAGTGCAAAGCCATTTTCAAGAAGCTTGACATACTAGAAAAGACATAACATACTGCAATCAGAATGCAAAAATATAAAAAGAAATGTAATGAAATATGAGCATTTTTACTAAACAATTTTTAACTACGCATTCGCAATATTTAGTGAAATTTCATCTGCATAATTTAATAGCCAGATGTATCGAGCTATTTATATAAAAACCCCAAACAAGTATCGTGGAAACTCGAAACGTTGTACGCGATAGAATGAACTGTTATTCAGTTTCTCTCGATAAAAAAGTTAAACTGTACGGAGTTTTACTCACATTTTTATTTTGATTCAATCAATGGTAATACAGTATTTTTTTTACTATTAATAAATATTGATAAAACCCTTTTATCGCTTTCTTATTTTTGAGAAGAGCTAAAATTCAGTTCAGTCTATCGCGTACAACTTTTTGAATTTACACGACACTTGTTTGGGGTTTTTATATAAGTAGCTTAATGCTTAATACATTTGGCTGTTTAATAAAGCAAATTAAATTTTGCTAAATCTTGCGCAGGTGTAGTTAAAAATTATTTTGTAAAAATGCTCGTATTTCATGAGATATTTAATATTTTTGCATTCTGATTTCATTATGTTGTATCTTAAGTGGTATATCAAGTTTCCTGAAAATGGCTTTGCATTGGTTTTAATACCTTGCGTATTATAGTTAAAAAATGGACTTTTTTTTTTGCAAGTTTTTGAAGAAACCGTTATATTTCTATGATTATATGTGGTAGAGACATAAAAATTTGTACAGATAGTAAGAAGGATACAGATGATAATAATAATCACGTGCTACAGCCACATCGCATTTCAAACATTACTTTTTACAGGGTGAGGCCAAACATTTTGATTTTTCATCAAATTTTTACTAATCTCCCTTTTACTTTCGGGAAAAAAACTTTCAATAAAATAATGGAGGTGTAACTACTTGTTCTTCCCACTCCTGAAGTTTCATGATGATTCGTGAAGTACTTTTTGAGATATTTAAAAACACGTTTATTTATGGAAAAGTGTCCAGACATTTATGGTAAGCTAGTTTTGTTAATCTTAGTACGTTTTTTCCTGTCCCTGACGTCACTTTCCCCACGCAAAATTAAAATGTGATCAATGGTGTAAAAAAAAAAAAAAAAGAAAAGAAAAGAAAAGAAAGAAATAAATAAAGGTCGGTTGGTTGGGTTTTACGTCGCACTAGTGCCGCGCATATGGGCAATTGGCGACGATCTGGGACACACCCCTAGAGGTGGTCCGGAGACATGCCATCACAATTTTGATCCTCCACGGAAGGGATGGCTTTCCCGCTTCGGTGACCCCCAGAGGTACAATTTTTGATGGGAACATGGAGGATATTGCGGCCTCGACATATTTTACGTACACCAGCCACCATTAGTGTACACGACGGTCTTTGGCCGGCTCGAGTACCGAACCCGCAATCTTCCAATTACGAGGCCGGCGTTCTACCGACTGGGCTACCGCGGCCAAGAAAGAAATAAACAAAATTAAAGATAAAGAAAGAAAATAAAATAAAGAAAGAAATAAAGAAAATAAAAGATAAAATAAACAAATAAATAAAATAAATGCCAATGTTGTTGTTAGTAATAAAGAAATTTATCGTCTGCAAATAAATAAAATGCGTTATCTGTAAAGAGAAGCAATCTCAGTGTGTACTTGTATATCTGTGTGTGTAACTGTCTGCGCTCTGGTGCTCATATTACTGATCGCAGAGCTACAAAACTTGGCAGAGTAGTAGCTGGGACACTACAGGTGTAAACTTCATCGAATTTTTTTTTTGAATTTTGAATTTGATTTTTTGAATTAGTTATTTTTTCGATCTTATCCATTGACTTTTCTGTTTCATTTTTCTAAAATTTATTCTTTTATTTCAATCGTCTGCGTATCTTGGCAACGTCTAGTACACTATTTATTGTTTATTTACATTGCTAATTTTATTTCTTTCTTTTTTGATTTATTATATTTTCTGTAATCAAAGGGAAATACCGTAGAAAGAATTAAACATATTAAATTTTAAATAAAAATATATATTTATAACAGGTATGTTTAGACACACACACACACACACATATATATATATTAAATATAACACCTATTTTTATAATATATCATCTAAAACTTATAAAGAGTCGAGTAGATTTTATCCTTCGTTTTTTGAAGACGTGGATAGGAGAAAATAAAAAATTGAAGCTGTAAGTGATTTTTCGAAATTATTATTATTAATAATAATATTAAACGTTTTTTTCTTTTAAGATATTTCCGAAAATGTAAAATTATTATCTAGCTGTACATTAAAAATATATAGAGAACATTATATATTGCCCTAAATTACCTAAAAAATTTAATAGTAAAAAGTACAGGCATTAGAAAAAATAGGTACAAGATTTTCCTTTTTACTTTACTTTACTTTACTTTACTTTCTTTCTTTCTTTTTAAATAAGGACTTATACAAAAAAAAAAAAAAAAAAAAAAAAAAAAAATCATCGCCAAATATTGACAAAAACGCCAAGGGTAAGTCGCCAAGGGAGTAATGCTGTGTCGCAAAATGGTCTAGATATTACGAATTTCTTTCTAATTTGAAAAAAATTGCTGATTTTTAGCAAAAAAAAAAAAAAAAAAAATATTAAAAGAAATTAATAAAAGTTATTAAAAAATAAATTTTTAAATTTTTATGATTAAAAAAAGAAAATCTGGTGTGTAACAACCACACGGCGTTCCCTACCCTCTATTACATATGTATGCAATTTTTGGAGATAATGATGGTCAGAAGCTATAAAATTGACCTAAAAAAATTAGACTCCTAACAGATTTCATCTAAAAGAAAAATTATACATGTGTAAAGACATATAAAACAGAGTTGACATAGCGAGGTTTTTTTTTTTTTTTTTTTTTAAAAAAAAGGTCGGTAGAGCCGTTTTTGAAACACCCATTTAAGAGATCTAAAACTGACATACCTAATCAGGATAGCTAATAAGATTCTTAATTTTCCTGTAATGACCACGTAATACATGCGAAAAGATGTCTAAAAAGGGGTTTATGTAGCAATTTTCAAGAAAATCATTAGGGCCGTTTTTCAGATACAGACTTTCACCAAAATTTAGCAAACTCAATTACTACCAGAAAACAACAATTACATTCGAAAGTATATTTAAAAGAAAGTAAATATGAGGAGTTTGAAAAAGTTCATACACCTGTTTTTTAAGGAACTTACTTGCGATGCTTCAAATTGGCCTACTCATACAGGCCTACTCATAATTTCCATGAACTAACCAATTATTACATACGAAAGGACATCTAATAGCAAATTTGAAGAAAATCGTTAGAGCCGTTTTTGAGATACAGACTTACGGTTCTACTTCCGGTTTCGCATGTCCCATTTCTGTTTTTCCAATTTTCATCAAAAGTTTAAAAAAATCATCTGTACACCAGATCTAACTTAATTCTGAAGTTTCGTCATTCTACCTTTATTAGTTTCCAGAAGATTCTCCACACACATACACACTCATACATACACACTGACCAATTGCAAAAACCATTTTTCTAACTCAGGAGACCTAAAACATGTAAATAAATTGAAAACTCGATATCGAATTTTTGGACCGAATGCAGTACTCCCATTACCTATGGTTGTAGGGTAATGGAAGTAAAAAGTATTGGATTCACAAACATTTTCAACTTCTGGTTTTTGGTGTATTTACACATTTATAGGGATCCAAATCCCCATTTGACTGTTTTCAGAAGATTTCTGTCTGTTTATGGAAAAAAAAATGTCGCAGCTTTAGTTCAAGAGCTAATTCACAAATTTCATAGAAATTTATGTGTAGCATCTTGACATAAATGAGTGCCTATTAACTTTTAGTAAAAATCGCCCAACAGGTAGCGCTGCATTTTCGCATTTTCATAAATTTTAATATGGCAATATGAGACAGAGTTTCATATAAATAAGTTTCATATGAGACAAAGTTTCATATAAATGTGCACAATCAGAATTATTTGTGTAGAATTATTGTGAAATTAAAAAGAATTATTTATAGCAGTAATAGTCATCTAGGAAAACTTTTTGTACATCTTGGAGCACCGTGTACCTATGGGGGTAACGTACTCTGTCTCACTGATTGTAAATTTTCGATATGAGTTTTTTCAAAAGAATCCGTTAATACTTTTAAAAATGAGTGGTTTAACTATAGATCTCAGATAATTTAAAACAATGTTATGCATTATTTTCTTTTTCATTTTTAACAAAAAAAAAAAAAAAAAATCTTAGAAAAGAAAAAAAAAATCTTTGAAAAGAAAAGAAAGAAAAACAATCTTTGAAACGAAGAAAAGAAAGGAAAAAAAAACCCCTCATATATCGTCTATAGACCATAAAATTGGCTCTCTTTCGACATTTTGTGTTATATTTATTTGAAATAAAAATTGTATGTCTTTATCATGGAAAATGATTTTAATGAATATAATTTTACTGAAGAACAATTTTAATAAATAACTTGTATTTTGAGAATATGTGTAGGAAAATATAGCAAAGTGTTTTGCGATGGCCACAACATATTAGTTTTTTTATTTCATTTATAATTTTTTTTTTCTTTTAATGCTGCTTTTGTTGGAATAAAAATTAAAATAAAGGAATAAAGGAATAAAAAATAGATTGTTCTTGAAATTTTTGATGGTTTATATACTTATATATTTTCAAGTATTACACTTCCATAGTAACATAACTTTCTTTGAATCTTATAAAAACAATTCCTCATATTTTATTAACGGTCCAAGCAACAGAAAATATACAGATAAATGTAAAAATAAAATTCACCTTTTAAGAATAAAATTTGCATATCTAAGTTGATCAGAGCAGAAAGTGACTATAATATTTTTCTTGTTAGATATATATTTTTAATAATACTCGGGTGAGCAAAATTTGAAGACTTTTTTCCCCCTTAAACCTCAATATAATTATCATTTTTTTAAAAAAAAATTGAGATACTTATTTAATATCCGCAGGCAACAGCAGGTAATTAAACAAAATATCTTTTTCCTCATTGTACACAGGTTTTTTTTTTTTTTTTTTTTTTTTTTTTTTTTTGTAAAGTATGAAGTAGTTTGCGTTCGTTTAATTTTATTTGATAGCTTTCCAGATAATAAAGTTTTGGGCTATTTAAGGTAAAAATAGTGACTTAAAAAAATAAACTTAATACAAAATTTTTTTAATTAATTCAATCAGGTTTTATTTGATTAAAAATCTTGATTTTGATTTAGCATTCCATTAGTGTGTTTTAGGAAGAATATGTTAGTTTTTTTTTCGAAATTTAATAATATTTTTTCAGTAGACGATAACTAATTATCACCCTCATGGTCAACAGCAGACAATATATATATATATATATATATATATATATATATATATATATATACTGGATGGTTGGGTGGGTTTGTGAAATTAAATTAAAAAAAAAAAAAAAAATAAGTAGAAGGCTTGTTGCATTTGCTTTGTATTACTATGCAAACTTTCATTTTCCAATAAAATTTCAGATTTTTCCTTTTTGAGTTGTCAACTATATTTAATGTTCTAATTATACTGTTAAACACAATGTGATCAATCGGTGAATTTCATTGTGGCTTCGTGGTTTCATTGTTGTTCATCTGCTTTGAAATTTTGCATTTTTAAATCCATATGGTTCCTGTTCTGGTTGTGGCAGGCCGGGGGAGTGTTGCCGGCATAAAACTAGTGTAACCCCACAGGCAAGTCACAAGTCTTGCCGCCTGCCTCCTTCTTCCTATCTTGTGTTTCTTGGGTTGTTTTTTCATTAATTTTGATAAGTTTATGGTTTTAAGTTAAGATTTGTTGTTTTACTTTATTGATTCGTTTGTTTTGCAGGCTGTTAATTAATATATCTGGTTTCTTTACATTAGTGTATTTCATCCACTGATGATTTTTTTTTTTTTTTTTTTTTTTATCTTATTGGTCATTGGTGTTTCAGTGATCTTGTATCTGTTGCTTGGCTTCTACTATGCTTAATAGATCATCTTTATTATATATATATATATATATATATATATATATATATATATATATACATACATATATATATATATATATACATAATTATAATATTCCTTTTAGAAATATCTTTTCAGGCATGAAATATACTGCGAACGTTTAATGTATGTAATAAATTCCCATAAAATTAACTTTTATATCATGTATGATAAAAATGAAACTGTTTCTAATTATTGAAGTTTTATCAGATAAAACAAAATTAAGTTAAAATTTAATTTAATATATGTATTTTTATTATAAATTTTACGTTACTGATAGCATCTTCGTTATTGAACTCAGTTTTGAGAAGAAAAAATAATATATAAATGAATGCAGGACATTTATATTTATTTAAATACCATTCAGATATAAACATGAGAAAAAAAAATATGTATCGATAAATTTTAATATAGTTTTTTTTTTTTTTTTTTTTTTTCATATTATGTCGATTTTGAATATATTAAAGGATAAAAAATTGATTTATCTCGAAAATTTAAAATGATGTAATGTTATGTTTTAACTATCTATCTATCTTTTGTAAAATATATATTTCAAGCTGTCTTTTTGAGACTAAGAAAAATTGTCTTCATATTTTAACAATGATTCGAGCATCAAAATGAAAAGTTGTATCGAAGCCTTTTCAGAATGAAATTTGCATATTTATGTTGCGCAGAGAAAGAAAGAAGGAAAAAATGAAATAAATTCTAGTCGGGTGTTTGTAGATACATAAGAAATGAAATTAAAAATGTGTCTTTCTTTCAAACCTCATTATTATTACCATCATTATTACCGAAACTTCAGTGGAGGTCCTCTGTTGAGACTCAAAACGGTTTTGGATTCGGTCTGTGTGTTTGTCTGTGTGCTTGTCTGTCGCGCGATAGCGGCCGCAAAAATCATGCTATTGACTTGTAATTTGGTACACATGCTCATGTGCTCCACGGAATCAGCTGTATAGTTTTGGGTGCGTATTCCATTTGTAGTTCGTGTACAGGGACATGCCATTTTTTTCCCTATCATTACGGCCTATCGGAGGAATTTGTATGTACCACGATAGCCACCGCAAAAATCAAGCTATTGACTTCCAATTTTTGCCGAAACGTCAGTGGAGGCCCTCCGTTGAGGCTCAAAAGGATTTCGGGTTCCCTCTGTGTGTCTGTCCGTCTGTCTATGTGTCGCGCGATAGTGGTGGTAAAAATCACGTTATTGGCT
The DNA here is from genome assembly GCA_963930645.1 of Salticus scenicus. NCBI lineage: Eukaryota > Metazoa > Arthropoda > Arachnida > Araneae > Salticidae > Salticus > Salticus scenicus. The sequence goes on from OZ005649.1 coordinate 333,165,815, forward strand.
TGCAATTTGGTACATATATGTATGAGCACAACGGAATCAGCTGTATAGTTTTATGTGTGTATACCATTTGTAGTTCGTGTACAGGGACACGCCAAAGTTTTTCTTATCATTATGGCCTATGTGAAGAATTGGTATGTACCGCGATAGCGGCCGCAAAAATCATGCTATTGACTTGTAATTTGGTACACATTTTCATCTGCCCCACGGAATCAGCTGTATAGTTTTGGGTGCGTATTCCATTTGTAGTTCGTGTACAGAGACACGTCAAAGTTTTTCTTGTCATTACGGCCTATGGGAAGAAATTGTATGTCGCGCGATAGCGGCCGTAAAAATCACGCTATTGACTTGCAATTTGGTACACTTATTCATGAGAACAACGGAATTTAGCTGTATAGTTTTAGGTGTGTATTCTATTTGTAGTTCGTGTACAGGGACATGCCAATTTTTTTCCTATCATTACGGCCTATGGGAGGAATTTGTATGTACCGCGATAGCCACCGCAAAAATCAAGCTATTGACTTCCAATTTTTGCCGAAACGTCAGTGGAGGCCCTCCGTTGAGGCTCAAAAGGATTTCGGCTTCCCTCTGTGTGTCTGTCCGTCTGTCTATGTGTCGCGCGATAGTGGTGGCAAAAATCACGCTATTGGCTTGCAATTTGGTACATATATGCATGAGCACAACGGAATCAGCTGTATAGTTTTATGTGTGTATACCATTTGTAGTTCGTGTACAGGGACACACCAATTTTTTTCTTATCATTACAGCCCATGGGCAGAATTTGTATGTACCGCATTAGAGGCCACAAAAATGCTCCGATTGACTTGCAAATTGGCACACACATTCAGGCTCTGCATGGAAATAGCTATATAATTTTTTATGTCTATATTTTTTTATGGATTGTGTACAGGGACACATCAAAATTCTTATCATTACAACATATGAGGAGAATTTCGTTTAAATGCATTTTGACATTATTACTTTGCTATCAACAAAATGAAATTAGTGTACTTTACTGACATGCTTAAACTAGTGTTTTCTGCAGAAAATATGTGCTCTTAGTCTTTTTTATTATAGGACCATGCAAAAGTGTTCTGACAATCTAAAGTAATCAGCCAAATTACGTCAAGTTTCGAACAATTATTCATGAAAAACGTAGAATAAGCTGAATAGATTTTACTGGTGTATACAATGTTTATGGTTCGTTTACGGAGACACACAAAATAATTTTATAACATTAGAGCCTATGAACAAATTTTTATTTAAGCGCACTTTAATGCGTTTATGCAGCATTCAACGTAATGGAATTAATATATATTATAAAGATGCTTAAAAGCATGTTTACTCTAGAAAAAAGATATGTATAGACTAAATAATTTATTTACGGGACCCCACAAAAGAATTCCGATGACGTACTATGATGTCAAATCAAGTTGAAATATTAATGAGTTATAATTAATTAAACAGGCGTATTCTTTTCAGTGTAAATAATTACTGAGGCTCCTTTTCTGGGATATATAAAAGAATTTCGTACTATTACGGTCTGTAGTCGGTATTTCTTAAAAGTGTATTTTACGTGCTTACACCTCGTTAGATATAATGAAATTTTATTAGAATTTTAAAAGAAGGGTTTTTAGTGGAGAAGTGTGGGCATAGAATTGGTAATTCATTTACAGGGTTACTCAAAATAATTTCGATATGTTATGAAATCATTTCGCATGAAATTTAGTACAAGTATATTTATGAATTGCAGGGAATTAATACATGACAATTAGCTATTAGGAATATATATATATATATATACATACAGGTAGTTATATAAAGAGAAATATCAGAAACAGTTCTGTTTATGTAGCAAATCAGTCGAATCAATATATAATATTATATAATAAGGAATAAAAAAAAAAAAATGATCTCTTGAATAATGCGTGATGCAAATAGGACGTTGAGGCTCTTGATATGCAGATCCACTAATTATTATTATTTTTATTATTAGTCGTAGTAATAGGAGTAGTATTCCCAAGTAGTTTTTTAATATCTAGAGGTAACAAGCATAATTCAAGTATTTTTTCCTTCATTATTCTTAATATATATTTACAAAGTATTTTTTCCCTTAAGTATGAAGTAGCTTGCGAGCGTTTAATTTAGTTGATAGCTTGCTTTCCAGATAATGAAGTCTTGTGAAATTTAGAGTAAAATAGGGATATAAACGAAAATCTGTTATAGTGCATATATATATGTGTATAATGTCAAACTTACTTTAATTCTGGTTAATTTTATACATAAGCTATACTAGTATTATTAGTATATTAATGCGTATTAAATCTTTTTTTTAAAAATGACTTAGTAATTAAAACTGCTATGCAGAATTAATTAATCAATATTAAGATTTAATGACTCATGGATAAGAGTGTAATAATTGATTTGTGTTATTGATTAAACATATAAAATATTACGTTAAAATTTTTTTCATGTATTCAAGTGTAGATTAAAATAACATATTATAACTTATTGAGTATAACAAATATTTTCCGAAATAAGTGGTAGAATATAAGTGTATTTCTTTAATTATTTAATTTATTGGTTTAAGTATATAACTATAAAATTATACAATACGCTCTTTAATTGTTACCGGTTTTGTATATATATATTTTATTTAAATATTTTTTTCGCTATTAAGTTATTTTCTAATATTATTTTCATTCGTGTAATATTATTAATTTTTAATAATTCATTTTTTCTTGTATAATGCGTACATCCTTCATGTTTATATGATAACATTGTTGGGTTCTGTTGGTGAGTATTTGAGAAAAGAGCCTTCACCAATAATGTTATCTTTACCAACTACTACTGTCATAAGGAGCATCTAATAAAGTTATAGTTATGACGGCTTATTTCTGTACTGATAAGTATAAAGGATTTAAGTCCAAAAATGTCGATTTTGAGTTAAGTACATAGTCAGACACAGAAAAAAATTCTCAATCGATTGGTATAAAGGATTTAAGTCTATGTCATTTAGTCTTAGAGAAAATCCATTGGTAAAAAAAGGTTCAAGTCAGAAATTTACCATTCATGAATGGTATAAAATATTTAATTCAATTTTTTACCGTTATTAAATGAAGGTTGACAATCACTGAATGGTATAAAGAGTATAAGTCAACGTAATCCCTTTTTCCTAATCGATTCTTCGGATTAGTTTTTAGTTAGTTTAACTTTATTTTTCGTCTCCTGAAAAATCAAGAATATGGACTTAAATCCTTTATACTTATCAGTACAGATTTATTATTTATTTGTTTTTGGTGTGTGTGCGTAGGAGGGGGGGGGGGGGGGAGCGGTATCTTTAAAGTCATTACTTCATATATTTTCATTTTTTAATCATCTTTTAGTTAAATCATGCTTTTTAAATATATAATCTTCAGTTGAATTGGTTGTATTTTTAATTCTTAAGAGTTTTTATTACGATCTGTATCCTGGTTTCTACGCATTGTCGTAATTAAATATGACATACATATAAATAATATTTAAATCAGATTTTATCAGGTTTGAACTTTATTTTAATTTAGTATTGTCTTATTTTTAAATATTGTAAACAATATACACAATATTTTTTGACTTTATAATAATTTTTCAGTCAACATGATTATATAATGACCTCATGAGCGTAATTAATATTTTATTTTCGCATATTTTTACACTATCCATCTAAAATTGAAAGTACCTGGATGACCGATTTCAGTTGGTCTTATTATAGTAAATACAGTGATTTGTTTTTAGAAATATATTTCTTATTTGTTTGCCTCGGACGAAGCGCAGGTTAATAGTAAAAGCTAATTTTCCTGATGGTAAGGAAAATTCAAGTAAAATAATTATACAAAATTATATACTATAAGATTTAAAGTTGTAAAAAAAAAAAAAAAAAAAAAAAAAATGCGAAATACTGAATGATTCACACACAGCCATATTGGTGTAAAATTTACTGTCCATTTAATATTTTCTTTTAAGTGGGATATCATTCTATTCCTTATCTTTTAACATCAAAATGTCTTTTTGTGTAGGCAAATTATAAGATGTAGGAGTATCCTTTTATTGTATAAACAGGCTTTGCCTACATTTTCTCGGAATATTTACGAGAAGGAGTAGTTTCTATATTTTTAATAACAGATAATTCGTGTATTTTATAGCATTACTTAAAAAAAAAAAAAAAAAAAAACTTTTAAGGTAAAATGTGTGTATAGCTGAATTATAATCAATAACCAATAACCAAAATACCAAAGCTCCCAACTTCGAGTGATATTAAGAGAAATTCAAATTAGATTTTATACCTTAGGTAAGAAATTACAAATAAATTACAGATACACAGGTTATCTAAATAAGACACATTTTAATGAATGTATTACATAACCCTCCCCCCCCTCTAATGTACTGCGCTCTAAACTAAATCAAGAATTTTCATTATAATTTTGATAGTTGAAAGTTTGGTAGTATTTTTGATTCTTTTGATAGCTGGGTGTCCCACTGTGTATGTAGTGTGAAATTGTTTTGCAGATTATGTTACAATTTCTCCGAAATGACCTCAATGCTCACATCATGTACGGTTTTTGAATATAACATCATAGGCTAAAAGAATTCTTTTATAAGAATATTTATTTTGTAAATATATATATATATATTTTTAAATTGATCTTTTTTGTTCGAAAATTTACCCTAATTCCATACATTTTCCAGTAAAAAATAAATAGAATAAAAAGCTTTAACCCTTTATCTATTCTGTGTTTTTATACTTTATCTACTGACACTACTTTAAAGTCCTGTTCGAACCAAAAGTGTATAGAATCAAATTCTTGGATGGTGTGTCAAATGAACATATACAGATCGAATGTATATACTTCATTTTTATCTCACTACGTGGAACTAGACTCTGCATGAAGTCATTTTTGTTCACGAAAGGATTTTATAGCGTGCTGTCGTTGTTTCTGATTGTCATATTTTCTGATCTTCAACTCCGTTTTAGTTAATTTATATATCCCCGCAAGAATTTACTATAAATCTTACGTTAGATAATAAAGATGATAGAAAAAAAAATTAACATAAAAAAAAAAACATTTTTTTCAAAGTCTTGCGCCTTTTTTTTTTTTTTTTTTTAATATATATATATTTCTGTGTATTAATGTTACACTAGAATTATCTCATAAAATCCACATTAATTATTAATTTTCCTGTTCCTATCCTCAGAAATTCAATTGTTATAACTAAAATTCGTTTATTTGATATTATGATAAATAAAGGAATTAAAAAAGAAAATAGTTCTGATGTTAAAACTAATGTTTTACGTATTTACAATAGTACAATTTCTAAAATTAGTTTTACTAACCCAGGTTTAGTGGGAAACGTTGCATTAAATATCGTAGAAAACTTTTAAAAAAGTCTGATGCTATATGTAAATTTACAAGCAATAAATTTTAGGAGAAAAACCCCTGATATTCCTTAAAAATTGTTATATGCTATTATGATATATTTAGAGACCTTACAAGGAGACTGTTAAAATGAAATTGTCGTGATGATATATATCAGAATCTGTGAAGATCTCAAACTCGGTTTTCTAAATCTGTATCATATGGAAATCATACTCGAATTTAAAAAAAAAATAAAAATCGGACAGATGATTCGTGTACAAGGTCATAAAAAAGTAATTCAATTACATCAGATCTAGGGTAGAAATATTTGGTGATTGAAATTCACATATTTAGACTCCATAAAACAAAAGGAAATCGACATACATTTTTTATATGCACAAAAACATGATTCCATATAAAGAAGAGGTATGAAAAATGTGCATTCTTTATTTACAGGACTATACTTACACACACACACACACAATTCCGTTGTATCAATTCTTTGTTTAGAAATGGCTCAAAATGCATTTTAAAATTATGACATGCATAATAAATATATTTGTGTGTGTGTGTTTCTGCTGTGTTAAGATTAAGTACATTGTTTGTACACACATATTTCATACATAAGATACTTAAAATTTGTGCAATAAATTGTAGAGAATGGTTTAGGCGACATTTATTAGAATAAATTGAAATAAATTTCAAAATTTTCTAAAATCCACAAATGTTTTATGAATGTAGCTATATTGTTCAAAGGGGCCGGTTGAGGGGGCAGTAGCTCGCCTTCACAAAAAGAAAGAAAAAAATGACAAATAAAAGTGTTTTTACTGATCTCTTGCTTAAAATGTATGAAAAATGGTCAGATACAGTACTTCATAGGATATACCTTAAAATGTTAAGTAGTAATGATATGTCTATAGTATTATAGATTATAAGAGAAAGTAGTGTGGGTTCCATACCAGTTTTCTTTTCTTTTCTTAAAAAAAAAAAAAAAAAGATTAATGATAATGCTAGAGTTAGGAAAATTTTTGTATTTTTTCAGAGAATGAACATAATTCTTAACATTGGTGGCAGTAGATATTTAGTATAGATACTGGGTACTGGAAGGTGATTTTTCTCTTACCGGATCATTAGATCTATACGTCATTGACGGTCTGTGATTTTCCTTTTATGGAGCAATGTAAGTTCTTACTAAAATTTGCTATCTAATGTGCATGCAACATTTTTAAAGTTTAATATTTTTGAGAAATATTTGGACCATTACAAAATTTTCGTTGTGACATAACTAGTTGTTAACTTGCGGGAATAATAATAATAGTAATAATAATAATAATAAAAAAAAACTAAATCTGAAATTAACCGTAAGTATTAAAGAAATCGTATACAATATATTAAATATATATTTTAATATCACTGTACTGGAACATGCCGGAAAAGAAATAAAAATCTGTTATCGACATGTACCAGATGTTACCTTTTAAAAATAATGTTAATCCTCCATTTATAAACTTATTCAAAACTAATTAGTTACATAGTTGCCATAGTAAGTATGTTATGGTCATCTTAAAACTTTTTTCTACATTTTCCCATACAAATTCACGCAGTACAAATTATTCATTAAAATTATTCCTCTTGACGAATGCAGATGATTTTCATTTCATAGTCTAAAAGTCGAAAAAAAAAAAAAGTCAATTTTGTGCTTTATAGACGACACTAAGTCAATGCATTTTTTCAAGATTGTTTTATTTTCTTAAAAATGAAAAAATCAATAAATTTGTTTTAAATTATCACAGATCTATAGTTTAAATATTCGGTTTTAAGGTATCTACGAGAGCATTTGAAAGATGCCCATACAGAAAAATCACACAAAAACCTCAAGGGAAGGAATCGATGCCCCTATATATATATATATATATATATATATATATATATTTATCTTTTTGACCATTACTATCATAAATATCTATATTTTTAAATTTCGCATTGAAATAAATAAATAAATAAATAAATAAAAAGAAATAAATAAATAAAAAGAAATTTGCTACATACATTTATGCAAAATTTTGTTCTTCATTGCCCTATTGAAAATTATGATAAAAAAATAAAAGAACGAAAAAGCATGCAGTACGCATTGATTATTAACACTTTCCAACTGTACGTACTTGTTGTATCCTATAACTTTCAATATTCTTTGCCTACGTTATCACACAACAGACAAATAGAAGGCCTGAAAAGTATACAGATTGACTAATTGCATTTAAAACCATTCTTAGACATTATTGGAAAGTGTTAAAAAGGCTTAATGCAAAAGAAAATCCAATCTTTAGATTATAATTGCAGCCCTTAATGTATCCGAATATTTTAGTGTAGCCGTGTAAATCTGAAGATTAATCATATCAAATTCTATACAAAATATTATTCTAGAATATTAACAATACATGTCAATTTCTTTATGATTTTTACAGTAGAAAGTTATTTAAATGTGAATTTTAAAAATGTCTGTCCTAAAACGCAATGCATTACCATTTTTTTTTTTTTTTTGGTAGTCCCTGTACACTAACTAGTTATACAGGACCTAATAATGCCATTTTAAATAGGGAACATTTCATAGAGAACTTCATTAATACATATTTACGGACGCTGGGGGCGGGAAAAAACAGATAGAAAGAAAGATAATCGGACAGACAGATAAACAAATTAAAATCATATTCACATTTAAAAATTGCTAGAAAGTGTTAAAAACGCTTAATGTAAACGAAAATGCAATTCCAGCAAATTTTTGTTAATATCTCTTATAATGTAATTGAATATTTTTATGTGGCCCTGTAAGACTAATACTAATCACACAATATTCTACAGAAAGAATTATTTTGTGCATATGAATAACATGTTTCGATTTCATTAAGCTTTGTGGAAAGTAAAGTTATTAAAATTTGGTGTACAGAAATACCTCTCATAGAACGCAAGGCTTTGAAATACTTTCAAGTGTCCCTGTACACAAACCAGTGGTAGTATTTACATTCGATAGTGAACTTGAATAACATATTTAAATTTAATAAAGATTTATGTACAGTAAAGTTATTAAAATATGATTTTTAGAAACACCTCTCATAGAATACAACGCTTTGGAATACTTTTGTGTGTCCCAGTGCAAAAACCAGTAAAGGTATTCACTGGATATTCAATAGGGAACATTCAATAGTGAACTTAAAAACATATATCAGTTTCAAGACATTCCATAAATATTTACGGGAGTTAAAGTTAAAGACAGACAGATGGACAGACAAACAGACAGGTACACAAACTGAAATCATATTCACTCTTAAAACTTGTTAGAAAGTGGTAAAAATGCTTAATGTAAACGAAAGTGCAATTCGAACAAATTTTTATTAATGGCTCTTAATGTGACTGAATATTTTTGTGTGGCCCTGTAAATCTAATACTAATTACACTATATTCTATAGAAAGCAGTCTTTTGTGCATATGAATAACATATTTTAATTTCATTAAGATTTGTGTACATTAAAGGTATTAAAATATGTTTTATAGAAATACCTCTCATGGAACACAATGCTTTGGAATACTTTTGGGTGTCCTTGTACACGAACCAGTAGAGGTATTCACTCCATTTTCAATAGAGAATATCCGATAGTGAACTTGAATAACATATACCAGTTTCAAGGTAGTCCATAAATATTTACGGCAGTTAGAGCTCGGACAGACAGACAGAGGGACAGACGAACAAATAGACAGATACACAAATTGAAATCATATTCCCACTTAAAAATTGCTAAAAAGTGTTAGAAACGCTTAATGTAAATGAAAGTGCAATTCCAGCAAATTTTTATTAATAGCTCTTAATGTAACTGAATATTTTTGCGTGGCCATGTAAATCTAATGCTGATCATACTATATTCTATTAGAAGCATTCTTTTGTGAGTATGAATAACATATTTCAATTTCATTAAGCTTTGTGCAAAGTAAAGTTATTAAAAATTGGCGTATAAAAATACCTCTCATAGAACGCAATGCTTTGGAATACTTTAGAGTGTTCCTGTACACAAACCAGTGATGGCATTACTCCATTTTATATATGAAACATCCGATAGTGAACTTGAATAACATATTTCAATTTTATTAAGATTTGTGTACATTAAAGGTACTAAAGTATGGTTTATAGAAATACCTCTCATAGAACGCAATGCTTTCGAATAGTTTCTAGTGCCCTTGTACCCAAACGAGTGGAGATATTAACTCAATTTTCAATAGGGTACATCCGATAGTGAGCTTGAATAACATATGTCAGTTTCAAGAAATTCCAGAAATATTTACGGGAGATTGCGCGGACAAACAGACAGACGAAGAGACAGACAGACAAACCGAAGTCATTAACACTCTTTAACCTTGTTGGAAAATGTTAAAAAGGGAATAACATCACCACCTGTTGAGTGATCAATTTCTGAATGTAATCAGCACCAGTTTAACTAAATATTAGGTAGTATAATAGTTAATTTGCGATCATTGATTTGTAAGATACAGCATGCAAAAAATTTTGTATACATACAAGCAGACAATCATACACACAGACAGGCAGACATTTTCTAAAAATGGTCAAATCATGTTCAATGCACCTAAAGGCGTGTAAATCCATCGAAATACGGAGGTCTAAAATTTTCTCCAATCCAATAATTTCATCTTATAAATATAGAAAAAGTAACAAATGTATTTTAGTTTGTTATTAACTAAATTAAGTTTTAGGATACAATGTGATGCGAACAATCATTTTGAGCAATCATAGGGCAGCACAAAAAGATTTGAACATTTCATGCTTTACTGACTGCGGTTGTTGGAGTATACTTCTAAGTGAAGTAAATTTTTTCATATTTTCTAGTATCTATATAATCTTATATATTGATGAACAATAATATTCGAATACATTGCACAATATACTAGCAATTATAGTTTATAAACTTATTAAATGACATTATGAATAAGGAATGCAATTCGCAGTCAAGCTTCGGGACTAATTTGGCGAGATTCTCTGTGAATTGGCACGCTTGGTGTCGAAAATTGTTTCAAAAAATACTTTGACAATTACCGAAACCAAGATGTAGGAAGCAAAAGCTGAAATATTAAGAATGTTACAACTTTTCTTGTTGTGACATCGCTATATTTTCTTGCTAAATTGAAAATATAAATGATATTGCTTCACTGAGATGAGATAGTAGTTTAGTGATACTGGTGACCTCAACAATTTAATTAATTCAGCGTTTCAGTGGTAGCTCCCAGCTTGTTTTCACATATCGAGAATATCTTTTAAATCTATTTTTTGAATTTTGGTTAGTGTATATTTCGTTTTTAAGAATTGTAATATGATTACTATCAGTGTGTTGTGTCAGTAAAATAATCATTTTTTTTTTTTTTTTTTTTTAATTTATTTTTGTGAACAATAAAGACTTTCTTTTCCAAATATTTTATTTTACTGAAACTCAATCTTGTGCTTTTAAAAAAGGTTTCATAATAATCTAATGCTTTTAGGTTGATTTCTTTACAAATCGACCTACTGCAATCATTCAGCTTATTTATCTATTTATCTATCTATCTATCTATCTATATAATGGAAAATTTGTCATCACGATAATTTTCGAAATAAGGAATCAAATCGAACCAAACTTGGATAGTGGACTTAAGCAAGTTGCTCCGCAATTTTGTTTCCAGTTGGCGACAACTTGAAAATTTCAAATCCCCATAGTAAAAAGCATATTTAACACGTTAATCGCCATGTCAGTCATATGTGCCTGACGCATTTTTAACACGCATTTTTAATTAGGAAATAACCCTAAAAGGAATATGATATACGCCGAGTCATTATTAACACGTTAATCGCCATGTCAGTCATATGTGCCTGACGCATTTTTAACTAAATTGTCTAATAAAGTTACCATGGCCCATGTGAAAATTTTTCTGATATTATCGTGGCGATTAACGTGTTAAAACCCGATTTGCTTAAATTTTGATATAGACTATTTAAGAATAATGCATAGACTATTTAAGGGCCCCCACTCCACCAACTTTATTAATGAATTTAATTTGCCATTTTGTTTCAAAATGACAAATACCTTAAACAAAGGTTGGAGGGGGGGGGGGGAAACTTTAAATCAGGCTGACACTTGGAAATTTGTCATTAGGATAATTTTTGAAATACTGAACTAATTCGAACCAAACTTGGACAGTGGACTTCTTTTACAAATATCTTAGATGAGTTTACTTGCAATTAGACAACTTGTTCCACTATTTTGTTTTCCAACAGGCGGCTACTCGAAAATTTGTAATCACGTTAACTTTTGAAATACTGTACTAATTCGAACCAAAGTTGAACAGATGATATTACAAATGTCTTGGATGAATTCATTGGACAATATGCTCCGTCATTTTGTTTTCAAGTGATGGCCCCTTGAGATATTGTTTTCAATACAACTTTTGAAATACTGAATTAATTCCAACCCAAGTTGGACGGTTAACTTATCTTATAAATATCTTCTATGAAGCTGATGAGGGCTGATTTACAGCAGAAACGTCTTTTAAAAATTTTTAATTGTGTATGCATATTGTAAATAAATATCCCATTTTAACACTGCAAACGCACGCGCACAAAAATAACACATTTAAGAACACATTTTGTCCTCAAATTAACAACACTTTTTGGTGTTCTAAGCTAGAACACTTCATAAGAAACATAATTGCAACAGACATAATTGCATAAGAAACATAATTTAGTGTTATGCTTATTTGAAATAAAAATCGCTTGCACTCATCATAGAAAAAAAAAATTTAATAAGTGATAATTAAAAAAATATATTTATTCGAATAAAATATTTGCTCTGCATGAATTTTAATAGTAAAATATAGAAGAAAATTTTGTGATACTAGTTTTTGTTACAACAACATACTAGTTTCGTTTTCTCACCTTTAGCAGCCTTTTGAATCTAATCCCCATTATACACACTGCTGAGCAAATTATTAAGAAAACGTCTGCATATTATTTCACGGGATAGGCTATTCTGTTTAATAAGCGTTTCTAAAGTGTTTCAACGTTAAAGATGAATGTATTTTAGAAATGTTCTAAAAAGCGTTTAGAATATGTGTGGGATCTTAAATTTTGATCGAAACACTATCTGAACACATTTCTTGTCCTTGTAATTGTCAACAACACTTCCGCAACACTTTTTTTCCCTCGCGCAACACAATCGCAACACATTCCTAATACAATCACAACACTTTTTTTACTATTACGTTCTAATAGCGTTGCAAAAGTGTTTCACGCATTTGCAAATTTTATTTAACACTAAGACGTAACAATGTCTAAATATATTAAAATATTTATACTAATTTAAATCATTCAAGTGCAAAGGCTTTTACTTTTCTTTCTTTCTTTCTTTACCTCTTTTAAAAATTATTTTAATTCAATTCTTTTTTTTCCTGAAATGAAATATTACTGATCGTTTCAAAATTTTTGCAGTTTGCTATAAAAGAGGGGAGGAAATTTTAAATACACTTACTGGAAAAGAATGATTATTTTGTCAATTCTATTGAATTTAATCATTTCTGGAGTCTGAATTAGAACATATGTTTTTGAAGTACAATAAACCTTTTCCCTCTATTCGATGACATTCCCTCGATGCCGTTTTGCAGTGTGGGTGACTTGAATGTTCAAAGAGAAGCGGATTCTCTTTTTTAACGCATCGTTTAATCTTAAAATAAAATTTTTGAGCAGGGAACTGGATTAACAATTATTGATTTTGTTTTCTTGTAAATTTGATGTTGTCAAAGTTATTTTTGGAGTAGCGCTGGATTTTTTTTCTTGAAAATGATGTTATGTAAGGCAGAAAAATCTATTTCAGAATTGGAGTAGTAAGTAAAAGAAGAAGAAGAAGGAAAAAAAAAAAAAAAAGAATGAAGGAAAAAAGATTGTGAATTTTTATTGATTTACTTACTTATGTTCTTTTTTTTTTAATATGTAAGGTGAACTGCTGATTTAGGATCAGCTGAACTAATGTAACAACTATAACTTTATTACTTTCTTTGATATTCAATGGAAAAAAGGATTAGACGCATAAAATTTTCTGTTTTTCTATTGGTTTATGTGCTTTGAGAGATACAGAAACGATTTATTTATTTTTAGTTTGTCTGTGTGTGATAAAAAATTTTGTGGACGCTCTAGCTCAAGAACTAATGCCAGAAATTTCCTAAAAGTTTGTATTTAATTGCACTTTAACACAAATCGATGCCTACCAACCTTTGGTGCAAATCGGCCAACACGTGTCCTGTTCTTTCTTCTACTTACATATAAGTCTATATCTTATAGTCTGTATAAATGCACAAAGTTTGAAACACTCTGCTGATTTAATTCTAGCGCATATCAACCTGACAGCTGGGTCTGACATGTTAAATTTTTATCATGTATGTTAAAGCTATATCACAGCTTCTAAGGCGTATAAATGCTCCAAACTTAATATGCTTGGTGAACATGATGTAAACGAAAGTTGACATAAATTAGGTGTACGTTGGCCGACAAGTTGCTCTGCTATACGGCAATTTTTCACAAGTAAGTAAAGGCTATATCTCAGCTTCTACAGAATATAAATGCACCAAATTTAATATGTGAAATGACTATTATGAAAAAGAATGCTCACTAAATATAGGTGTACATCAACCGATAAATGGTGGTATTATTTCCTTCCTGCGATACACCGTGTGTCTACATATCAGCATGTGTTAATTAAAATTACATAAACTGCATATGTAAAATATTTCTTGTGGTAAATTATAATTAAATATTCATCCATGTTAAATGGTAGGTGACATTGGTGTTTTCGTAACTCAAAAGAATAATATAGAATAAAGTTTTGTGATGGGTACAGCGAGCGTTAAAATTTGAAAATATATTAAAGTTCAGTCTTGACATCAGTTACAAATTTGCCCTAACTTTGAACCAAAATACGTCGAATCTTAAGCATCAAAATGTTCAGAATCGTTCACATTCAAACGTGTATATTTTTCAAAAAGTCGATTTTTTCGAAGTTTAAAACTCCCTAAACCTCATAAATACATAGAACAATTTAAGCCAAATTCCTAACGTTCTTAATAATGAAAATACAATGCCAATATAGTAACCCTTTTGTTTGCCTTTCATTTGTGTAATTATTAACAAATGTGTATTTGAGTAAAGTTGAAAATAGCTACATATTATTTATATATTTAAAGAAGCAATTCAAACATGCTTTAAAAGCAGAATTTTTTCTCTAAAGCAAAAATGTTAATACATTTGAAAAGCAATATTTTAACATCCTGTTTAAACTTTAGCCTTTCTTGTAATATTCGTTTTACAAAATATTGAAATTTAATTTTTTCCTAAGAAATGTAATTTTAAACAGAAAGTCTGTAAGGTATTCGGTTTTTCAAAAATTCAAAATTACAATTTGAACACTTTCGATGTGTGAGATTTAAAATTCCCTAACGTGCATATAATTCATTGCAACGAAGGAATGAGTCATAAAACTTGCAGTCATGTCTAATATGGTTCTGGTTGAATTTTTTCTTGATGGATGTTTTCTGGGGATTATTGACAAGAGCTGTTGCAAAATTTTACTTTTCAAAATGCATACAACAATAATTTCCGACTGAGTTGAATTCTTCTTCTTCTTCTTCTTTTTTCTTTTGGAAATTTCACAAGTATTTCAAAATTACTGCATTTAAAAGGTCATGTTTATAACACCTCTTATTAAAAATAGTCTCAAATTATCAATAGCTGTGTAGCGGTACAATTTTTTTTTTTTTTAAATAAAAAATATCATTATTCTTTTAATTATTACTATTATTATTATTTTAAATACGATATTTAGTCTTCACAAGAGGTCTAAATTATGAAATATCTGGAATTTTTTTTATACGATTTTTGAGGGATTTTTGCTCTAATTTATGTGCAGAAAATAGCAAGCTAAAAACATTAAATCGCTGACAAGGAAAAAAAGTATTAAAGATATTTTTCAAAGTTATTTTTATTATATTAATATCGCCCTAAATTTGATCTGTCAATACCCCCCCCCTTTTTTTTTCTTTTGGAGGGGGGGATGGTGATAAAGAAAATTGCAGATATTTCAGAATGTAAGCCTCTCTTGCGCAGTCTAAAGACAATAGAGATAAATAAATAAAATAAAAATAAACTGAATAAGTAATAATAATAAGTTACATAAATGTTCATAAGACAAGACAAAACTATTGTAATGCATCCCTTTTCGATATGACTATAAATAATGCAGATATTTACACTAGCAGTTTTATATCTCTTCATTTAATATGGTATTATTGATTTGCTGATTTTTTGTGAAATTCTTAAAAATTCTCCTAGTCAACCATGGCCCAGCGGTTCTGCGTTCAAAGCTGGTAGAAGAAAAATGCTGAGTTCGATCCCAAGTCACGCTCGTCGACCGTAGCTGCTCGGCATTTTCCATGATTTTCTCCAAAATTCGCGTTAATATGGGATAGGACCCCTTAGAAACATCCCCATGGAGGGCAATCCACCTATAGTCCGAGAACTCTAATGCATTCGGCCTTAAAAACCCACAATCCGAATTGACCATGAATTAAAAGTAATAAGAAAGCATCACAGAACTAGCGTTTTAAAGTAATAAGTACAAAACTTTGAATAAACACCATAAAATGCAATAAACTCGAAACAGTTGTTTAAGGTCGAAAAAATACACGATCCTTCGTCAGAAAAACTACAAAGTGGCAATCAAAGCGACAACTCACACGTGGCAACGCGTTGCCGCTTTGATTTCAGAACTCGTGCCTACTTTGCTTGCCTGACGAAGGGTCATGTGTTTTTTCGACCCGAAACAATTATTGCGAGTTTATTGCATTTTAGGGTGTTTATTCAAAGTTTTGTACTTATTGCATGAATTAAAAGAACTTAATGTACATTATCTTCGGCAGTAGTTCTTGATACCACATAACTTACTTGGCAGCTGGTTTGCAAATAATTTTGTTTGTTGACAGAATTTACTTTTACTTTTTACAATTTTGTAAGATGAAGCCCATAAAGGAATTTTAAAATAGGTAACACTAGAGAATATACTATGTGTATTACAATTAGTATTTCAAATATATATACATATATATATATTTAATGCTCCAATAAGTAATTCTACCTATAGACGTATTATATATTTTTGTATGCCTCTGAAGATGAAAAAATATTCTAATGTCAATTAAAAGTCTCAAGTAATAGCTAATTTAGATGAGTTTAGTTGAGCACATCTAAGGTCGCACTATAGCTACACAATGGGCGATTTGCGACGGTCTCAGATTCACCCCTAGGGGTGGTCCGGAGATATGTCATCACAATTTCTTCCCTCTGTGGAGAGTATGGATTTCCCGCTTCGATAACTCCTAAAGGTATTAATATCGGAACACGGGGAACATTGTAGCCAGGACAGATTTTAAGTGTCTACCCATTATTAATGTACAGGACAGAACGGCTTTTTGGTCGGCTCGAGTAACGAACGCGAAATCCTCCAATTACAATCTCGGCTTTTTACTAGCCAACCTAATGTATCCCCTACACGAATTTAGAATACGGAATTTGGATTTCTGGTTAATATATATATATATATATATATATATATATATATATATATTACTCCAGATGGCAGCACTATTCATGATTCAATATTAGGAATCATCATCTGTTTATTTCAGGATTTGAATCCTTACCCTACATGAATTCCACTGTGAATCCTAAAAATTACTCTATGGTCCATGCTATTTTGAACTAATTAACTGTGAATCTAACTACTAACTGATTGTTACATTTTTACATGTGCGACGTTTATTGCTTCAATTTCATTTTTGAAAGGTTAAAGTAATCTTATTCTTCTACAATTTTATGGGTTTTTTATTTTTTTTAATCTTACATTTAAATGGTTATGGTTTTTCATATTTAGGTAAAGGTTTTATTATGATTATCGTTTTATTATGATCTTAGTTTTTCGTTTTTCTGTTTTGACTATGTATATTTCTTTTTTGAGTTGTGTTCATATCAAATATTTTATTCAGTAAGATGAATTTTTGTATCTTTGTATTTTTATTTTAATCTTAATTTTATATGGTTATGGTTTGTCATATTAGGTTATAGTTTTATTTTTATCTTCTTCTTTAATGGATTGTCTATGGGTGTTTCGGGCCTGCGAACAAAGAAATTCTTAGCTTTTGCTTTCTTTGTTACAGAAAAACATCCATATTTTAGCATATTTGCATTCTACCAGGCCCTTGAAAACGTTAGAATGCAAATATTGCTTTTTTTCTAATTCCAATTTCCAATATGTATTTCGATTTTTCTTTAATTATTCTTTGATTTGATATGGGTAGTCTCAGCTTGTGATCCGAGGAATTGTTTTGATACTGAAGTTGAGTCATCTTTAAATTTCATAAAAACATTTTTGCACTGATTATATTAATGTTTTTCAATATTTATTTCATTTCTAAGGTAATGCTGCATATAGCGCTTTATTTGGAAATGAAGCTTTTTATTAATATTTTTATTTTTATTTCATAATGTGTTTGCACAATTTTTGCTATTACTTAAGCAGTTTATTAATTTTCACAAATTTTTTTTAAATACATCATTTTATAGCTGCTGTTGCGCATTTTATGTTGTATTACTACTATTATTACTACTATTATTATCTATAATACTATTTCAATTCTTATATCAATTCTTGTTCAGTGTATTACAATTCTCATTCAGTGTTTTACAATTTAATGATCATTTTGAACTACTTTCATCATTCATTTAGCAAGTTTCTTTACTGGTAATATTGTGTGTTTTACTACATTATTATTTGTTAGTCATCCTTTTATTTTATTTATTTTTTTTTTTTGGGAGGGGTCTATTTTAAATAAATTATTATTGTATATATTGTTGTATAAATCATTGATGAATTTTCATCATGGCTATGACCACTTTTTGTAAATATTAATACTTTTTTCATACTTTTCTACTAAAGGTTGTTTATGTATTTATACAATTTTGTGCTCCATTTATTTTAATCCAGAATTTCATAGAATTATTATGTTCAAAAAATATTTATTTTACTCAAGATTCTCTAAAGTTTTAGTTTTTTATAGGAAAACATATTTATCTATTTTTACGAATTTATCAAGCTTCTATTATAATTTTGCAAGCTTAGTTAAATTCCAATATTTTTTATAATTATTGTCTCAATTTATTATATATCCAATATTTATCTTCATTATTCATTAAATGGTTGTTCTAAGTAAATTCCTAGCGCCTGGCAAAAAAGGCAAATCTTATGGTTTGTCTTGTGCTCGGTACAGAGTAATGTATAGGGATTACTCTGGATCGTCATCCTGCTACCTATATCATCCTCCTCTTCGCAATTTATTTTTCAAAAAGTGTAATTCTACTAGATGTCTTACATGCCCTCTTGCTGATGCTTCTCATTTTAGTGATAGCTCTTCTCATGTTACTTTTTGTAAAGCTTTTAATATTATTTACTCTCTCAAGTGCAATTTATGCAATATGGTATATATTGGACAAACTAGTAATCCATTACACAAGCGGATTAACTTACATCGCTCTGATATTAAAAAATCACGTCAATTTACCACTAATTTTGAATATATGCACTTCCATCAACATGACTTTAATAATATTACTGTGAAAATTCTTAATTTTAAGAAGAATTTGAATGAACGTCTCTTACTTGAATCACAATATATTAAATCACTGAATACTATCTATCCTTTTGGTTTAAATTCTAATGTTTATAATAAACAACATTCTGTTTATTCCAAGGTTTCAAATATTGAATTTTACAGTAATATTTATAAAACTCTAAATCACTCTTTATATAAAAAGACTACTAGAACTTCTAGGGGATCTTCTAGGTCGTCTTCCCAACATCTGGACATTTCATATATATTACAAAATCTCAAATCCTTAGAAAGTATTTTTCTTCAGTCTTATAATTGGAAAGTTATACGTAATTTTATTTTTGGAATTAAAAAGAAGTATCTTCTTAAATATTTTAAAGTATTCCATTCTCATTCTTTTGATTCACACTTCAGTGATGTATTCTTTGATATTTTACACTATAGGGCTGAGTGTTTTAATATTAAACTTGATTTAAAGTCTGGTCGAAAAATAAATAACTCTCTCATGGTGATAAATTTTTCTCATCTGGTTTTTAATAAACTTCATATTCACAATTTACTTAATGATCCATCCAATCCTTTTCCGATCAAAAACTTCATCATTCAAAAAACTTTTAAATACAATATTACTTTAGGTAGAAAAATATTTAACTACAATAAATTTGCTAAATTTCTTACTTCTAATGATCATCCTCCATGCTATTGTTCTGATTCCAAATATAAATCTTTTTTCAATACTTCTCATGGTCATATTATTACTGGTGATATCAATATTGTGGAAAATCTTACTCTTAGATCTTTGATGAAGTATGGTACTAAATTTCGGATGCCCTCAAAATTCAAATTTATTGATATCATTACTCAATTTAATTTAGACTTGGATCTCTTTATATACAAAATTGCTATTGATTATAATAAACCAGTGGAATTTTTTAATGAGTGGAAATTTAAGTTATTGGAGAAATTTAAACTTGATTTAGTTTATAATATGCACCATCTTTCTAATATCAAGTACTATAATTTCAAAGAAATTCATTCAGCAATTTTAGACTTACAGTCTAAATTTATTATTACTTATGTTGACAAGGCGGCTAATAACTATGCAATTATTTGCAAAAAGTATTATAAACAACTTCTTTTTGATACTATGGA
Source organism: Salticus scenicus (assembly GCA_963930645.1). Lineage (NCBI taxonomy): Eukaryota > Metazoa > Arthropoda > Arachnida > Araneae > Salticidae > Salticus > Salticus scenicus. The sequence goes on from OZ005649.1 coordinate 333,186,094, forward strand.
TACTAGTAATATTTTTCTTAAGATTAATGACAGTATCGATATTAAAAATAGGCATATATTTAATTACTATAAGTTGATAAAAACTAAATGTAATAACTACAATTATCCTTATTTAGTTGTAATTCCAAAATTTCATAAAGATCCTATTAAATTTCGTACTGTTTCTGTTGCATGCAATGCCTATACTTCTAATGCTAATATTATGTTATTGAATATCCTTAAAAAATTACATAGTTATATTGTTTCTAACAAGTGTAATTTTTTTCTAAAAAATAGTTTTCAACTCAAAAATAAAATTAAAAACCTTACTGATATTACTGGTATAAAAACTTTTGATTTCAATGATCTTTTTAATAATATTGATATTAAAGATATGTTTGATATTATAAATAAACTCTTTGTAGAAAATTTGCAGTATTTAAATCTAAATGTTAGCATAACTCCTTCAGCCTTTAAAACTCTGACTAGGTTTATCCTTTTCCATAACTATATTTTATTCAATAATTATTTATATAAACAACGTTTAGGATTGCCACAAGGTGGAATTGCTTCTAGCATATTAGCTGATCTATACTTATATTATTATGAGCGTGACATTGAGTGTACTAACTTTAAATTACTACGATACATTGATGATATAATTATATTATATTTGGATAAAAATCGCACCAAACTAGACTTACCTGTCAAATATCCTGAAAATCTGTCTCTAAGTAGTACTGATTTGGATTCTAGTGTCATTAATTTCTTAGATTTAAAAATTATTCTTAATTGTAATGGCCAATTAGAATTTGACTTGTACGATAAAAAGAAAGATTTCCCCTTTAAGGTAAATTTTTTCACTAACTTTAAAACATGCTTACATAAATCTGTATTTGTCAATATTCTTCTTAATTATAATCTAAGGATCAAATATTTAGTGTCTGACAAACATCAAAAATTACAATTTCGATTCTTTAAAAATTTAGCATTAATTAATGGCTATCCCAAACACTTAATAAAAAAATTCTTTTAATTATTTATTTATTTATTTATTTATTTTTATTTATTTATTTATTTATTTTATTTTATTTTTTTTTTCTTTCTCCGCATACATTTTATTCAAATTTTATTCAAATTTAAATTTACGTCTAAATATTAGGTATTATTTTTTGGTTTTCAATCAAATACATTGATTATTTGAATCCTAAATTTATTTTATTGTATTTTTCCATTATTTTATTGTATTTTTCCATTATTTTCATCTTATTACTCCAGATGGCAGCACTATTCATGATTCAATATTAGGAATCATCATCTGTTTATTTCAGGATTTGAATCCTTACCCTACATGAATTCCACTGTGAATCCTAAAAATTACTCTATGGTCCATGCTATTTTGAACTAATTAACTGTGAATCTAACTACTAACTGATTGTTACATTTTTACATGTGCGACGTTTATTGCTTCAATTTCATTTTTGAAAGGTTAAAGTAATCTTATTCTTCTACAATTTTATGGGTTTTTTATTTTTTTTAATCTTACATTTAAATGGTTATGGTTTTTCATATTTAGGTAAAGGTTTTATTATGATTATCGTTTTATTATGATCTTAGTTTTTCGTTTTTCTGTTTTGACTATGTATATTTCTTTTTTGAGTTGTGTTCATATCAAATATTTTATTCAGTAAGATGAATTTTTGTATCTTTGTATTTTTATTTTAATCTTAATTTTATATGGTTATGGTTTGTCATATTAGGTTATAGTTTTATTTTTATCTTCTTCTTTAATGGATTGTCTATGGGTGTTTCGGGCCTGCGAACAAAGAAATTCTTAGCTTTTGCTTTCTTTGTTACAGAAAAACATCCATATTTTAGCATATTTGCATTCTACCAGGCCCTTGAAAACGTTAGAATGCAAATATTGCTTTTTTTCTAATTCCAATTTCCAATATGTATTTCGATTTTTCTTTAATTATTCTTTGATTTGATATGGGTAGTCTCAGCTTGTGATCCGAGGAATTGTTTTGATACTGAAGTTGAGTCATCTTTAAATTTCATAAAAACATTTTTGCACTGATTATATTAATGTTTTTCAATATATATATATATATATATATATATATATATTAATTTAAACTGATATTAAACACAGACAATGATAGACGAATGGCACGTACTCATAGACAAACAGATTAACATGTTGGTAACTTTCAAATGCAAGGCATTTCAGATCGCGTGATTTTAGACAAAAGCACAAATTCAAAAATTCTACACAAAAATAGCACATTCTCTATTATATGCAGGAATAATAATAATAATAATAATAATAATAATAAGCAGTTAAATAGTAGTATTTTAAACACTGTTATGATTTTTATTTTGTGATTGAATTTATTTTAGTTATTTAATTATACAATTACGTTTTCAAATAAGATTTTTCAGAACTTCTACATTTCAGGGATATTTGAACCAATGAAGTTTTCATACAAAATATTACATTTCTATTTAATATTTATAAATGAAATTATATTAGATTTATTTAATAAAACATATATTCAGGCAAAAATTCTTATGGTTTTTGATGCATTTTTTTGCAGATTTGAAATCTTTAAACTGCGTTTTCTCAGTTTCCCTTTTTTTTTTCACGAATTCATGATCTTTAAAATGCTAAAACGTCTATAGATAATTAAGAAAAAACTTAATATTTTTTGGATGCTTAATAGAACCCACTTGAAAGAATCAGGGATGAATTTTGAAATTTATTTTGTTTTTGGGGAAAAATTAGGAATTACATGTCTATGCAAAAAAATTTGCAGAAAACATGATTTTTGTTATATTTTAATTTTTAAAGATATTGCAAAATTTATCCTAATCCATTGGTTCTATCCGCGATTGTAATGAAATTCTCGCCCTCTGGTGGGCTAAGGTGAAATTACAATAAACATGGTTTAATTCGAATTCCATACAGCCGCCATTGCTTCACGATATTTAGTTTCAGATATATTTATAGAATAAAAATGAATAAATACGGTAAAAAAGATAACACATACTGTTGTGTGCTACAATCTAACTCCAAAGGATCAAGAAATCCAGAATTGAGCTTCCATTTATTTCCAAATGACAAATTTAAAATTTCAGTTGCTTCGGCTAATGGAAGTAAAGAATTAATCAGATGATTTGAAACTAATATTTGTTCAGCTTCAGTTAAAATCTACTTCCGATCGAACTTTGAATAAACTGAAATATTTTTTTCCAAAAGCAGTCAATTTTCCATGATGTAATGGCGGAATATTAAGTAGAATAACAAAAAGAACACTAATGGAACACACGTGGCTATAATGTTTACTAACAACTGCAGTGTTCAGAGAGCGCCATCTATCGATCATTACAAACGCGGATTAAACAGCCAAAAGAGTATTAAATCTTTTTTTTAAATATCTGTAGAAGCTTTAGAATTTTGAAGATCTTAAATTCATGAAAAAATAGCAAACTGAGTAAACGCAATTTAAAGATTTGCAATCTGGAAAGAATATATCACAAACCATATAAGATTTGCTACCTGAATGTATACTTTATTGAACAAACCTAATACAGTTCAATTTATAAATATTAAATGGAAATATAAGCTTCTATATGAAACCTAATTCAAAAGTGCTAAGTTCCCTTAACTATGTAATAATAACAAGAACTCTGTTTCAGAAATTCTAGTCAAAAACAAAACTTTCTCTGCTATATACGGGAATTAAAAAAAAAAAAAAAAAAAAAAAGATAATATAATAAAGTATTTAAACATTATTATGATTTTTATTACTTTCTTCTACATTCAATAGAAAAAAGTATTGGATTCGTAAAAAATTTCGTCTTCCGGTTTCCGACGGATTTACACGCTTTGAGAGGTCTAGAACACGATTTGACCATTTTTAGAAAATGTCTGTCAATCTCTGTGTGTGTGTGTAACAAAAATTTTGTGGCAACTGTACCTCCGGAACTACTCCTCAGAATTGTATATACATTTATATGTAGGTGCACATTGACCTAAATTAGTGCCTATCAACTTTTGCTGTCAACTCTCAACAGGTGGCGCTGCTATACAGCTATTTCCACAATTTAAGGGGAGGCTATATCTCAGGTTCTATTGCGTATAATCAAACAAAACTTGATATGCAAGAAAGCCATTATGAGAAATTATGCTCATTCAATTTTAATGCTTATCGGCCAAGAGGTGGCGCTTCTATACAGTGATCTCCGCAATTTAAGGGAAGGCTATATCTCAGGTTCTATTGCGTATAATCAAACAAAACTTGATAAGTGAGGAGGCCATTATGAGACATTATGCTGATAGGATTGTTGCAGGCTTATAGGCCAATAAATGGCGCTGCTATACTGGAAATTTCCTCGGTAACGGGAAGGCTATATCTGAACTTGAATGGCATACACTATACAAAACTTGATAAGTGAGATAACCGTTATAATACGCATTTTTAAAGATGCTATTTATAGACAATAAAACTTTGGATATTTAGTGTTAGATTTCCTTAAGATGAAAATAATTTGCATTCATCATGTTAGATAAATTTAATAAATAATAGTTTTAATGAATTATCTGCCGTTAGTGAATTTGTACAGGAAAATATAGAAGAAAGTCTTGTGTTGGCCACAACATACTAGTTTTGTGATTGAATTTATTTCTATTATTTAAATATTCCATTCAGCTATCCAATTATTTTTTCAGATAAGATTTTCCTAAGATTCTGTGATATATATATAAACTACATAGGGTCTCCACCAAATTTATTATTGATTTGATCCGCCCTTTTGAAACAAAATGGCCGATACCTTAAATTAAGATGGCGACTTGAAATCAGACTGCCACTTGAAAAATTGTCACCACGATAATTTTTGAGATGCTGAATTAATTCGAACTAAAATTGGACAGTGGACTTACCTTATAAATACCTTTGATGAATTCATTTCAAAAAAGATTTTCCTAAGATTCTGTGATATATATATATATATATAAACTACATAGGGTCTCCACCAAATTTATTATTGATTTGATCCGCCCTTTTGAAACAAAATGGCCGATACCTTAAATTAAGATGGCGACTTGAAATCAGACTGCCACTTGAAAAATTGTCACCCCAATAATTTTTGAGATGCTGAATTAATTCGAACTAAAATTGGACAGTATGGACTTACCTTATAAATACCTTTGATGAATTCATTTCAGAAAAGATTTTCCTAAGATTCTGTGATATATATATAAACTACATAGGGTCTCCACCAAATTTATTATTGATTTGATCCGCCCTTTTGAAACAAAATGGCCGATACCTTAAATTAAGATGGCGACTTGAAATCAGACTGCCACTTGAAAAATTGTCACCACGATAATTTTTGAGATGCTGAATTAATTCGAACTAAAATTGGACAGTATGGACTTACCTTATAAATACCTTTGATGAATTCATTTCAGAAAAGATTTTCCTAAGATTCTGTGATATATATACACCGTGACCAATAAGTTCTCATACAACTTTTGAAGCACTTTAAAAAGTTGTACATATGTGTTACTGTAGTCCCAATTATTTTGCAGGCAATTTAGTGTAAGGTATAGAGCTATTGCAAGTGTAAATGTTGTACTAAATATAATTTTTCTTTACCTAGATAGAAAGAAGAAATTGAGAGAAATTGTGATAAATAAATTCATCAAAGGAGAGCAGCCGGGTGAAATTTTCAGGGACTTGGAAGCCCTGAGTGTTATGATAGATTTCATTTACAGAACTATCAGAAGGTATAATGACACGTCCTCTGTCGATGATAGGAAAAGATCTGGCAGTCCGAGGTCCGTTCGGACAAAAGAGGCTGTGAAAGGCGTCAAGGAAAGGATACGATGAAACGGACAAAGATCTGCTAGAAAACTAGAACGATATCTCAAAATATCGCGGGGGTCAATGTTAAACATTCTAAAAAAGGGTCTTGGGTGCAAGGCTTATAGAAAACGTAAAATTCAAGGAGTTTCGGAGTCTGCTAAGATGAAAAGAAAGCAATGAGTGGAAGAAATTCTTGCTTGGCACGCTGGGGATTAATTTGTCTTTTCAGACGATAAACTATTCATTTTACAATAAACTGTCAATCCCCAAAATGACAGAATATGGTAAGTCTCTATTGATAACATCTCTGAGAGCCAGCATTACTTTCCGCGTTATCAAAATGTTTCGTATCTGATAATTTGGGCCGCTATATCCAAAAGAGGAAAACTGCTGTTAGTCTTCATTGATAATGGGGTAAAAATCAATGCCCAATATTATAAAATTGAGGTTTTGGAAAAAGTTTTACCCCCCAAATGTCAAAAGTATGTATAGGGCGAAATATTTCTGCTTCCAACAAGATGGTGCCCCTTCTCATACCGCATGTTTGGTTCAGGAGTGGTGCAGTCAAAAATTAGCTGAATTTTTACCAAAGAATGAATGGTCCCCCAACTCCCCCGATCTGAACCCGCTTGATTATTTTATGTGATCATATATGCTCTCCCAACTGAATAACGATAAAATCACCAGTTTGAGCAAATTCAAAAATGTAATTCAAAAGATATGGCAGGAAATGTCAATGGAAGCCTGCGTGCCGCATGTGATGGATTTGAAGAGAGACTTAAGCTCCTTAAGAAACTAAAAAGCGGAATTATTCGAAAGCATTTATTGTAAAGATACTCAATGATTGCTACTTTTAGTTGATGCAAAAAGTTTTGTATGATTTATTTTGTGTTATTGTAATAAAAAATTTAAAGTGTATGAGAACTTATTGGTCACGGTGTATATAAACTACATAGGGTCTCCACCAAATTTATTATTGATTTGATCCGCCCTTTTGAAACAAAATGGCCGATACCTTAAATTAAGATGGCGACTTGAAATCAGACTGCTACTTGAAAAATTGTCACCACGATGATTTTTGAGATGCTGAATTAATTCGAACTAAAATTGGACAGTATGGACTTACCTTATAAATACCTTTGATGAATTTGTGGAGTTTGCGCTCCTGCAAACTCCATCTTAACTTAAATACTTAGATTACTAAGAGAACACAAGACTTTAAATAACAATAACTAAAGTTTATTTGAGCAGATTAATGGGAGGGCGGCCTGGTAAATTTATATAGCTCAGCCAGCGTTTTACTTAATCAAAATATATGAATCAACAAATTAAGTAGATAACTTTAAATATCTCACCCCAGTAGATAGTCGAAAGGTGTAGAGACGGTCACACTCGTACTCCAACTACGGCTTCACTATGGGACAGAGGATTCCCTTCTATCCCAGCTTGAACTTCCGAAAACTAGTAGACACTCACCAACACTCAACACTACTTAACTTCACACAACTAAATCTCCTCTACTCCACTTTCGATATTCACCAAAATAAGAATCAGCACACTCGCTATAATATCCTCCAACAACCACTATACGATCCTCCAACAACCTCACTATCTACTAAAACCATCTCTATTTTTATACTTCTTCCTACACCCTCCTTTCACTACATTTCAATCCGTACTTTTAAAAATCACTTCTGATTTAACTAATATTCAAAATCTAAGTCTTTTAATGCAGCACCCTGCCGACACAAAACTACTCCGACCTCAACCGTCACCGAGCCACTGGCGACGGAGTGATTTTAACGGTCCCCACTTCCTACCTTGCTGGATCCAGCTTAATTGAAACAACTGTGGTGACGTTCTAACGTCTCAACCTCACAAATTCATTTCAGAAAATTATGGAGTGGAAGGCTGGTTTTTTATACCAACTACGTAAAAAATGCCAGAGCCGGGAATCGAACCCGCATCTTCCACTTTACGTGCAAATGCTCAAACCATCGAGCTACCCTGGCTGATTACCAGTTAGGCATCTCTCACATAACATTCGTTGGCAAAGTCACCGAGTCTGCAAACGCAGCAGTATCAAGTGACGTAATTAATCGTGGCACAACTCCAATAGACCATGAAATTTTCGATTTAATTTAGAAATTTATTCATCAAGCCTGAAAGCTCAATTCAGAAAATTATGGAGTGGAAGGCTGATTTTTTATACCAACTATTTGAAAAATACCAGAGCCGGGAATCGAACCCGAGCCTTCCACTTTTTATTCATCAAGCCTGAAAGTTCATTTCAGAAAATTATGAAGTGGAAGGCTGATTTTTTATACCATCTATGTGAAAAATACCAGAGCCGGGAATCGAACGTAATATATATAGAACATATTTTCTACATTGATGAATAAGAACTATAAAAATAAATGGTCATATGGTTTGTTCAATTTACGAAGAACGTTACATACCACGAAGGAATATGCCAAAGTCCTTGTGAAGCCATGTTTGGCGTTTAACCAAAAAGAGACATAGCATCGCTTTTTTTGTCTAGCAAACAGTTTTCAAATATTAAAACAGAAAAACAACTCGAAGAAATTGCCAATAATTTTGAAACAGAAGAACACCCTTGTGACGTTTTTTCACGCCTGAAATACGGAGAAAAAAAGGAAAAATTCCGACATATTCAACATTCACCCCATTAGTAAAGGTCCCTATACTTATATATTTAGTAAGAATTGACACTCATCCCAACTAATATAACACAATCAGTTTCATTTCTGTGTGCCTAAAATTGACAGAGATATTTAATTTCAAAGTCTGGGAATTTTTCGCCTTTTCTCGGGTTTTATTAACCCGAAATAACTAAACATTCATCTAGTAGGCTACCGACCCCTGCCAGTTTTGAGAATTCGACATGTCCTCGTTGCGCTCACACCACCTCACTCACAGTACCTTCATAACTAGTAAAATGAGTTATCCAAGGGTGATAAGCACGGCTGTACACTTGTTACTTTTCGAGATTTGCTGTAATCGTTGTCTAACAGTCGAATATTTAATGATAATCAAAATAAATATTGAAAAACTCACAGAGGACACTACTAAAAGTGAGGGGAAAAACGCAGAATTTGTACTTTCTGTCCGCCTATAAGAAACGCAGAATGACAAAATACATATGCAACTACTTCCACAAGGCTATTTGTGGAGAGCACACTTTTAACATCTGCAAAGAGTGCAAATGATAATGTTTACCACTTTTCTATTTTTTAATGAAAATATTGTAATACTTTTGTAAAGTTATGCTAATTTGTTTGAAATAAATAAAATAAATATAAAAATATATTTGTTTTTAATTCGTAGTATATGTGTCTAATGATTAGATACAGAGTAACACTGATTTAAGTTTAGTTATCTAGGGTTAAGAGTTTTTTAACCGACCCCTTAATAAAAGCTGAAAATGTGAGGGAAAAAAGAAATATATTTAATGTTGAAACTAAATATCCCGAATTTGCTTTGCACCCTGTATATTAAAGCTTCATGCCAATGTCACCAGTAAAGTTCTTTCGTATAAAAGATAAAATTTGAAGAAAATAAATAATTGAAGCTTTGAGTAAATATCCTGCATGAAAGAGCTGTGTCATGAAAAATACAGTCTATTTCTATTGAATCTACAAAAAAAAAAAAAAAAAAAAAACTTTATTACCAGAAAAGTTAAATGAAAACTGATAGTTAATTAACAAAACTTTTAAAATGCAAGACATTCATATAAAAAGTTATAATTTCCTTCCTTTTTTTTTTTTCTATTTATAGAACATTACATTAATTAGTTTTATGTCATTCCTCGGAAACTTTCGAAAAATTTCGTCTCACTTTCTATATTTAGATGGGAATATTGATTAAAAGATGAAAAAAGTTTAATACGGAGAAAAAGAAATAAAAAGAAAGAAAGAAATATAGATTAAAAAGAAAAAAAATATAGATCGTTTTTATGACTATATTAGTATATTAAAAAATCTCGTGTGAAGCAACCACACGACTTTCATTACCCATTATTACACGCATTATACGCATTTTTTTTTTGGAGATAATGTGATCAGAAGAAATAAAATTGACCTAACAAAGTAGAAACCTAAAATTTTCCCGGTAATAGAAACTTGATAGACGTGTAAAAACATATAGAACAAAGTTTACATGGCGAGTTAAAAAATAAGAAAAACAAAAGTAGTAGAGTTATTTTTTAATACTCCAGTTTCCAAGATCTAAAACTGACCTACCTAAGCAAGGTGACTGTCAATTTTCCTATAATAACCATGCGAAAGAATATCTAAAATGGATTTATGTAATAATTTTCAAGAAAATCGTTAGAGCCGTTTTTGAAATACCAACTTTTACCAAAACTTGACATACTCAATTATTGACAGGCGAACAACAAATACATGCAAAATGATATCTAAAGGCGACTTAATATGACAAGTTTGAAAAAAATCCGTACAGCCGTTTTTAAAGGAACGCACTTGAAAGACCTGAAATTGAGCTATTTATACAGGGCACCTATCGATTTTCCTGAACTAACCAACTATGTTAAAAAAGACGAATTATTGAAGACGAAAAGACATCTAAAAGCGTGTTTATATAGCAACTTTGAAGAAAATCGTTTGAGCCGTTTTTGAGATACGTACTTACGGTCCCACTTCCAGTTTTCCAATTTTCATCAAAATTTGGAAAATTCATCTGTACACCAAACCTGTCTCACTTTTGAATTTTCGTAGTTCTATCTTTATTAGTTTTGGAGATATGATAGCGAGACAATACAGACATACACACATACACACACGCTGATCAATTGCCAAAAAACTACTTTTTTCGACTCGGGTGACTTTAAAACATGTAAATCAGGTGAAAACCCGATATTGAATTTTTGGACCGAATACAATACTTCCATTACCTACCTTCCATTACCTATACCTACACCTTTTCGCAGTTTGCAAGTTTTAAGCGAATGTAACTTATAATTCAATTGCATTGCAAGGAACTTCATTTTTACATTTTGATATATAAACTAAATTTAATAAAAGAACCACTGTGGTTGTGTTATGTTTTAATGAGAATTATTAATATTTTTTGCGTATAAACTTATCACTGGAAGCCAACAGATTTCTCATGTTTAATACCTTCTTATATTGAGACAATTACGCTGCTATATAGCTCTTTTCCTTATTTGGTTTAAGAAAATGCAAAATTTAAGCTTAATCGGTCAATACGAAGTGGGTTAAAATTCGAAATAAATTTTAAACTGGAGTTGGGGATCTAAGACAAGACTCTCCTCCTGCAAAGGTTGCGTTATTACTTGATAATGTATTTTCATCGAAGCTATATGCATGCATGGAAAATTACAGTTTAATCGGATGATGTTTGTGAAAATTCATTTCATAGATTTTACCCACACACATAAATAAATGAAAAATATATCAAGTTAAATAAAACCGCGTAAAAAACGATATACTTTCCGTAGTTACTACTTTTGATTCCTTTATTTGAAGGCAAACAAGATAAAGTGCTTTGCTACATTTTCCTAACATTAAATTATGCTTTTAAGTCGATGAACAGTGATTAAGAAGGAAAATTAAATTTTCATACTCATATTGTAAAAATGTAAAAATTTTGAAGTTTTATTTTTAATTCTTTTTTATAAGATAACGTTTTGAGGTGTCCTGAATACGAAAGTACAATTGTTAGCTGCTGATATGTGAGTATATCTGTTATCAACAAAGCTTAAAAACAAATAATTGCAGGAAATTAAAATCGTGTATTTTGAAGTTCGTATTAGGTTGCCACTTGAAAAATTTGATCAAGATTGGAAACTTTGAAGGCAAATTAATAATAGCCTTTAATTTTTTTTTTTTTTTTTTTTTTTAAATCAATGTAGGTACTATAATTGACCATGTGGGTTGAGAGGGCGATACTCACACATAGAATTAAACATTAAATAAAACTGTTTCTAAAATTATTTTAGATTATTTTTGAAGTAGATTGAACTTTATTATCTTATCTTATTTCATCTTAAGACTTAATTTGCAATCTATCTTTATAGTATTGAAATGCAGGGTAAGAGAAAGTTGTGTGAGTAACACACCATATTATTTTATTGTATGAATGTGACAACAAAGGAGAGTCCTTCAAATTTTAAACGCCCCTATTTTGCAATAGTTTACTTCTGAAACCAAATAGCCAAACCTATCTCTAGATATAGTGTGAAGGAAAGTTGAAAAGTTCACTTTCCCCCCTTTATTATTATTATTATTTCTCTAAATTATTATAGATTTACGCTAAAGGCACTTACATAAAAGCGCACCACCGAGGGGGATATCTTTTACGCTAAGGACACGGGTTTATAGGTTTACGCTAAGGACACGGCCCCAAATAAACTAACCAAACTACTAAATTAAATTACTACTATTACAACTAAACTGTTTCTTAACCCTTTCATTCCCATTTTTTTTCCCATCCATAAAACAATAAATCTTATATTTAGTCCTAAATTTATTTCAAAGGTACATATATATAAATATCTTTTTATTATTAATATGTATAAATATTTTTTTTAAATAGGAGTAATAGCAGAGTACGAATTAATATAGCTAACAAAGCAACTGAGAGGTGTTTATTTATGTTTAATATAAACAGACACTGATGCCATTTAAAATCATAACTTTTCAGTAAATAAAAATATCAAAATTTTGGAAGAAATACATCTTGCAATTAATTAAAATACAAATTATAAACATTAAAAAATAAATTAAAAAATATTTCCAACAGTTAATTTACTTACATTGCCCAAAACAGGAAACCGATTCCGATATTATTATCAGAATAGAGCAAAATGTATTTTCATTTATCAACAAGGATAGTGAAATAATCTAAAATAGATATTTTTCGGTGGAAAAATGTATGTAGATTTTAACGTTGTTCATTTTGAATCAGCGGGAGTGTTAGATGGTACGGAAGTCTGAAATGTTATGATTCCAACTGGCATCACGGGGAATGAAAAGTTAAAGTTAACTGCTTTTACTACTAACTAAACTTAATAAAGTTTTGTTTATACATTGTTGCTTTTAATTATGATCACGCGTATTAAAATTTGCATCTCTTACCTCGTTATTAAATATTTTCGAAATTAAGGCTATAATCAATTTTAAATGATATTGTTTTAAACCTTTATAATTTAAGTGCCTGGAAGTTATTTTTAAATGATCTAAAACGAGTACATTATCACGAGAAGCTAATAACAATAATAATAATAAAAGCTAAGATTTGACATTTTGTTTTAGAGAAAGTATTTTTTATTGTAGCAAATGAAACTATGTTGTGGTCACCATAAAAGTTTCTACTATATCAATCAATATAACAGTGCCACCTACCGATTTGTATGCATGTGAAATTAATCAATATGGCTTCCACAATAAATATTTTAAATATGCAATATGGTATATATTTAACCACTAGTAACTGAGATATAGCTACCTGAAAGATCGTAGACAGAGAATAATATTAGCGTCACTTGATATCCGATATACCCTCAAATAGAATAAGAATATTTTTTCATGATATCTACATCATATAAAATGTTTGCTGCTTTTATATATCATAGAAGATAAGCCTTATATTACTAGAAAATTTCGAGCACAAAGCACCATATGTCGTTCGATATGCATACAAAATGAATCAGTATAGTTTTTCCTAATATCCACCTCACACACGTTATAGGGTGCATTTATACGTCATAGCAGCTGAGATATTGTCTTCCTGTAAACGAAGTTAATCTTCAGCACAACAGCGCCAGCTGTCGGTGAATTTACATCCAAATTGAATAAACACAATTTTTCATCATGATTTGAATACCTATCACATTTTGTACACTTATATATATATACTATAGAAGCTGAGCTATAGTGTTTCCTTAAATGAAGGAAATTGTAGCATAACAGCTGGGGGATATATATACCATACTAATCAGCACCAATCTAAATCTAGGTCTAACCAAATATGAAATTCTATTGGTTCCATCCACTGGTTCATGAGATACTACGTCAACAAAATTTTTCTGACACACACACAGACAGACATTTCTAAAAATGTTCGAACAAGCAGCACATTGCAAACTGTGTAAATTGAAACCGGTAGTCGAAAATTTTCACGAATAAATGCTTCCTTCTTATGCATACGGAAGAAAATAAAATTACGCTGATGTTAGGGGGAAAAAAAAGTTATTCGTATTAAAAACTATATATTTTTCAGCATAAAATTTATGTGTAAAATAAATAAAAGTCGAAAAAAAAAAAAAAAAAAAAAAAAAAGAACAGAAAAGAAATTAAATAAATAATTAATAATAATAATAATAATAAACTTTGAAAATTTCTTTTTCATGATAGTTTTAAAATAGTTTTGATTATTTTTCATTTATCATTTGCCACATCAAAAGTATACGTAATGCCATTTTCTCTTACTTGAAAATTTATCTCTGAGTTCTAAAATGACAGAGCTGCAGACGATTTTCTTGTGACTGAAAGTGTCATATCTTTTCTTCCTTTCACCGAAGATGCCATTTCAAGAAATAGTGCCAATGATGATGATGATGACAGTCATCAACAGAAGCTGTTTGGATGTGAAAATCAAAACGAATAGAACTTTTTGGAAAATATTTCATTTTTAGAGCAAACAGAATGACAGGGAATTTTTATTTCCCCTGTTATTAAGTTACTTTAATGGACAAAGCAAACAAATAGTTCCTATAATTTTCTGTGTTATACGAATTTTTATACAAGATACGTAAAATCACTTAAAGGAATTGTGGACTTGTTATTTCCTTCTCTAAACAAAAAAGAAAGTATTGTTTTCGCGAAAATATTCATTTTCTGGTTGTCATTTGTGTTGCACGTTCTGAGATATCTTGAACATGATTTGGATTTTTTGAAAATTCCTGTCTGTTATGGTACGTTACCAAATCTTTTTATGAACTGTATCTCCCGAACTAATGGATGGAATTCTGCAAAAATTCATATTTCGTTAAATATTATTCATATAAACTGGTGCTGTTTGGATTTCAGCATATATCATTTAACAGGCAACGCTGCTATGCTGCAATTTTTCCCGTTTATGGCTAGGTTATACTTTAGTTGCTATAAAGTAAAAGTGCATAAAACTTGATATTTAAAAGGGTCATTATAAACAACTATGCTGATTTGATTTGCATGCATATCGGCTAACACAAAAAGCGCTACAAAAATTTTGCAAAGGAAGAAAGAAAACCACCGCAGGTTTTCATTCAGAAATCGCATTTGGTAGTTTCCGTAAAATAGTTAAGTTATGTTTCTTGTAAGAAAGTAGGAGAAACCAGCCACTGTCGAAATTTAGCTACTGCAGGATTGTTCTTTAGAATAGCGGTATACAGTTTCCCGATATTGTTGTTTGGGTATTAGAATATGGTACCGATCTGTTCTAGAACACCGTATTGGTTGCAATGTAGAATCTATCCGTCATGCCAAAATCTACCCAGAAATTAGACTTACAGTCCAACAATTTTTTGCCAGGGCAATACGACGATGTCTCAGGCACCTGTCCCATCTACAAAGCGATTCTTGTTGCGGTTATACTTGATCTTGATGTTGCAGTATAAGAAGGCGCGTTGCCGATGGTTCACTCATTGACGAATACTGAAGGGGCCTCTTCAGACGAATCCAGATTTTGCATACTGCATTAAGAGCATAGAGGCTTTCGTCAAAATCGCGCATGAACTTTCACACAAAATTATGTTTTAAAGGAATACCTCTCATAGAATACAATGTGTCCGAATTCTTTTGGAACTTCCTACTCAAATCCAATTACTCAAACAAATATTACTATTTACACCATTTTAAATAAAAAAACCGGCAATAGCATACTTGAGTAAAATAAATCAGATTACGGAATTCAATATATATTTACTTAAAGAAAAGTGTGGACAGACATACACACTAAATTCATAAACACTTTTCAGTTTTGTTAAATACTTTTTATTATTATTATTTATTTATATATATTTTTTTATAACTCACACAATACAGTCGGCAGCAAAATTATTCGAGTACTAGCAAAAATTCCTATATAAAAAAAAGTACATTTAATATAGTTTTGTTAAATAAATCCTTCTCGAATTATGTTCTTAGACTGACTAATTTTTGCTAGCGCTCGAATAATTTTGCTGCCGATGAGGCTTCATCTATTTCTTTTGGAAAGTGAACTCAGTCCTTTTATTTTCTAATATAAATTACTTTGCAATCCCATTTCATTTCTTTCATATAGTAGTAAATAAAATAATTCAACAATTTAAAAATATGAAACTGCATAATAGTAAAATAACGACAAACATTCTTTATTTTTCTTTACTGGAATTGTTTGTTTTTCTACGACTTTTTTATTTTTTTATTTTTAGGCCTTAAGATATTTTGTTTACTGAATTTCAGTTTCTTGGATAAAAGTTAAGCCTATGGAAAAAGGAATTTTACTTTTATTGCATTTATTTATTTATTTTGTGCGTTAAAGTTACATAAAATATATTCAATCGATCAAAAATTTATCTCCATTTTTAGCATTTTTTTGGACTAGAAAATCCGTTTCCTTTATTTATTTATTTTCTTTTGTATAAAGTTCGTTTTTTTTTTCCTATATTGCCTTTACGAAAGATGTCATTTGAAATATAGGGCATATGAGATTTTTCTAACGCAGTATTTTTTCATTTCTTGTATTTAAAAAGAAATAAAGGTTATCTTGCTTAAAAAAAAAAAAAAAAAAAAAAGTAATTTCGGGCAGAAATAATAATTGATATATAAATGAATCGCTATATAAAAATCTTTATTAAAGCATTTTTAAATGAGCAATTTATTTTTCGAATGATATAATGGGTAAAATCAATTTTTAAATGAATTACTAACAACTAGTAAGAAATCTCAATGTTTTTACATTTAGTATGGCCGAATATGTTTAATACTGAAGTGAACATATAAATAACATTATAATTTTCCTTTATACATATAAGAAGAAAATATTGGATTCGTGAAAATTTTCGAATTCCGGGTTTCGATGGATTTACACATTTTGAGATGTCTTGAACACGATTTGACCAAAATGTCTGCGTATATGAATGAAAAATTTTGTGGACGCTGTATCTCACGAACCATTGAACGAAATTTAATAAAACTTGATATTTAGTTGGACGGGTGCTGATTACATTTGAGGATCAATCGCTCAACAGGTGACGCTGTCATCTCCTGTTTTTCAATTTTTTCAGCATGGTAATATAGGACAAAATTTCGTATAAATGTACGTCCACAAGCGACCCAGCGGTTTTGCACTCCAAGCTGGTACACCTGAGGTGCTGGGTTCGATTCCAGGTCGCGCTCGTCGACCTAGCAGTTCTAAATTTTCCATGGTTTTCTCCGAAACCTGCGTAAATATGGGCTAGGACTCATTTAAAAAACCCGTGGAGGGCACTTCTCTTCAGGCTTAGGATTCCATAGTAGTCAATCGGTAGTCCAAAACACTAAAAACTCGTATGAATGTCCATAATGAGAGTTATTTTTAAAAATGATTGAGAAAATAATAAAAATAATCGATAATAATAATAGTAAACTAGAAAAAAAAAAATATGTAGGTCAATCACTTTCCCTAGAGAATGGAGTACCATAATTTTTTTAACATGAATATCTTTTAAAAGATCTTATCAATATCTTTAAAATCAATGGTTTAACCATATACCTGTGATAATTAGAAACGAAGTTATCGATTTATATCTTCATAGGAAAAAATTTATTTTCTTTAGGACATTTATTATTTATTATATTTCTGTGTGATGAAAATCGTCTGTATTTATGATAGAAAATAATTTTAATTAATAATAATTCTAATAAATAATATGTACTGAGTGAATTAGTATAGGAATATATAGAACAAAGTCTTGTGGTGGCCACAACATACTAGTTTTCTGTGTGTCTGCCGAAATTCTTTATCATACGAATATGTTACTCGAAACTCCCTTTTTTTAATCGGTAAACAAAGTGAGGATACAAAAATATTCAGATGCATTGCGTCTATGGGAGAAGTATTGCTCTAAAGGTAATTAAATTAATACATGCAAACATTTTAGCCATACAGAAGAATGTTTCTCACAGAATAAATAGGCCATGAAAAGCATTTATGCTGAGTTTTCAGGGACACTCAACGTATATTAAGGGTACGTGCAGAAATAACTCAAATTGCTTTTCAAGTTATGCTATATATTTTATACAGGGCTATATAATATACAGGGCTATAGAAGGAAGTCGAATGGACTTCAAAGAATTGTAAGGGTAAAAATTCTCTGAATAATTCTAAATATATATATATATTTTCAACTGAGTAAGAGCCTTAAAATGCTTATGAATACAGCTACTGTATTCAGCTAGGGAGTACATAAGGTGCGGTAGCCCCCTCTAACAGAGAAAAATATATGGAGTTAAAATTTTCTAAATTTATTTTCAACCGTTTTTAAAATATGGTATAGATGTTTTAAAATATAATAGATCCCACCATTACACCTAAACTGGAATAACAGGTCCATAGTTATGTAGGGTACACAAAATAGTGTGAGTGCCACACCAGATTATTTTCTTTCTCTCTCTCCTTTTTTTCTTTCTTTTACCTCCTATGTATGGCAGAGAAAGTACTGTTTTTGGGTCAAATTTTCGAAATTGAGTTTTTGTTATATTTACACGTTTTCAGGTGCCCTGAATCCGAAATGCCTGTGTTTAGCGGTTGGTCTGTGTGTCTGTCTATGTGTTTGTCTGTGTATCTGTGTGCCTATTATCAGTATATCTCAAGAACAAATAGCAACAAGAATTCCAAACTCGGTATTCTAAATTTGTCTTATATAGTGATGCTACACTAAACTCTTCGTTCAGATCATAGATATAGTAATATATATAGATCTATCATCCCCATGTTATCGAGCAAAAAATTTTGATGCCGAAAAAAAGTTCTAAAATCAGCCATTAGAGAATATTGAAACAAAGAATAAATAGGAAAATGAATTTGAAACTGTATCTGGAATTTTTCATTCACCTTTAGTAAATAAACTATTCATAAATTTTATTTACTAAATTATCCGTGTGTATTCCTGTGTGTGATTTACTCGGGGAAAGGTAGCCATTAGAGTGACTTTTCCCGAAAAAAAAAAGGTATCACTTTTTTCCTCTCGCTGATCAATCTATGTCTTATTACTATATCTATGGTTCAGATCAAGCAAATGGTTTGTGTGGAGGGGCATCCAAGAGAATTCAAATACATTACATTCAAATACATCAAATACATTGCATGGGGGCAAATTTCTGGAAAGAACAGTGTGACATCTACAAGCTGTCCGAAACAAAATGGTATGAACATATTTTTTTTTTATTAGAGCAATCATGAGCATGTTTTGTGTAGATTGTGGCATGAAAATCATTTATCATTCGTTTACAGGGCTACTCAAAGTATTTGGATATATCAGGGCTATACTTGGAAATTGCTGGGAATGTATTTAATTTTGTGTTAGTTTTTTTTTTTTTCATATAAGACTCTATTTATGTGCACAATGTGGTGTGAACATGATTTACAGACAATATACAGGGCTAATCAAAGTTAAGCTAAACGTTTTTTTCTATTGAATGCTCTTTGTTATATTTTCGAACTCTGACATGACGAACACTGCTCAGGAAGGAAAATTATTCATATCCATGCCCTAAACAAAGTTTTTTAAAAAGTTCATTTTTAATTTTTTTTTTTTTTTTTTGTATAATATCACATTTTGAGGTGCCCTGAATTCGAAAGTTCAATTTTTAGCGGTTGGTCTTTATGAATATCTTTTATCAGCATAACTTAAAAGCAAATAACTGCAGGAAATTCAAATTGTGTATTTTGAATTTCGTATTAAGTTGCCACTTGAAAAATTTTATTAAATTTGGCAAGTTTGAAGGCAAATTAGAAACAGCTTTGAATTTTCTTTCTTTTTTTCTTTTATAAATTTAGGCATTATTATAGAACGGGGTGTTGAGGGAGGTAGCAGCCATCCTCACACAGATATATATATGTCAAATAAAACTGTTCCTAAAATTATTTTAGATTATTTTTAAAGTAGATTGAATTTTACTTTCTTGCCTTAGAGATCTTACGACAAAATTTGCAACCTAACTTTACAGTATTGAAATGCTGGGCAAGAGAAAGTTGTATGAGTGACACATTATCATTATTATTATTTTTCGTAGTAGCCAATTTCAGTTACAATTTATGGTTAACGAAATCAATATTGAAAAGAAAAACAATCTTGTGGAAATAATTTCAAGCAACAGAAAAATATTTTTAATAATAATAATAATAATAACAACAACAACAATAAACGTTTACTAAATGAACGCAGGTTAAAGATAAGAAAATTATAGCAAGAAAAATTGGAGATTTTTTTTTTTTTTTTAAATAAAAAGCCTCCTAATAAAAATTAAAACAAGATAAGCTCATAGATGTTTACTTTAGAATAAAACGCCTCTACTGAAAAGAAAATGAAAAGATGGTGTATGCGATCATGCATTTTATGGTAACAGCTAAGCTGGCGTAAAAATACACAAAATTAATTCTTTTTACATTTTGATGCTTGAGAAAATCTTCCAAGGACTGCATCTTCAAACAAGCATAGAATATATATATATCTAGAAAACAGATTTTTTATTCATTGAAAGACAATTATATTTATTTTTTACTTTCTGTGAGATTGTTTACAATGTTTGTTTTAAAAGAATACAGTTTTTAACACGCTTTTATTAGCTTCACCTGTATGTATGTCTGTAACTGCTCTGGGAGCAAACAAAAAATCTATATTGCAAAAAAAGACTTTCCCTACGTGAACGCTGTTGCTGTGATGTAAAGCTCCGGACTACGAACCTGAAGGTCTAACGTTCGAGCCCAGTCAGGGGAGATTTTTTAAAAATGGTTTTTGTTTAATTCTAAATTATCTTATAATCACCCTGCAATAGGGTGTGTCACTCACACAATTTTTTCTTACGCTGCCTTTTAATACTACAAAGATTGTTCTTTTTAGTTCACATTTCAATAAAAGCGTGTTCTTTAATTTTTTAAAAGTATAATTTAATTTTGTACAGAATGTTATAAAGTAACAATTTAGTTAATATGGCACGGCATAATTTATTTATTTTTTCGTTTAATAATAATAATAATAATAAGTAAAATCTTCATATAAAACATGTGAGTTTGTTCCTAATTGTTTACACATTAGCATTATTATATATATATATATATATATATATATATATATTTCAGGTTTAATTTTTAATATTTTAAAGATAAATTTGGTTTTGGTTGGACAGCATAAGATTAAAACAGAGGTTCCACGTTCTTACGGATTTTCCATAGCTCTCAAATCGGAAAATTTCAATAGTACTGTTTTGTAATAATAAACTTCGGTTAAATAAGACAAAGATAACTGCTCCTAAATAGTGGTATGAAACTTATTTTTTTTTTCTGAGTTACTTGACACTGGTATTAATATAATAATAATAATAGTAAAAATTTCACTCTTATTCATATCACAGATCTGCGATAAAAGATTTTTCTTTGACTCCGAAAAATGGGTATAGCTTTGATATCTGTTGTCTCTAGCGGTTGTGGGATTTGGCGATTTTTTCTTTTTTCTTTCTCCATGGACACGAAAGTTACTAAATCACGTCCAGAAAATGTTTTTGACGCATTTCTCTTTCCATTTAACATTTCTGTTCAGTTCTTTCATTGATTTCAAAATTCTATAAACATTACTTGAACCTGAGCAACGCCGGGTAGACCTGCTAGTAAATAATAATTTTGAGAAATAACTTGCACTGCATGAATTTGTATAGGGAAACATAGAAAAAAAATTTGTGATAGTCACAACATAAATGATCATCCATGATCTTTTCTTGGACCAAAATTTATGCAATACTTACTTGTGAGAATGTAAATTTTCTAAAGTTTGGGAGGCATTCTTTAAGTATACTATTACCGCTTTGGAAAGATTTGATACTTTCCAAAATAAGATTAAAAGAAAGTTCTATTTAAGGAAAAGAAAAGAAAACGAATATATATATAATTTGTGTGTTTATTACGTTTAAATTTTAGTTTAAACGTAGTCCAGATGTCTACTATTATACGCTAGAATATTTTGTTTGTTCATCTGAACTAATCAGAAATGCTACACACGTCATTTACAATAGGAAACACGTTAAAGAAAACACTGAGATCTATTAAAAATTTAAAACTATGTTGTACAGTGCCGAAAAAAAAAAAAAAAAAAAAAAAAAAAAAAAAAATCTTTACACTTGAGCGGCAAGAAAAAACAAACTTAACATGTCAATTGCCGTTCCCGCCATAAAAATGTGTTGAACCCCACTGGTGACACGTGGTGTTAGTCGATCACAGACGACCTTTCCCTATCCTATCAGCACTCAGTTCGTCTCATGTACTTTTAGAGTAAGGCTGTATGCTCTTTCCTCCCACCAGCCAGTATTTCGTTCATTTGTTAAAAGTTTGAGAACCTACATCGGTATTCCTACTCCACACAATGGGTTGGATTAAGCTTAAAATGGAAGAGAAATACCCTGCTTTGACTCTGTGATTGATGAGACTCTGTAACTGATGTAGCCAGATGTCGAAAATCATTACAAGGTCAATAAAATGTAAACATTTAAGTCAAGATTTTAACACTCAAGTGGTTTATTGTTAATATTACATTGCAGCCGGTATTTCGTCATCTCACCTTTTCATTTTATTACCATCTGCAGCCGTTTAGGCATGGATCTCTGGATACATGTGCCAGATGGCTACATCTGGCTACATTTAGAATGATCTTCTAGATCTCTGGCTACATTAATCACAGAATCCCATTCTCTAGCAGAGTCAAAGGAGGGTATTTCTCTTTCATTTTAAGCTTAATCCGACCCATTGTGTGACGTGGAAATACCGATGTAAGTTCTCCAACTTTTAACAAATAAACGAAATACTGGGTGGTGGGAGCAAAGAGCATACAACCTTACTCTAAAAGTCCACGAAGCGAACTGAGTGTTGATAGGATAGGGAAAGGTCGTCTGTGATCGACTAACACCACGTGTCATCACTGGGGTTCGATACATTTTTATGGCGGGAATGACAATTGACATGTATTTTTTTTTTTTTCCCCGTCAAGTGTAAAGATTTTTTTTTTTTTTGCCGGCACTGTAAAGTGTTAAAAATTTGTTTTGTAGACCGTAATGTTATTACACATCGATTTTCCAAAACACTAATATAACTTTTGCAGCATGGAATTAAATATTTTGGCAAAAATTAAAAGATGCAATGAAAAAAAAAAAAAAAAAAAGAACGATATATGTATTTTTTAAAATGTAATAATAAAAATAATTATAATTTATTAATTACATTCAAAACTATTTTTAGTAACTTATTTATATTAAACGCAGGTAAATAACAGCATTCCCGAGAATTTTAAGAAGAGAGACTGTATTAAATCTCATGTATGTCATTTTCATTTGTATCAATTCAAATATGTATATATATACACGCACATATCCATTTATGTTTAATCAATGTATAAAGAAATTAAAGATTTTGCTGTAAAAGTATTCATAATTATCAATTCATTACATAGACCTGCGATGCAATTTTTTTCTTCAAGATGATGTGTTTTTCTGATGTATTTTTAGATGCTGATAAAGGAAAATCTACTCAAAAATTTTCATCACGTACAGTTTTGACAAAAAGTGGGATTTTTAGAGCTTAAAGTTTAATGTTTCGAACTTCAATCTAAGTTATTTTCCGGAAAATTCTGGGTGATGTGAGTGAAGAACAAAGATAGTTATTTCATCAAGACGTCAAAGGAATGTAGAGAAGGTGTTATTTGCAATGGAGAGTAAATATGTTAGTAAATTATTGTTGGATGCTGCATGGAGAATCCCCCCTCCTTCCTCCCCTTAAGGGCCCTCTTCACTCACCGCCTCCGGAAGCCAAAGCTAATGTTATTCTATGGGAAATTTTTCTTTACAAATAACTTATTAACTAATACATATTTTTAAATTCTGTTTTCACATTCTGAAAATTTCCAGCTGTTAAACTGGCGGACTTTTTTTAAAAAACATTTTTTTTTTTTTAATTTTTAATATTTTATTGTGAAGCTGCAAAATACGATTTTTCAATAGGTGAATTTTTTTCATTTTGCAATTTCAAAATAAAATATTAAAAATTAAAAAAATACATTTTTAAAAAATGTCCGTTCATTTAACAGCTGGGAATTTTCAGAATGTGAAAAGAGAATTTAAAAATATGTATTAGTTAATAAGTTATTTCTAAAGAAAATTTCCCCATAGAATAGCATTAGCTTCGGCTTCCGGCGGCGGTGAGTGAAGAGGGCCCTTACGGCCGTCAAACTGTGCACAAGAGAAAAAGCTCTAATGGGATCTTCTATGTAAAGACATGTGTTTACATTTAAAAGATAATGATAGCCTATTTTAATGTACTTTATATATGAATAATTTCGAATTTGTTACAGCCTGTGAAATTTTCCGATCTTCATCCTTACTTTGGGAAAAATCCTTACGTGATAGGGAAAAAAGACAAGCATCTCTGAATTCAGCGTATGAAAAGACATCAGAGACACCCAACGCAGTGCAAAAATAAATTGAAAAGTATGATTTCGCACTCCTGTGCTATTACATGTTATTTATTTTACATCTTATATAAATCATTTTCAGCACAAAAAACATTTCTGTAATAATAACTTTTATGATGTGGAATAGTAATTTTGACAGTAACAACTTTTTTGTTAGGAATTCAAATGTCGAAAGAAAATGTGTGAACTGGCCTTGTAAAAAAAATTCCTTCAATGTACATCCGAATCAAGAAATTCTATCTCGAATTTCCCTTTTCACCTGAATAAGCATACCCAAACAACTTTGGCTTCCTTTCTTTCCACGCAACTTTATTACTAAAGTTTCTGAATAGAGGAGTTGACAGTATAGAAATTATTTACTGTGCCTTTTGTCCAAGAATGAAAAGAAAATTCAAGAGAGAAAATGCTCAGTGTAAATAGAAAGTTTTTTTTTTTTTTTTTTTTTTTACACTCCATTTTACTGATTTAAATACGAGCTCCTGCTTGAAATGCATGAAAATTTTGCATTTACTGATGAAAGTGATGGATATGCAAAACAAAATGTTCGGCTTTATTGCTTTCTTTCTTTCTTTTTCTTTCTTTTTTTTTTTTTTTTTTTGTTTTGTTTTAAAGAATCAATGCTTGAAAAGAAAAATGATTCAACTTCTATTTTTTTTTCCGTGTTTTATACAGAACTATTGATTTATGTTACATTTTTATTTTATTTTAAATCTCAACATTGATTGAAACAGTGAGACTAGTCTTTAAGAACTAATTGAGGGAAAATTATTCCTCTAATGTATTTATTGTGGATACTATATATAACAAAGAATTCTGTCTAGACAATGCACTCTAGAATTATAGGGTATTAAACGGTTAATAATAATAATAATAAAAAAAATCTCCAATTGGTGTAATATACTGTATAAAAAATTTCTCCAATTACTATATCTGTTAGGATTATTATTATTATTATTATTATTATTATTTTTAAAATATATTAATTCTACACTGTAGGTTACCTTGAATTCATTTTCGTGATTTTTATGGTGACGTATGTGTGCATGCAAACGCACTCCTGTATATATGTGTGCGAACATGATGCTTCTAAACAATGCAGTTGATAGAGCTCAAATTTTGTATGCAGGCTCTATGATCACCGTCAAACTCTATGGTTTTCTTTCTTTCTTTCTTTTTTCTTCTTTTTTTGTGGAGGAATTAAGTTTCTTTTATAGGGATACAAAAAAAAAATCATATACATTAGAGCTTATGGTATCGATTTTTTAAAAAGTGCATTATTTTACCATTGTAAAATTATTTAAAATAACTGATATGTTATATAACTGCAGTGTGTTTACACTAATGAAACAAATGCTTAGTGAACGGATTGACCATAACAAATATCATTTGTGTAGGAAATCAAGAT
The DNA here is from genome assembly GCA_963930645.1 of Salticus scenicus. Classification (NCBI taxonomy): domain Eukaryota; kingdom Metazoa; phylum Arthropoda; class Arachnida; order Araneae; family Salticidae; genus Salticus; species Salticus scenicus. The sequence continues at coordinate 333,212,090 of OZ005649.1, forward strand.
TGAGAAAAAAAATCTAGTTTGCAGTTTTTTGCTTTGTTTTCTTTTGTTTTCTTTGTTGGTTGCCAACACCATTAGCAGAAACAAAAGGGAGGTTTTAATATTATTACAGAGGTTTCCGTCGTAAAATTATCTATACACCTACGCATCGCAGCGTGTATTTATTATTATTATTTTATCATAGGAATATGTTTTTAGTAATTTTTCACTTTTTTGAGGGGGAATCGGGGGGGGGGATTTATTCCTAACGTCACATTCCAAAGTGATTGATGTTTTTCATGATCGTTATCTTTGATCATTTCTGTTACATTGCAGAATGATACGAATAGAACGTTGCGAGTTGCAAGTAATCCGAGATAGCTCATATGTAATTCAATGGCAGGCCGAATGATGGGTCCCAGGTTCCTGATTGTGATATTTTACCCCCTTAGTATAACATTATTTAATCTTCTGTTCTAAATTTCTTAGTATACTATATATTTATAATGATTCAGAAAATGAAAAGGCTGCTTTCGTATGAATAAAACAATAATCTATATAATATTTCTCTAACATGGACCAGTTTCAATTATTTTTTGTCGAAACGATACGATACGTGAGGATAAAAAATAATATTTATACATGGACAATATTTAAGCACGCTGACTTAGCTCAATGGACTAACACTAAAAAATGACGACATTTGTCTGATCAGATTATTTTACGACAAAATGTATTTTTAACAGTTGTTTCTTCAGAATCTTTGCAAGCGTCATGTTGAACCTAGCAATATTTTAAAGATATATACAGAATATGAACTTTTGTGTCATAAATTGACTAAAAAACACAATCATAAAAAATATAATCAAAATAGGAATTAGTTTATTTTATTTACTTCTTAAAAAAAAAAAAATCAAAATTAATAAAAATTTATCGCTAAAATGACAACAAAAATTTAAAAGGAGTCGTGGGAGTCCTATATTAAAACCGTACTGCCTGTGGATGTGGAAGTATGAAAATTGGGTCGTGAACCATGAATTTTATTTGGAAACCTTTCTTTGAATGATTTTGGTTTCACTATTGTACAATATTAATTTGGTTTTAATAATAATTTGGCTTCTGGTAAATTAAAATTTTAATTAGGTGGTGAAATTGGTATAACATTTAAGAGTTTGAAGTTTCAAAGGTAAATAAAAAAAGAAATAAAGTGCGAATATTTCGCATGGGTTTGCTAGTAAACAAAATATGTAATTAATACATTTAAAAAAATTAAAACACTACTAAAAATAACAAAAAGTAACACAAAATAAATACAATAATACTAATTTATGAATAAAATATATTAACAAGAAAAATTAATGCACCTGTTTCAAAAATTAACGTCATACGGTGAATAAAAAAGAATAAAAAATCTTCTTAGATGAATTCTCTGTTAAAGTTTTAAAAAGCAATATAGCAAAATACGCTTGGCGAAAATTCACTGTTCGCTATATACTCAGAAATTCAATCTGAAATTTCCCTTTTCAGCTGAATAAGCATATCCAAACAACTTTTGGTCTCTTTTTCTCTCCGTCTATACAATTTTATTTCTTTGCCGTCTGAATGGAAAAAGGGCGCGAAGGCGAAATCCCTTCTTATGGCCTTACGCCTCCAAAAGAAAAGGGGCAATAAAAATAAACGTTTAAAATAAATTTAGAAGCAAACATTTAAGAAAATACATAACCTTTTTCTATTGTTGTAACTTCTATTTGCCCCTTTGTAACTTGCATTATGTTGTATTAAATAAAGATTTGATTTTATGTCGGGGATGTTTTGGCACTATACATTTTGAAAGTGTTCTCCGAAAAATGTTATTTTATTGCAAGAAAGACAATCGTTGAAATTTTACGTGATATTAGAATTGATTTATTATTTATAAATGTATAAAAAAAATGCAACATATGTTACCAAGTGGTTCTTTAGATTGATATTATTGTTTTTAGTTTTCTGTTTGCTAGCCTTTAAAAGTATGAGAGCTGTGATAAAATGCTCAAAAGTTGTTTTTTGGATGATACGTTCAGGAAATAAATGAAAGAGTTGGGTTTGGGCTGTGGAGATTAAGGACGATTGATTGTACTAGGGTCCTAGGCCTGAAGGGAAGTGCCCTTCATGGGGATCTTTCTAAGGGGTCCTAGCCCGTATTTACGCAAGTTTAGGAGAAAACTATAGAATACATCGAACGGCTAGGCCGACGAGCGTGACCCGGGATCGAACTTGGCACCTCACGTCTGTCAGGTTTGAGCGTTGAACCTCTCGGCCGCTGGTGGGGCAGTAAATGAAAGGGAAATTATATGTTAATTTAACGGCTACATGAAATTTTCTGTAATTGATCAGCTATTTTATTTTTTTGTATTTGAAAAGATGCTGTACTCGCAAAATGTGCATCAGGTAGAAAAAGTACAAAATCATTTTCAAGTAAACATATCAGTAAAAATACAAAATTTAAAACAATCAAAATATTAAATACACTCTAGGACCGAAAAAAAAAAAAAAAAATGACGCATCAAGAAGAAGTAATGCAAATTGGACACAAATTGACATGCATACAGGTTTCGATGGAAAGTGAAAATTTTTAAGTTTAGCGGTCAATGAATGAAAATGTGACGCTACAGCGCATTTTAACTGTGCATAACTGGCAGGATATTAAAGAAGAGAAAAATTTTGATTACAGGTCATAAATTCTTTGAGAATTTTATTCCGTCAACTCAGATAGACAGTAACTATGCCTGGCATACAGGTGCGCAAAGAAGCCGGTTCGTCTAATCTGAGAGTTTTTTAACATTTGGATAGGAGCAATGCCGCTAGTAGATGATGTTGGCAGGAATGTGTGAACCATGGCCGAACATAGTGTTAAGAAGGAAGCGGTCGGTCTAGAGATAGGGCAGAATGTAGTAATTGATCAGTCGTCAGAGCGGTATTCAAAGCCTCAAATTCGTCGTTATTATCGATCTTACGTGCGATCATTCAGTGAATTCAAATACCATTAACAGGAGGCTCAGAGAAATGGGGTTGAGCTCAAGGAGCCCCTTGTGCCGACTGCTATTAAACTTTGTACATTAACAAGCCCGTTCGCAGTGATATCGTGCACGTTCGACCTGGAATGTTACAGAATGGAATAGAATTGTCTTCAGTGATGAGTCCCACTCCAATTTGAGCCCCGATGACCAGCGAAGACGCGTCTGTAGACGCTTCGAAAAAAAGGAGGATTCCAACCTGACTGTCACCAGCCATACGGCCCGACAACCAGGAGTGATGGTCTTGGGTGTCATTTCATTTCATAGCAGGACCCCTTTGGTTGCCATCCACAGCATCTTTAAGCAGAGTGGTACGTCGAAAAAATTCTACGTCCCGTTTTGTTGTCCTTCATATCACGAAATTTTGAGCGTATATTTCAACATGATAATGCTCGCCCGCGTACGAAGATAGTTTCTGCTGCTTGTTTTCTTCCTTGCCCAACATTATTTTGGCCAGTAAAGACATCGGATCTCTCTACCACTGAGGACGTTTAGAGCATCACGAGAAGGGTCCTGCAACAAGCTCGGGATTTTGCCAATCTAATAGACCATTTGGACAGAATTTGGCACGATATCTCGCAGGAGGATATCTGGACACTCTATCAATTAATGCTAAGCCGAATAAATGCTTACATAAGGGCCAGAAAAGGGCCAACGCGTTATTGACTTGTTCACTTTGTGAGGCTCTTTCTCTTGATTAAATCCTCCTAAATTTCTGAAACTGTAATCCCCCCCCTTTTTTTTTTCCTCCACATGTACATCACATTTACCAATTTTCCGTCCCATTCGGATAACTCCTTCTTGGTGCGTCATTTTTTTTTTTTTTTTTTTTTTGTCTCAGATTGTTTTTATGCATGTGAGCCCCATAAATTACAACGAATAATCGGTTTTAAATTTTGCATTACAAAAATCAGTTTAATTTAATTGAAGAAACAAAAATACGTAAAGTCTGTTAATACGTTATCGGATTAGTGTAGGTAATGGAAGTATTTTAATCAGCCAAAAATTTCGTTATCGAATTTTCACTGGTCAGTGTGTTTATGTGTGTGTATGCCTGTTGGAAACCTTCTGACTATCATATTTCATATACGAGATAAGATAGAACGACGAATGTTCAGAATTAAGAAAGGTCTAGTATAGAAATGATTTTGTGAACTTTTGATGGAAACTGGAAAACCAGAAATGGGACATAGAAAGCCTGGAGTGATAATATAAGTTCGTATTTCAGAAACGGCTTTAACAATTTTCATCACAGTTGCTATATAAATCCTCTTCTAGCAACTCTTTTTTATGTATTATATGGTTAATCCAGGAAAATTGATAGGCGTCCTGAATGAGTAGATCAAAATTAGGTCTCACAATTGGGATTCTTTAAAAACAGCTTTAAAGATTTTCTTCAAACTCTTCTTAACTCCTTTCTCAATGCTCTTTTGAATGCAAATGTTGGTTTCTGGTGAACAGATGAGTTTGCCAGAGTTTGGGAAAAATAAAAAATGGGACAGAAAGACAGTATTTTGAAAATGGCCTTAATGATTTTCTGCAGATTAACTGCAAGAACCCCTTTTTCGATGTGTTTTCGCCTGTATTACTTGGTTACTACAGGAAAATGAATAAGAGTCTTGATTAGGTAGGTCAGTTTTTTTGCATATCAGAAACTGGCTTCTCAAAAAGGAAAAAAAAAGAAAAAACCTCTACCGATTTTTATTAAACTCGCTCTTTACGACGCGACGTGTGTATTAATTTGCTACTACGGAAAATATGTTTGGTATCTGATTGGTTAAGTCATTTTCATATCTGACCTCTTTATTTCCAAAAAAGAATTTATAATGTCTGTGATAATTGGTAATGTAAGCAGTGTGGCTGCAATACACCAGAATTCTTTTTTCTCTCAATTTTCATGCAAAGCAAACGAAACTAGTTGGCATAGGTGGACTCTGCTCAGTTCCCCATCATATTTATGTTCTCATAAATTTCTAGTTTGAGACATATAATCATGTTAAAAGAAATGAATTTGACAAAAGCTTGATACAGTGACAGAATGAAATCCCCGCCTAATAGGCTATCCACCGTTCACTTCGATATATTTATCTTATTCTAATTTATTAATTTATTTTATCAGGGTCAATTCCGTTGTTTAGTTTTCATGCTACTATTTCCAATGCAATAATCCTCAAAATTCATATTTAGATGAAAAATTTACAATTTCGCTATGTTGGTAAAATCGTAAATTACGAATAATTTACGAAATTTTCCTATTAGAATATTTGTATTCAATCATGTTCAAACAAATATCATAAATGTAAATTTGAAGTTGTCTAATGTATTTATGATCTTCAAAATGGAGGTTTATGCTAAAATTTGCCTTATTCTGACATGTCAAGTAAATCGTAAATTTCAAATAACTTACGAATTTTTTAAATTGGAAAAATCCTAAATAATATTTCGAAAGTGGTTTGACATCTTTACGATGAAAATATCCCTCAAGATTGACGTTTATGTGAAATTTTGCTCTATTCTACCATGTTAAGAAATTCGTAAATTTCCAATAACTTACGAAATTTTTATATTTGAAAATTCATCGTCATTAATATTCATACCAGTGTCCTAAATAATATTTCAAAAGTAGTCTGACATCTTTACGATGAAAATATCTCTGAAAATTGACGTTTATGTGAAATTTTGCCCTATACTCTACCATGTTAAGAAATTCGTAAATTTCCAATAACTTGCGAAATTTTCAAAGTAGCATATTTATAGTTGCTAATGCTCCTTCCGGCATCAAAACTGATATTTTAAAACTGGTCTGACATTTTTACAGTAAAAAGTTTCCATTTAATACACGTTTAAGTGAATTTTTGTCCTATTCTCCCATGTTAAGAAAATCGAAAATTTCTAATAACTTACGAAGTTTTTAAATTCGAATGCTGCAAATGAGTAGGGTTCTTGCCAGTGTCGAAAGTAATATTTTAAAACTGATCTGACCTCTCTGCGACAATTTGTTCTTGAGATATCATGTACACAGACTAACAAACTAACGGACTAACAGACACCCTACAGACAGACACCATAGAAATTTTGTCATTTTCGGATTCCTCACACCTGAAAACGTGTAGAAAAGTCAAAAAACCGAGGTCGAAAATTTTCACGATTACCTAAGTTCCCCATACCTATAGTATGATGGGGAACTAAAAAAAAAAAAAAAAAAAAAAAAAAAAAAAAAAAAGAATTATTAAAAGTACCTAGTTGAAACAGTACAATACACATATGTATTGTGTAATAATATTTCATACTTAATTTCTTCAAACTTTCAATACTTTCCGATTAACGGAATAGTATTTGCTTTGAAATGAAAATACATTGATGTGAAATTCAATTGATCATTATAATGATTAAAATTTGTTAATGATTAAAATTTAATAAACATACATAATCCCTTTTTTTTATTGCGTCTGGTACTTCAGTTCTGAACTATGGTAATTTTCCGAAATTTTTATCACATACATAGAGTACATCTGATATGGTTATTTTAGTAAGTAGAATATGTTATGAAATTGTGGTTTAACATATATATATATTAATTTCTTGTACTCTTCATAAATTTTATAATATTCCTTATAATGCGTAAAAAGAATATGAAAGTGTAAAAAAAATTTAAAATAAAAATGAAACTAGTTGGCATAGGTGGAAACTGTTCAGTTCCCCATCATATTTATGTTGTCATAAATTTCTAGTGCGAGTCATATTATAATCATGCTAAGAGAAATGAATTTAACCAAAGCTTGACACAGTGACAGAATGAAATCCCCGCCTAATAGTCTATCCACCGTTCACTTCGATATATTTATCTTATCCTAATCCATTAATTTATTTTATCAGGGTCAGTTCCGTTGTTTAGTTTCATGCTACAATTTCCAATGCAATAATCATAAAAATTCCTATATATGAAAAATTTTCAATTTCGCTGTGTTGATAAAATCTTAAATTACGAATAACTTACGAAATTTTCCTAATAGAATATTTGTAGTCAATCATGTTTAAACAAGTATCATAAATGTTATTTTGAAGTTGTCTGATATATTTATGATCCTCAAAATGAACGTTTATGCTCAATTTTGCCCTATTCTGCCATGTTAAGTAAATAATAAATTCCAAATAACTTATGAATTTTTTAAATTGGAAAAGTCATAGTCTATGATATTCATGCCAGTATCCTAAATAATATTTCAAAAGTGGTTTGACATCTTCACTATGAAAATATCCCTCAAGATTGACGTTTATGTGAAATTTTGCCCTATTCTGCCACGTTAAGTAAATCGTAAATTTCCAATAATTTACGAAATTTTTATATTGTAAAATTCATAATCAATGATATTCATGCCAGTATCCTAAATAATATTTCAAAAGTGGTCTGACATCTTTAAGATGGAAATATCCCTCAAAATTAACGTTTATGTGAAATTTTGTCCTATTCTGCCATGTTAAGAAATTCGTAAATTCCAAATAACTTGCGAAACTTTCAAAGTAGCATGTTTATAGTTAATGATGTTCATTCCAAATTCAAAACTGATATTTTAAAACTGTCCTGATATCTTTACAGTACAAATTTTCTACTTAATGGATGTTTAAGTGAAATTTTGCCCCATTCTCCCATGTTAAGAAAATCGTAAATTTATAATAACTTACGAAGTGTTTTGATTCGAATGTTGCAGACGAATAGTGTTCTTGCCAGTGTCGAAAGAAATATTTTAAAACTGATCTGGTGTCTCTGCAACTATTTGCTCTTGAGATATCGTGTATACAGACTAACAAACTCACTAACGGACTTACGGACTAACAAACTAACAGACACCCTACAGATGGACACCACACAAATTTTGCCATTTTCGGATTCCTCACACCTGAAAACGTGTAAAAAGTAAAAAAACCGAGGTCGAAAATTTTCACGATTACCAAAGTTCCCCATACCTATAGTATGATGGGGAACTAAAAAGCAACTGTAACACATATTAGTTTGTTAAACCTTTAATATTCAATTCATATTTTCGTTTGAAAATTTCAAATCTAATTCTAAAAATGGCTATTAGACAAAGAACGCATCATAAATATGTAAAGAATAAATAAAATAAATAAATATTTTTAAAGAATTTTTTAGTTAAAAAGAAAGAAAGAAGAAACCCGATGAAATTCAAATAATAATTAATTTAATGAATAAATAACTTTGCATGTAAACACTGAACATGTAACGATTGTTTCAGGTAAAAGTAACAATATACCCTTTCTTTAAGAAAAAGCAGAAAAAAAAAAAAAAAAAATGAAAAGAAAAGCACCGAATGCATTTTTAAAACTGCAAAAATGTACCGCGCGCCTACTAAGCAATTTAAAGTAACTTTTGCATTTGTATTCTTCCAAAACACTGTTTCTTACATTTCAGAGTCTGTACGATTTCAATCAATAAATGTTAAAAGGGTTAAAAACATTTTTATATTAAAAATATATAAAAATACAAAGCTTCTTTCTGGTAAACAACAGCCTCATCAGGCAAAATATATAAGGTCAACGACTTTATATATATATCTATATATAGTACTGTACAAACACACACACACACACACACACATATATATATATATGTATATATATATATGCTGCTTCTATATGTTATACCTCATGATTACAAGCAAAGGCTTCATATTTTAAAATCTTTTATTATAAAAATATTTTTAACATAATGTTTGTTAAAACCACCCTTCGAGTTGATATTCCTTAACCCTTTCAGGGGCGGTGGATAGAGGGTCTATCCACCTACTTTAGAAATTTTTCTCTAAGTGTGCAGTGGCTACTTTTTTTATCCACTTTTATGAAAAGTTAATGTGTATTTCTAAAATTGAAATAGAGATGGCAGAACTACAGTAACTTTAAGCAGGATGTGCCTGTGACTTTTTTAAACGGACAAGTTGCGGGAAAATTTTTTGAAGTTTCTTTTATATATTTTTATGAAAAATAATTTTTTATTCAAAAGTATTTGGTAGTGTAAATATACTGTAATGCACCTTTTAAATACAACAGATTTACATATTATCTTAGATCATTAATTTTAGTTTGATTTTTAGGAGCATCTTTCAGGTGGATAGACACAGTGGCTAGAACGCCTAGCCACCACCCATAAAAAAATCCCCACATGCTGAATTTTTTTCTTCCTCAAATATGACTTGTAGGGGATGTTTACTTTATGATATATATATATTTAAAAGGAAATTCAATCATTTTTACTTAGTGCCCCTGAAAGGGTTAAAAGTGGTAGCACCCGCTTCTTTTTCTACAACACTAATCCTAATGTAATTACGATTAAGTAAGAAGAAAAATGCCCTAAAAAAGACTGGTGTG